>OZ014474.1:14114227-14579227 GCA_963965965.1 Trididemnum nubilum | reverse complement strand
TGATACGATGTGTCAGTTTAAACTTAAATTTCAGGTGTTTTTGTGAAATTGAACATGACGCTGGTGGTAACAGCGGCGGGTGCGTTATATCGGGGGGCTCTTTTAAATTTTTTGTTACGTTTTTCGCACTCTAATTTCAAAACCGTTCATATACTTCTCTTTTGTGACGTAGCATAGCATCATTTCGAATAAAGGTTTTCCGACAATAGGTACATACGTTCACTTTGATAGAATGACAAGAGCGTTAAAGCTCTCGAGTATGTTTCGCAGCGAACAAACTAGCTTGTGGCACCAAGGTAATCGGAAATTAAACAAATTGGATTATGTTACGTCATGCAGGCAAACCACACAAAAGCCAAACACAATACCACCTTTCCATATTGACTCACATAATATTCTAGCAGTCGTTGTTGCAATATTTTAATGCAAAAGTCAAAGTATCGACCAACTTGTAGTCGAGTTTGCCATTTTCTTGTTGAAACATAATACCGTTGTTATTCAAACTCCAGAATATACAACCATATTTCAGACATATTTCTACGTTATCGACTAAATGTCTTAAAATTTAGTTTTCATAATTTTTTTTTTAGATTAAAAGTATTTTACATTTTTTAAAAATTTTTAATTTTTTAGTTGGAACCATGCAAACTTCAAAGCGATTTTGCGACAGCTAACCGCCCGTCCAAAGAACGGTCCACGACCTTTAAACGATAGTCCAAATTTTAAACTTTAGACTTTAACTAACCACCTTCGGTATTTCGATTCCCAGTGAAGCCTTACAAATTTTAGGTTTTAACTAACCGGCTGCGGTAGTTTAAACTTTAGACTCACCGCCTGCGGTGGTTCGGTTTCCAGAAAGTCTTACCAAGTTTATGCTTTAGACCCACCACCTTCGGTGGTTTGGTTCCCAGATTTGTATTTTAAGCTTAAGACTTACCACCTTCGGTGGTTTGGTTCCCAGCGATTCGCAGGCAAGTGTTTTAAAATTTAAGGTTTTTGCCGCATTCCTCCACTAGAGATTCAGTCCATAACCTGAGGTTGATGGATCTATTTTAGAGCGCTCTTTGAAAAGTTTTTGAAAAAATTCGCTTTTAAATTAACAGGAATTTCCACAAAGAGGGGATTCCCCGAAAACTCGCGTACGATCAGACACAGTTAGCGATTCCAATTAAAGTCTTAATTCTAATGTCATTAGTGTAAGCGGATGAAAAGAGTTTTTAAAGGTGAATTTACAACAGACCAGATGGCTCATACCTTCACACTTTAACCTCAAATTGAAAGCTTTTAGACTCACCACCTTCGGTGATTTGGTTCTTAGGTAAGTTTTACTAAGTTTAGACTCACCACCTTCGGTGGTTCGATTCTCAGGCAAGTAGTTTTTAAACTTGGTTCGGTGAACTTTCGACTCACCACTTTCAGTGGTTCGGTACTTGGGTAAGCCTTACTAATTTTAGACTCACCACCTTCGATGCTTCGGTTCTCAGGCTAGTATTTTAAACTTTGGACTCACCACCTTCGGTGGTTCGGTTTCCGGGCAAATTTTAGACTCACCACCTTTGGTGGTTCGGTTCTTAGGTAAGTCTTACTTGTTTTAAACCCACCTTCGGTGGTTCGGTTCTTAGATAAGCATTTTTTTAAGCTTAAAACTCACCACCTTTGGTGGTTCGGTTCTCAGGCAAACCTAGTCAAATTTTTAAGCTTTCGACTCACCACCTTCGGTGGTTCGATTCCCAGGTAAGCCTTACAAATTTTAGACTTACCACCTTCGGTGGTTCGGTACTTAACTAAACCTTGCTAATTTTAGACTCACTAAACTTGAATGGCTTTAACCACATTAGTTCGATTCGAAAATGAACCAAATGTCTAAACGCTAGTAAAGTTGAAAGGGTTCAACCGCATTAGTTTGACTTCAAGACAACATACGCCAAAGGACTGACCCTTGCATTATTGGGGTTAAACAAGCTGTATTGCGCCATGCTCGTTCCATATTCGAAAAAAGTAACAAACCAACCCTGACATCATCGGAATTAAACAAGTTGTATTGCGCCATGCTCGCTCCATATTCGAAAAAAATTAACAAAAAAGATAGCGATTCACAGCTAAACCTTAGATAACCGCTGTCACGATTTTGACATGGCAGCGGAAATTCAACTGCAGCGCGACAGGAAACGTTTCAAGTTACACAGAGCTTAAACGTACAAAATAGACTTCATTGCATTAACTAGAACATCTTAGAAACTACCGATATTTTCACTTTTAACTGACTACTTTGAAGCAAACCACCTGCGGTGGCTTGACAAACCACCTGCGGTGGTTCGGTACTCGAGCAAGACACTAAGAGTCTTTAGACTTGAAGCCAGGCAAACCACCTGCGGTGGTTTGTTACTCAGTTACTCTTCAGGTCAACACTAAGTTTCCATTCTTACACTAAACTTAGAGTTAAGACTAGATCTTGGGTTACTTTTAACCGGCTACTTTGAAGCCAGGCACCTGCGGTGGCTTGACAAACCACCTGCGGTGGTTCGGTACTCAAGCAAGACACTAAGAGTCTTTAGACTTGAAGCCAGGCACCTGCGGTGGTTCGATACTCAGGCAGGACCAACTTTTAAACAACTAGCTAGGGTTAGAGCTAAGGTTAGAACTAAGGACTACAACGCCGCATTGAGACAAAACCACGTTTAGATAACATCACGTTTAGGGGATTGCATCCCCTAAACCCCTAATCCCCTGATCCCCTAATCCCCTAAACGTACACGTTTTCGACCATTTTATACTACTAACGAGTTCCTAGTTACATGCCTACACAAGGCAACGACTTCTGATCTTCCATTCTACGATATCTTTGCCCCACCAAAAATTTTCTTTTTCGAAGTTTCTGATGATGTTATTGCATGTGATTTGTGGTTTTGGCCCCACCTCAATCAAAAATCCTGGCTACGCCTATGACTCAGGTAGTCGTTTTTTCAGCAACTGGCAGTAATAGGTTTTTGACTGACGTATACAGTATATCATATGCTAAGCAGTATAAAGCATTCAAACATTATTGATAAGTACTCAAACATATTCTGTAATAAGACAAGCATACTGAAAGCAATTGCTGAAAGTTTACGTTAATTTACTGCAATTAATTGAGTTGATAATCTAGATGAGAGGAACTTATGAACAAACATTTGATTTAATTAGGGTTGCAATTGCATTGGTCTTCTGGTCTTGTTATGTATGAAATGCATTGTTGCGCTTAATTGCAAGTGCAGATAAAACATGTTAAAGTAGTGTGTAAAGAAAAGGGCCCCTCATTTAATTTGCACAGGGGCCCCCCTTTTCCTAAGGCCACCACTGATTGTAAGTGATTTGGTCTATAGGGGGAAGTAACGAACATTGCCTCCTGCAATACTTTAGCAGTAAATAATTAAGTTCATAATAACGTTAAATGAGGGCCTGGGGTGGCAACTTATAGGTCAAAACTCTTAGATTTCTCACAGGTTTTGCATATAAATTGTTAAAAATTTGCATTAAGGGGCCCATGGCCCGGGAACCTTGGTCGTCAGTCAGGGGCCCTTGGGCTCCATGGTTGCCAGTTAGAAGCCCCGTAGCCCCTTGATTGTCGGTTAGGAGCCCAGGCCCCCTGGTTGTTAATTAGGGGCCCTGGTGCTCCCTGATCGTGAGTTAGGGGCCCCGGGGCCCCCTGGTCGTCAGTTAGGGACTCCAGGACCTTTTGGTTGTTGGTCAGGGGCCCTGGGGCCCTCTGGTCGTCAGTTAGGAGGGCCCCGGGGCCCCTCGTTGTCGGTTAGGGGGCTCCTGGCCCCCTGGTTGTTAGTTAGGGCCCTGGGGCTCCCTGGTTGTGAGTTAGGGGCCCCGGGGCCCCCTGGTCGTCAGTTAGGCACTCCGGGGCCCCCTGGTTGTTGGTTAGGATCCCTGGGGCCCCCTGGTTGTTGTTTAAGGGCCTGGGCCCCCGTGGTTGTTGGTTAAGGTCCCTTGGTTGTTAGTTAGGGGCTCTGGGGCCCCTGGTCGTCAGTTATGGGCCCCCTGGTTTTCAGTTAGAGGTCCCGGACCCCCTGGTTGTCGAATAAGGATTTCAGGGCCCCCTAGTTGTTGGTAAGGGCCCCCTGGTTGTTAGTTGGGGGCCCCGGGACTCACTTGTTGTCATTAATATTATTGTTAATTACTGTTATGTGCGTAATTACTGAAAAAAAATGCAACTAAACATCGCCATGCTATGTTGTCATAACTTTTTGTCGTTAGTGGTATTTTGATTGGGGGGGCCCGGGCCCCCTGGGCCCCCCCCCTGGCTACGCCTATGAAGCAGAGGTGGAGTCGAGGACACAAGGCTCGAGGCCAAGGACACAAAAGAATCCGAGGCCAAGGCCAAGGACAGACACTCTCGATGCCAAGGACAGGAATGCTCTAGGCCAAGGTCAAGGACCAAGGACACAAGCGCAAGTGCTCTCCAAAAAAAAAAGGTCTTCACAAAAATTTTTTAAGCGATCTCCACAAACAAACGTTTTCCAAACAATTTTTCAAGCGCTCCACAAAATTTTAACAATTCAAAAAATAGTGCTGTCCTCGGGCCGAGGACAGGCCAATTTTCGAGGACTTGAGGCCTCGAGGCCAAGGCCAAGGACTTGACCTTCGAGGCCAAGGCCAAGGACTTCAAAATGTGTCCTCGAGGACGTCCTCAAGGCCAAGGACGTCCTCGAGGACTCCACCTCTGCCTTTAAGTTTAAGTCCTTCTCCCTTAGCAAAATCTTGGTTGCGTGACAGCGACGACTAACCTTTCTAGCATTTTGTTTTGGGCCCGAGAGCACTTCACCTTATAAATCCGACACTGGCTTTGGCCACCGATTCCAATTCAAAGTAAGTTTATTAGAGACATTCTACGAGTGATTCAGTATACTATCTACTGTATCAAAGTTAGACCAGTTGTGAAAGATGTTGAAAACTTTATCGAAGGCTTTGGCAAAATCCAGGTGGAGTAGGGCAAGAGAGTGGTTGATCATCAACATAGTTATTGACCAATTAATGTTTATCAAAAAACCTTGCGCCTGACACTGCTACCAAAAAGTTAATCAACAACTATACTGTACAGTATGATACTGTATTTGTAATGATATATTATTTACCAAGTTGCCTTGGTTAGGCGACAGCGAAGGACCATTCGGTCATCGAGTCAAACTGCCACCTCTGTACCACACTAAGTGAGGCTTTATGCAGTCCCTTTAATTGCTAAACGTCAAGTACAAAAGCTATGTAACATTGGTAGCAAAGCAATTAAGTAGAAATGCATTTATCGCTCAAAAATACAGCATGATTTGAGACGTCAGTATCAATTTTACCCAAAAGGTAAAAAGCATTGTAAATGGTAAACAATGATGCATCCTGCTAAGATCAAGAACAGGCATGCGGTGGAGTAGTGCAGATTTGCTAGTGTCTGGTTTGTGATCAAAAGTTGGTTGGTCTCGGTTCGACTTCCAAGCTGGCAATGAGTTGTTGATTCCTTGAAAAAACTTTGGGTATTTTTAATTATCTGCTGTGTTGGCTATTGTTGTGGGTCCACCTGTTTTGGTGGCCAGCTTGGCATTAAAGCTGTAGCCAGAACATCTCAGGGAAACTCGATACAGGTATGGTTAAACAGGCGCATATACTGCAAAGTTGATATGTAAAAATGAAGGAATCAGAGCAAACAAACAAGTAAGAAAATGTTTTGAAAAAGGGCTCGCTGGTTTTAAAATTAAGGTGAAAACTGTACGAAGCCTTCTCTTAGTTAGGGCGCCCTAAGACCAACAGTCTTTAGTGCAATAGCAAATATTCTATACAAAACCTTGAGCAGAATTTAGTACTTCTTGGCTGTGTCCAGGGGTGCCGGAACGTCGGAAGGGCAAGGAGGGGGGCAGCTTTTTCAAAGGGCACTTTCAATACTGTACGTGCAGTCATTACCACCAACATTGCTCTCTAATGCTGACAAACAATTCAACACTTCAACAAAGTCGGAGTACTGAATACCTTGCGTAAACACTAGGCTTAAAAATAATAACCAACAAATTATCAATTAAGTAAGGGTAGGTTCAGCCATTGGGGGTTTGGTGGCAACGCTCCCATTGCCGGAGGCAAGGGGGTCTGGGGGCTTTGCCCCCAGCGCTCGGAGATTTTGCAAATTTTTGTGCAAAAATAACTTAATTTTAGGCCTATTTTAGCAAAAATTAATGCTTTTAAAACGTGGCATAGGAATTAGCAGTGCAAAAACATAATTAAATTGGCTGCACAAATGGGCTATGAGGATGGTGGTTAATGGTAAGATATCAGCCTTTTTGTTACAAGCTGGTAGATCATGAAATAATAAATAATTACAAGTTTTAACCTGATTCGTCTGCATTTACAAGAAAAGATAATTTTGGGGAAGTTCATCGCCGCCCCCCATCGAGTATTTCACTGTTAAGTCTGAACAAGAAATGGATCTTGCTTAAGTTATTGCAATGAATTTTATAAAAAATTTTTTATATTTCTCCGGCTTGAGCATGGGTACAGACCCCTTGAATCCCAAAATCCGTCACTGGTAACGCCCGCGTCGATCATTCCAATTAGGGCTACAAACTGTGCCGCAACTAGAGCGTTGTTCTAGGGGAGCAAAAATTTCTTCCAGGGGGGCGGTTACAATACTTACCACCATTATCTGCTCTTGTCGCTTTGGGTTTGGGGTAGCAAAATTTGTGTTAGGGGGGGTGCCGCCTCCCTAGGCCACCCCCCTCCGTAGTTTCGGCTCTGCCTATAAACAAAGTTAGAAACTTGAATGTCTTAAGAGTAATGATTAGGCTTACAAACATAGGATCCTCGAGTTTTAAATTTAAAGTTTTGTAGCACCCTATCTTTCTAGCGTCAATTTAAACTAACGGAACTAAATCGGATGTTACAGGCTATTCAAATGCATTCCACAAGTTTGTTCATTTATTTTACGTTATTTAGAAACCATTTAAGTCACGCAATTTGTTGTAAATTAGTGACTATTTTACCGTAAATTTTCAAGTTAAAAAGCATAAAACGATAATGAAAAATACTCATCCGCGGTTTTTTATTTGCTTTTTTAAAAGTAACGATCAGTGCCGTCGCTATGGGGGGTAGGGGGGTCAGAGGTGCTGTGCCCCCAAACAGCTGCTTGTGCTCCCATTTTGGTTTACTAAAAATACTGTTTTTGGAACATCACACAACGACAAGACAACAGACAGTGATGAATAAATTACTGTACATAAATCTGACGCAGTATTTCGCCTTATCAACACGCCTTTACGGATGTGTCGCGGAAGAGACTTGTAAGCCTGCAGAATCGTTATCGGTACTTCGTTAGTGATTATGACATGAAACAATACGTGAAAACATTTTTTTTCAAAGACCAGCTGTTTTGATTTTTAGAGCACTCTCAAGATTTTGAGGTCACGGTCAGTGGCGCAACTAGGGTGAAGGGGCTTAAGCCCCATCAACCAAGTCCCTTAGAAAATTTAATCTCAAAATATTAGCGTTTAAACGCATTTTAATTGACTTGAAGTAAGGGGGGCTGAAGGTGCTAAGTAATTTAATTCTTTGAAATGACTTCTGAATTTTAGGAATTTAGTTATTTGTATGGCTTCAAAAAGTGCGAAATGTGATTAAAATGTCGTTAAAGTCTCTATTTTTTGCTGAAAAATTGCAAAAATTGTCCAGCGGCGGGGGCACCGCCGCTAAGCCCCAGTCCAAGGTCACTAAATGTTTAGTGACTATGTCCGTCACTGGCACGCTTGAGTTGCATCAGTTTCTTTAGCACGGGGGCTTAATCATGCAGGTTTTGAGCGAAAAAAAGCAACTTTTGGTTCACCCCCTCAGCAAAATCCTGGTTGCACGTCTGGTAGCAATCACTGCAGCCTGTAGAAAGATTTTTCAAGCAATTATGGGCCGCAGACGAAACGAGCTATGAACCGTTGCCGGCCTTATTTTCAAATTGTGCATAATTGTAGCCGTACAAGATCTGAAGATCAGTTTTTATAAGCAAATTTTAGTGCCCTCTATTTTGGCTAGTTCCCCTCACTTCATTTGCTCTAGCGACGGCACTGGTTAGTGGTTACGATTAAGGTTTGAGTTAGTTTTGGGGATACTTTTAGAGTAAGAATTTGAGTTGGGTTAGAATTAATAAGAAATAAAAAAGTAGATAAAAATTTCCGGTAAAATAGCCTCTTCCATTTTGTTATAATTAATTAAATTAATGAACTTTTTAGTGCCTCGTAGTGAGAGTATTTGTTTATAATAAAAAAGATGCTTTTTTCATGAATTGACAACTGTAATGTATTTTTGGATCAACAAAAAACGTTTTTACGTTGTATTTCTAGAAAGGCTATTTTGGTTCACAAAATACTAAACTTTAATTACTAGAATGTTTCTTGTAGCTGCAATACTCTCTTGCTTGTCGTCAATTAAGTCGGGCAGCACTGCCCCCCTTGCCCCCCTGATAAAAGGGCAGGGGGGCAGCTGCACCCTGCCCCCCCTTCGTTCCAGCACCACTGGATGTGTCGGATCTCAAAAAACCTTTTCAGCGTCATTGAGCAATTCAAGCTTGTATTGATATCGAGAAACAATTAGTTACGAAGACGGTTACTGTAAGGAACACATACATTCAATATGTCTTTCAGTTCAAAGACTTGCAAATTACAGTAATTTAGCATCAAAAAAAAAAAAAAACTTCCAAAATAAACCACAAAATTTTAAGAGTAACCAAGTTGTTTAAATGCAGAAATCATTCAATTAAAACATATGGTCAACTAAATTTATATCAACGTAGTTTATTGTGAATATTCTGTAAATGATATCAATAACAATCAATGCCATAATTCAAGTAGACGTCAATTAAGGACAAATCAATTTACCAGTTTATGATCGGTCTGCAGCCAAGAATTTCAGGACGTCACAGACAAAAAGTCACGGGTAAAGCACTGCAAGTAAAGGCCGACAATTAGCAACATAAACATTATCGGTTATTCAATTAACTCGAGATTAATTAATTCAGCGTCAACGCTACTTAACGCATTCGAAAAGCAGTGTTACTCAAAATAATGCATTAGAACATGTAGTAATTTTAACCATCAAAATATTGACTAACTACCAGTAAGCATTAAGTTACCGAAAAGGTTAACAGTAAACTTCAAACACAAAAAATACGAAGCACGATACAAACCGGTCAAGTTTGATTTCAAATTTTTCTGTAAACGACCATCCAAATCAAGGATATTCCATAACAAACTTTAAATTCAGTTTGTAGTCGCAAATTAAAGCAGCCAGACCAAGAAGTTTTTTTGGTATTACATTGTTTACTACAAAACAAGAAAAGTCATTTTATAAGGTGCAGCCAAGTAAAAACGAGAGAAAAAAGCGTCTCATGGTACAAGAGCTGCCAAATTTACTATACAAACTCGCGTTGGAATAGTTACATTTCGTATGACAAATGGCACTGTTTTCGAGAAAAAGCGGAAACGGATATCTTAGTGATCGAGTTTCGCATGCATCACGAACGAAACATTCGACCGTACTAATCAAGTGAAAACATAAAGCGGCAAAAGTAAAAACAATGCGGAAGGCCCGAAAATTCTACACCTTGTCTTACAGTATCTTAAGGTAATGAAGTTTGAAATGCATTACTTTCCAGATCAGTGTGGTCCAAACCCTGGCCCGCGGGCCGCATGTGGCCCGCGGGCAACTTTTGTGCGGCCCTCGAACACTTTAACCTTCGTTGCCTATTATGTATCTAACAAGGCTTAGAAATTTCCTCGTTCGCATTAATAACGAGATTTTTGTAAGAGGCGAGGAATTTGCAAGCTTAGAATAGTAACGAATGTTTCATAGTACAGTATCTTTTAGCGGAACAATGCAGTGCATACAGTACGCTTGAACGCATTAGTGCCTACAGTAGGCCTACGCTTGAACGCTTGTATGGGGTGCCATTCGTAAACCCTTACTTTCCTATGTACTATAAGCCTTATTAACGATCCTATGTGCTATATCACATAGGTATGATCAATTCTTCATTCCTATGTGCTATATCACACAGGTAGGCTCTAGCTTTTCATTCCTATGTGTTATATCACACAGGTATGCACTAACTTTTCATTCCTACGTGTTATGTCAAACGGGTTTGCACTAACTTTTCATTTCTATATGTTATATCACGTAGGTATGATCAATTCTTCATTCCTATGTGTTATATCAAACAGGTATGCACTAACTTTTCATTCCTACGTGTTTTGTCAAACGGGTTTGCACTAACTTTTCATTTCTATATGTTATATCACATAGGTATGATCAATTCTTCATTCCTATGTGTTATATCAAACAGGTATGCACTAACGTTCCATTCCTATGTGCTATATCACATAGGTATGAACAAATTCTTCGTTCCTGTCTGCTATAGCAATCATGCGTGACGAATGTGCGATTGGCGGGAATTACTCAGCATTTTTACCTCGAAGTTGTACGGTAAAGATGGTAGCCGCGCAACGTGATAAGTTGTAGTGGTTTTGCAGGGCAGTGTGGTTCGATGAGACCACTTCTTTGGATTAGGTTAGGAATCAGCCAGTATTCGCAGTAGTTAAATTCAGTCTCAATGTAGCCAGCTTAGGTTTGTTAGATAGCATGGCTTACTTGTAGCCTAGATTTATCCTTGATATCGTAGGCCTACCGCGTAGGGTGTTGCAGGCGCCCCGACCTTTACCGAAAAATGAAATGCTGAGTAATTCCCGCCAATCGCACATTCGTCACGCATGATTGCTATAGTAGACAGGAACGAAGAATTTGTTCATACCTATGTGATATAGCACATAGGAATGGAACGTTAGTGTATACCTGTATGATATAACACATAGGAATGAAGAATTGATCATACCTATGTGATATAACACATAGAAATGAAAAGTTAGTGCAAACCCGTTTGACATAACACGTAGGAATGAAAAGTTAGTGCATACCTGTTTGATATAACACATAGGAATGAAGAATTGATCATACCTATGTGATATAGCACATAGGAATGAAAAGTTAGTGCATACCTGTGTGATATAACACATAGGAATGAAAAGCTAGTGCCTACCTGTGTGATATAGCACATAGGAATGAAGAATTGATCATACCTATGTGATATGGCACATAGGATCGTTAATAAAGCTTATAGTACATAGGAAAGTAAGGGTTTACGAATGGCACCCCATACACTTGAACACATCAAGAAGACATTTATTTCGTACTAATGCAGGTAATGTAACATCGCGCATTCTGTCTTGTGGGCCTTTTCAAAACAATCTTCAGCGAGATGTGCAGCGTAAAAGTTACTAAATTTTGTGAGTAGTACAACCTTTTAGCATAAAATGAGTGCCAAAAGAAAAGTGTCCGAGGAAAACAGAGAGTTCAACATAAACTGGGAGGACAGATATTTCTTCGTCAGTAATAATGACAAACCACAATGCTTGGTGGTCTTCAAGTAATATCTGTTCCCAAAAAGTTTAATGTTCAGCGACATTACAAAACGGTACATTAGAAAAAATACAGTCAGTACCATGAAACTGCTAGGGAAGCAATACTGAAAGAATTAAAGAGAAAAGTATTTTAAGCAAACAGAAATGTTGGAAAGCTTTGCCTGGTGTGATTCAGTTGCACATCTAACTGCTTCATACGACGTTGCGCTAACGCTAGCTAAAAAAGGGAAAACTTTTCGGGATGGGGAGGTTGTAAAATAGTGTGCCACTACAGTAAGATGGCTCTTGCCTTTGGTGCTAAAGAATTAGCAGGAAAGTTTCAAAAAGTGTCTTTATCTCATCAAACCGTAGCTAGAAGAGCGGAAGATTTGTCTAACAATGTGAAGTTGCAGTTACAAACTAATGTCAAAAATTGCAAGTACTTTTCACTGGCCTTGGATGAAAGTACTGATGTAAGTGACATTAGCCAGCTTTTAGTCTGTATCCGTACCGTTGACGAAAACTTTATTGTTTGTGAAGAACTACTCAAGACATGTCCACTTTATGGGTCTGCAAAAGGTATCGACATATTTAACAGCCTTGTGTCTGTCGTCGAATCTTATGGAGGTTTTGAGAAGTGTGAGTGTGTTGTAGCAGATGGTGCTAGGGCAATGACAGGACAAGGGATTGGACTTGAGGGCATTCTAAAGAACCATAGAGTTAATTGCCCAATGTTCCATTGCATCATTCATCAAGAAGATTATGAGCCAAAAGTTTGCAAATGAGTGATGTTATGATAACAGTGACTAATATAGTCAACATCATCAGAGGAGGAAATAAAGCCCAAAGACACACGAAAATTTATCCAGTTCTTAAAAGATTTGTAAGCAGATTATGAAGATGTGCCTTTATTCTCCAAAAGTCGATGGTTAAGTGCAGGAAAAACATTGAAACATTTCTTTGCTTTAAGAAAGGAAATATTATATTTTCTGCAGAGTGAAACAGAAGCTACAGCCAAAGAGTAACAAATTCAGTTAAGTGATGATAAGTTTATTGGTTCCTTGGCATTCTTGACAAACATTAGTAATCACTTGAACATGCTAAACTTAGAACTGCAAGGTAAGATTAAAACTGCTTAAGAGACTTTGCATTGAAGATGTGTTCTATGTTTGGTAGCACGTATATTTGCGAAAGCATTTTTTCTTGTATGAAGCGGTTAAAAAGCGACGAACGGAATAGAATGAGTGATGAAACCCTGGATGCTCGCCTACGTCTGTCTACCTCCGAGATTGAAGCGAACATTGACACCATAGTCAAATCAAAAGCATTAAACAATGAATAGTTTGCTATTTGTGTGGATGTGTTCCGTAATGTTTTACTTTGTTTATGCTGTGGTATGTAAACTGCCTTCTTTGCAAACGTCAATTTTCAAGACTTAAACAAGCATGAAACGTAAGACATTTAGTAAAACATAGTGTCAATGGTTAAATAACAATCTCTCAGCCTGTGATTAAAATCTAGATTTTATCTTTGCGGCCCGCGAAGCTTTTTCAAAACTTAATGCGGCCCTCAATGCTCTTAGTCTTGGACCACACTGTTCCAGATTATTGAGATATAGACAGGAAAAGAATTATTTATTACAGAAAAATTGTGCTGGAAGTAATAACCAAATCTTTCTTAATTATGATGGGTGAAAAATGTGAAAAAAAGCTACATGGGTGTTTGCCAGCAAACCCAGTGAACGACCGACGCGTAGCTAATGTTTTGACGCTCAAAACTACTTTTCGTCTCCCTGAAAACAGCAATTATTCATAAATATCTCATTTTGGAACCTCCAGAAAAGTAACGTCATCGTTTTTGATTCTAAAAAAAATAACCCGACAGGTTAAGCCATTGAAAAGTCAATTGTTGGTGTTACCTTGCGTCAGCACTCCTTAAGTTAAAATATCCACCCGATGTCGTCAGACAACTGTGGGCGAAAGGATGGAACAAAATGGAGGGTTTAACAAAATAGGTTTAAAAGCTGAAAGATTGCATATCTGGCTTAAATCTTTTAAGGGACTTGGCTAACAAGGAAGCTTCAGCTTTTAGTCTCTCCTGATTGTGTCACTGATTAAAGCATATTTTATTTTCTCATAACTCCTCAGTAAAAAGCAAAATGGTTAGTTTGCTGCTAAGTAACCATAGTTGCGAGTAATGTAAAAATACAAGATTCTACTCTATAACTGCAGTTCAGTAGCCCATTGCAGTTGCTAAACAAGCTTATTAAAATTAATTTACCACCAGCCAAAGTGTGCTTTAACCTACTACAAAAGCTTCCACTTTTAAGATAACTCTGCACTATTCCGTTCAACACTCGGTCTCTACTAGGCAATAAGCATGAAATCGTATATGTCGAGCGTATCCTTTATTTATCGCAACCAAAGTTTCGGTACGCCTGAAGTGGCGACTTTAACGTATACGACATACGCTTACGACATTTCGCCCAGTGCATGGTAAGTCTTAAACGGTTTGTGATTGCTTCGACTACAAAGCAAAATTTGAAATTCCTGAATACGTGTGCAGAAAAAAAAATCTTGACGTTTGAATGTAATTTTGTTGTGGCTTTCATCTTCAAACTGCGGATTTGTTTGCTTATTTTTGTAAAAGTGTGTTTGTCTTAGTACGTAGTTTTTGTTTACAAACGGGCGACTTTTGTCACTAGATGGACGTCTGTCTCTACTGTATTTAGTGTCAAGCTCTGTTCTGGTCAGAAGTTTATGATCGGGTATGATATAGGCTTATCCATAACTCAAAATCAATGAATACATGCTGCATACTAGGGTTGGATTGACGAAAATTAACAATTGACAATGTTGTGACAACGAAAATTAACTCGCGTAATTTTTTTCCTTGAAAAGATGAAGGGTAAGAGGGTTGATGACGTACAAAACATTTCGACAAACAAGTAACAATATTATTGATTGTATCCACGTACAGTTAGGAAAGGCTCACGAACTGTAGTACAGCACTTTATTGACGTTAATCAAATTTAATATTTACTGCAGACAGAGACAGCGTTTTTCACTATTTAACTCATTTTCACAATATTTCTTTAGCAAGCTTTAAAATAGTGACGACCAAATTACATTTGGTAACTGGCAAGTTGGTGGAGCAGTAACGTTTTCGGCTCGAACATGTGCGGAAGGTCTGAAGTTCAAATCTCGAGCCAGGCACCAGTGTTGCCAAGAGCTTGCAACCACTGCAACATTTTTCTTTAAAAGGAGCTTTGTTGCCAAAGTAATGACTCGGAGATGATCCTGCAAACTCGTTACACGCTTTTGCCTAATGAAGAAAAATTTGAGTTGACTTTGTAAATATACACTGCAGTATGGTTGTAAACAGTCAGATCAAGAATTTAAATGTTCCCATTATAATTTTGTTTGCTATCTTTGACACCTTTGTCACTTTTGCGATCTATTCGCTTTCATAATTCGTTAAAATGAACTCTATTTTACACGAATGGGGGAGTTAATTTTGCCCTTCTCGTTTTTTTCGTAATAAGTCTCTTCAACAACAGATTTTTAATAATAACATTTATTTGTGGTGTTTTTGAAGTTTGCGGGCCAGAGTTTTTGATGTTTAATCGTTTACGTGATTCAGGCTTAAAGGCAAGCATTGTGAAAAAGTAATCCTCCCGCAGGATTCGAACCTGCAGCCTTTGGATTACCGGTTCACTGCTTTACCACTTGAGCTGGAGAAAACGTTTCCTCGCATACTTAATTTTGGCTATTTAAATCCAGCAACTTGCTTGTTCTATGATATTAATAATAATTTAATTGTGATGTTTTTAACGTTTGCAGGCCAGAATTTTTAATATTTAGTTGTTTGTGTGCTTCTGGCCTAAAGGCCACTAGCGCGGAAGCCTAAGGAATCCTGTGGGTTCGAATTCAGCGGGAGGATAACTTTTTCGCATTGTTTGTTTCAAGTAGACACCGTTCTGGTGGCTCTTCTTTAGGCTTCCGGGCTGGTAGCCTTTAGGCCAGAAGCACTCAAACGATGAAGCGTTAAAAACTCTGGCACGCAAACGTCAAAAACATCACAATTAAATTATTATTAGCATTTAGAACAAGCAAGTTGCTGGATTTTAATAGCCAAAATGAAGCTTGCGATGAGACATCCTCTACAGCTCAAGTAGTAGAGTAGTGGACCGGTAATCCAAAGGATGCAGGTTCAAATCCTGTGGGAGGATAACTTTTTCACATTGCTTGTTTTAGGTATAGTTAGTTACCGTTTTGGTGGCTCTTCCCTAGGCTTCCGCGCTGGTAGCCTTTTGGCCAAACTCACGCAAACTTATTATACAAAAACATATTTTTATTGCAAATTAAGTTTACTTTACAGTAGAGGCGAATTTCATCATAAATTTCTCCTGAAAATTTGAAGTTCCGAGGTAATTGGAACTTTCCTAATTTTGAGGTTTCCCAAAGTCACCTTTTGAAATCTGAGCGTTTTTTTGACCAATATTTAACTTATATGATGTCAGAAAACATTTTTGTGACGTAACCACTTTTACTTAGGTATTATATGATTCAGTATAAAAAACACACTTAGATACAAAATTTTAGCCGCCCTTGACGCCATCGTAAAAAATCCCAACTTGCATGCTAAATTTCGTGTTTCCATGACTTTTAGTTTAAGTTGGATAAGCGGAGTATTTTTGCGTTCTTCCTCCCTCGTGTAAAATGTGTTGGTCAAATACTCAAGTAAAATACATGTTTTAAAAAGTTATCAAAAATAATCAAGCAGCGTCAATCAAAGAGCTTAATTGCAGTTAGCAATGCCGAAGCTTAGAATTTTTTCATTTCATTATGGCACAACATGGAGCTGATTTTAAAATTCCTGTGACTTTTAAATAAATTTGTGCCACATTTCAAAGCCATTTTTAAATCTGAGTGCATTTTAGTATTGAAATCCATCATAATGTGTAATTTCAGATACAGTATTTAGCATTAAAAATGTTTTAATTAAATCGTTCGAAAACCTTCAAGCACTAGAAGAAAGTCATCTCGGTGTCACTAGAGACAGTTTATTAAAAACTCTGCGATGTAGCTCAAATCTTTCGAACCCTTAGACTCACGTGCTTCAAAATCTTACTTTTAGACGTCCATTTTCGGGGAACCTCGTAACTTGTGATCAGAGGTGGGCATTTGTGCCGCAATTATTGCGGCTCAACTCTTTTTCTTGTAATAGCGCTTGCGCCGCAATTATTATAGAAATTTTCTGCGCAATCGCAATTCAAATGCAATTAGGTTTTTCAAACAACTGTGATTGACGTTTGTTACAGCTATGTTATATACATTTATACACAAAATGCAAATGAGAAAAATTAGTGGTTTGATGCTTATTCCTTTATAAACTTTTGTACAAAAAGTACCATTTTTTGTAGTGTTTAGCAAAAGGAACTACAAGAGTAACAAATATTCAGCTTGCAATTAATCCAGCAACAAACTAATGTTTTAGATATTTTAGCGCAATAGAAATAATCTTTTAATTTAGTCCGTAATTACCTCTGAGTTACTGAATAAAACTCCAGCTGCGATGCCGCGTCACGGCAATCAAACGCTTATTAACATTATGCAGATAAAAAGCAAACCGATCACTTCTGATAGTCCTTGACTTATGTTAAAATTAATTGAAGATCAAGGTTGCAAACATACTGACAATAAGTTTGGACTTTTTCTCAGAAAATTGAGCTTCTCGAGAAGCAAAAGCGGATTTTTTATCTTTTGTAGTTCGGGAGTTATTAACGTTTGAATTCGTTGTGTCGAATCGATCCCCCCTTGGGCCATTAATCAAAAAATTTTGCCTGGTCCGAATAGGGTTAATGCCGCTTGAATTACATTTGCACTTTTTTAGAGCCATTTGAACGAACTAAATTTTTGAGGTTTGAAAACCAATAAAAAAATTAAATTTTTCGATCCTCCCTTTACTTACAGATCAAGTACAAAACACGTTTAAAATCTTGTGTCTTCAAATTAAACTTTGTAGGTGACTTGGCCCAGGTGGGAAAGCAGAGTACAGTGCCTCCTGCAATATTTTTAGCAGTAAATAATCACTCGAATATCTGCGTTGAAAATTTTTGTTTTGTCATGAAAATAATCAATTTTAGGAGTAAACGTACGATCAAGGGCCCAAATCCTTTCAATTCAAATTCAATAATTTGTTCAATAAGCAATTTCCCTAACTAATTTTCTTTTTTTATCAAATGTTCTTTGTCGCGTAAAAACTGGCGAGGTGGAGATGGGTTGCTATTTGAAGTTGGTGCAATAGCTAGATTGGTGCTATAGTGACCAATGAGTAGTCGTTTTATTGTATTAAGTTCTCAAAATCATTAAATGAGGGCTTGAAGTTGCAACTTTTTGGTCAAAAACCCTGAATTTTTCCCGAGTTATGTATTGATAGGTAAAAATTTGATTTGAGGGGCCTAGGCCGCCTAATAATCAATATTAATATTAGTCTGTTGTACACGTATACTGCTGTACGCGAAAATGATAAAAGAAACTGAAACCGAGGAAACATTAGGCTTTGTTGTCATTACTTTTATCATTCGTAACATTTCAGTTGGGGGGGGGCGAGCTTCTTGGCCTCCCTCCCCCCTGGCTACGCCTATGACAAGATAAGTTCATAAAAGCCTTGTTATGGGAAATTTCATTCTTCTAATGCTTGCAAAACTTCTATTGGGTTCACAGCAGGGGTCTTCGTTCGCTGAAACGTTTCTCTCGAAAATTTTTTTGCCGATTTTTCAAAAAAATTTTTCCAATTGAGTATCTAATAAATTGTTGTATTGTAAAATTAAATTTTAAACAGAAAAATTATTTTTCTCATTGTTTCTCAAGAAATACACTCGTTTCCAAAAAAAATTAGACTTGCTTGAGGCATTGAACGCGTTACCCGCAACAGTCTGACTTTTTTACCGTAATGCAAATACAAGAAATAACAAATACCGTACTGTATTAATTACAATTTTTCGCTATTACGGGAAAAGTTGAAAGATATTACAAACAGGAGTGAGAGCTTTGGTAGCTCTTCTGATTAAAACTTAGATGGTTTAATTTCTTTAAACAAATAACATGATGATTTTTGTTGGCGTGCTCCATTCGTCAGAAAGTAATGCTAATTACTCCTGAAGCACAAAATATGCATCAAAGCTTGTAAAAGATTTCCTTGACAAGCCATTAGAAAAAAACATTGACTCTAAAGTCGTTCGCTTGCTACCACATGAAAACTTAATTTGTGAATTTTTTTAACACCCCGATTCCTTAAAGTGCGGTGTTGATTTTTTCATTAGATATTCCCTTGTCCAAAGGGGTTAAGCGGTGCGCATCTTCAAATGCATGTATTTTTGAACGGAAATCAATGATTTTTTGTTTACTAATTTGGTGGCGTGCATAATTTGTTTTGAATATTGGTTTTGTACCGTAGCCTAGCGCAGTTGGAGCAGTAAGTCAATCAAAATTATGCTTATCAAATCGTCACATTCGCGCGTGCGCTTGCGCATACGGCACAATTAGGTTTTGGGGCTTGCGGTGCAAGATTGTCAGAGTACAGTAGTTGCGCTTGCGGTGTAACTTTTATGACTTGCGCTGCATACATCTGCTTGTAACCCTCAAGTTTGACTCGTTTACTTGGACGATTTTTGCAATTTTTCAAAAAAAAATCTCCATTTAAATGACGTTTGAATGACATTTTGCAAGATTTTGAAAGTATTTGAGAGAAATATAACCTGCTATAAACTTGAAAATCAGTTTGAAAAAATTAATAATGCGCCTCCTGCTTGCCAATTTTGATTAGGACGAAACCAATCCACTTAAAGAGCTAGAGGCCATTGACAACCTTTTGATATGCGCACAGAAAGTTAATTTTTTTATTTGAATCTTAAATATCTAACACAAAGGCAATACGCCACAGAAGTATCCCAACTGTCAGCACTATAGTTAAATATAAACCAAAACAGACAAAAATTTAGATAGTGCATTTAAAAAATATAATTTTCTCATTAAGAATTTTAATTTTTAGAATTCATAATTTTTACCATAATTAATTCAAAAAACCTCAAAGAAAAAGATTTTTTTATCTAAAGTTGTTACGTAAAAATCGTGAGGGGGCATTCTCTTCGTGGAAAATTAGGTTAACGCTGATAATATTTGAGCCTGGGTTTTTGCATTTTAGGTGATAAGAACTTCTTATGTCCTGTAAAACGTTAAGCTAGATTTTGAGAGAACCAATGAATAGCAGTTTCAACCAAATTCTCAGACATCTAGCTCAGCAACTTCAAGCTATTTGCGAAAATGGCCGAGAAATTGACCTTGCCCAATCAGCAGCTGTAATTCACAAAATCGGAATAACACATTTTGAACAAAGTCCAGACAAAATTTCATTGGTTAAAAGCGTCGGTTTATTGAATGCTGCAATTGCCCGAAAACCACGCAGTAGTTTTCAAAATGACCTTTGCAAAGTTTGTCGGCATATCGTGGAACAAGCAAATGCTACGAATAAAGCAGCCGATCTCATTGCACATGCAAACCGTGTAAAATTGCAAATGCAGGCAATACGAGAAGAAACTAGCAGTGCTCTTGAAGTACTCAAAAATGTAGAAGAGTTTGAAAAAGCCATAAATGTAGATTTGCATCATAGACAATTATATAAAATTCAATCAATTAAAAACACTCAACTACTAATTACGGCAAAATACAAGAACGTCATGAACGATCTATGTGGGTATTGCGTAGGCGTTTTAGGACCTCCACCTTGTGGATTTGCTGTTGTCGGAATGGGATCACTTGCAAGACAGGAAGTAACACCGTACTCAGATTTCGAACACATTATTCTGCTTGAAGTCCAAGAAAACTATGAATCTCATCTGGAATATTTTCGATGGTTTTCTGTCATTTTTCACACTGTTATCCTCAATTTACAAGAAACAATCATACCAAGTCTAAATGTAATGTATCTCAACGACAAAGATTGTGATTTAGGTGACTGGTTTTTTGATACTCAAACCAGTGGCGTTTCCTTTGATGGAATGATGCCACACGCTTGCAAGTTTCCCATGGGAAGAACTCAACCCACTGAAAAAAAGCCATGGACAACTGAATTGATCAAACCAGTTGACAAAATGCTAGAGTACTTAAGTTCTGAGGTGAGCTTGAAAAACGGGTATCATCTGAGCGACATTTTAACCAAAACAAATTTTGTTTACGGTGATCAAACAATTCATGATCAGTTTGAGGAAGGCGTTCAGCGGCGCGAAAATTCGAAAACTTGTATCGAAATTTTGGACGAAGTGAAACAACAAGTCCAAAAAGATTTGGACAAGTTTGCAACAAGAATCAAGCTTGCAAGTTTGAAACCCGGTACCAGCTTAAACGTGAAACAAATGTTTTATCGTACCTCAACGTTGTTTATTACAGCATTAGGTAAAATGTGCGGGGCCAAGTCGTCATCATGTTTCGACATCATCAACGAAGTTGCTCAACAAACGTTGTCAGACAATGCAAAACACAAACTGTCGTTTGCTGTAGCCATTGCTTGTGAAATTAGGTTACGAATTTACATGAAAGAAAAGTCTCAACGCGATGTTCTTCAATCTTGGGAAAATTCTGCAACAGTTTTTGATGAAATCTTGAAGATTATAGACATGGATTCTATAATTAGTTACTTTCAAATTACGTACTGTTTGCAACGTGAGATTATCAAGCTATTACGAATCAAACCCACTCATATTTACCGAACAGCTGAGCTCATGAATATCACAATATGTTACGCTTTAGGACAAGATGAGCTGTTGGTACTGTTAACCAAGAGATTTAACAGCTTGGTGTCAGATGATGATTTAGAATGTCAATTAGAAATTGTTTCTGAAGATGACGTTCACAGAAAACAAAAAAAAGCAGAAGGTGGTCAAGTTAAGCTCATTTATTTTGACAAATGGCTGCTTAACATGGAAGAAGAATTAACACATGCAAACAAATTCCAATCAGGTGAAATATCTGACGCAATCGAAATAATTGCTGGAGAACTTTCTGAACTAGCTTTATCAACAAATTTGCTAAGTTTGGAAGATGCTTTAGAAATGTGGTGTCGCGTTAGAGAATTTCATCATTCGCACGTACAAAGATACGAGTGTGCTGCGACGATTGATGTAGAAGAAAAACTTGATGAAATATCCGTTTGGGTAGATTGTTTAATAGCTGATTGTTTAATTGAACTGAATCGATTTGATGAAGCATTGGAACATTTAAGTCGCTCAGATGTTGAAACCTATTTTGAACAAGACGATTTTGAAATGGACAGTGATGAAACCGGTGATCCCGGTTTTTGGTGTTTTTGTACTGGCAAAATCCTACACAGAGTGAAAAAATACAAAAACGCTTTCAACTGCCTACAAATATCACTCGGGATTGCTTTATCGTTGAATGATGATTTAAATGAACATCGTGCCATTTATCTTTATAGCGGAATTGGAAGTTGTTCATTAAAACTGGGTGAATATGATGAAGCACTGATATACTTGGACATAGCTGTTCGAATAATAGAAAGCTACGGAATCGTTGAAGATGATAGCAGTGTTTGTATAATTTTTTCATTCACTCTAGCAACTACTTATCACAATCTTGCGACATGTTTAAAGAATTTGCAGCAAGATGAAAAAGCACTTGTGTATCTGTATCAGGCTCTTGAATTTGCAAAAGAAGCATACGAAAGCATAAGCGATACAAATGTGTTTATTTCTTTGGCACGAAATTTCGGTAGAGACTTTGCCCGAATTTCTGGTGATCTAGGAAAATGGCTCATGGAACAAAATCGTTTCCCTGAGGCAGTGGAATGTCTTCAAAGATGTCTCGATTTGCAAATCAAATTGTCCGAAATCGAGAAAATTGCAATAACACGCACCGAACTTCTAACTTGCTACATGGAGATATACCAACGTGCAAGAGCTGAAAAACACCTGAAAGATGCGCACGAATCGGGTAGAAGTTCCACTTGTATTGTTAAAATAAACCCAAGGTAAACCTTAAATTGTCCCTTAATTCAGCTACTTTATATACTTGACTTTTCCATTTTACGATTCAAACTACTAGTATACAGCAATGTGCATTACTTCAAGCTGACTTTTCGTGGATCATGTTTATTGAAGATTAAGAAACAATGCAAATGCTTTTTCTTATCTTGTCAAAAGTTTTTTTTAGGTATGATAATAACTTAAAACCAGTAACTGCAGAGATGATTTAGTATTTTGTAGGCAAAATAGTTGATAACATGCTATGTATGAATTCCAGCTGGTTCACGACGAAACCTGACTAAATATCCAGCTTTATTAATACTGTTAGAGCAGGTCAATTTTAGGAAAAAAATTTTTTTCGATTATTTTTGAAATGACGAGGTCTAAAAATAAATCTATGCTTGTAGTAACAGAGAATATGTTTTTCATTTTAAATTGCCATTTAGCCTGATAAATCAACGCTACTATAAGAAATATCAAACATTGCTTCAAAAATAGCGAAATGTATGGTTTTATTCAAAGAAATCGAACTCCAATACAGTTAAAATTGGTACTGAACTGCTTCAAGGTATGTGATACGTATTAGAGCAAACAAAATGCTGCGTTATATCACTTTAAAAGTTGAAAATTTATTTATGTTCCTTTTCCTCGTATTTTTGCTTCGAAATACTTTAAATCGCATGATTTTATGCAGGCTTTATCCAAAAGCACAAACAATGCAATGTTTTGTGTCCAGTCAAGATGCATATTAAAAGAAACTATTTTAGCATGTTGAAAGCTTTTTATAGAAAGTATAGGAGATATAAGCGTCGGCCTTTTCTTAAATAGTTTAACATAATTGGATGCCTTGAAAGTAAGGCTGTGCTAATGGTGTAGGTTTGTATACTATTAAAAGAGCTAGATTTATACCACTCCTCCTTTTACACTTTTTCATAATGTAAAAATTTTTTAAATATTGATTAAAACTCCTAGAAAGAAAAGTTATTGAACAACAGCAAGAGCATTTTGAAAATACGCAAAACTGTGCACATTTTTGTGTCAAACATACACACAATTATTGAAAAATTACCAATGAGTTCGAGTATTTGTCGTTAGAATATAATGATATCATTCCAAAACAACAATCTTTGCAGCTAAAAGTCTTTTGAAAAATCGTAATGGTTTATACACAACGTAAAAAATCACTGAAATTTTTTTAAAATGTGGATTTTCATTAATCGATTTACCAAGTAACTTTTTAGCACCTATCTTTTTAATTTCAAAAAATTTGATAAAATTCACCTTTTCTAAATTACTGATGCACGACCACAAGCACTAGTTTCTGTGATCGTGTAATTCAGTAAGCCAATATCAATTTTAAGCAATTATTGAAATTGTCTAGATGGTACAATTTTTTTGGAGTTATTGCTTAAAATATCGGTAAGGTTAAAAACTTAAAGAAAGAAAGAAAGTGATGTGGTCAAAAAATTTTCCAGTTCAAATTATTACTAATCAAATTTTTATAAAAATGCTTCAGCTGGATTCGATCCTTGCTTTTTCTTGTGTTCTCGAAAATTGCTACGCATTTCCTACATTTAAACTTTTTAAACCTTTTCAGCACTTGTTGGTTTTATCATAGTTTTATTGCGTCATTTGTGTCAGTGGTTGTAGCTTTGGTGTATCTACATTGGTCTGATTTTTTTTTTGATGAAAATTTGACGTAAATTGCTTGGAGCAAATGATGTTTTCATTACAAATTTATTGTAAATTGAAAGGCAAATAATAGATCAAGTCCAAAAAAAGAGGGCAAAAAGGAGCTTACAGAAAGGTTTAATTTGCATTGTTTTCACCCAATGAGATGACTTCTACAGAAAAAAATAAGAAAAAAGTTCTTCATCCGATTCTTTAAAAAAAATTATTGGAAGAAAGTTCTCTCTAAAAAATAAATTTTCGCTGTTCATCCCAACTTTACTCTTGTTTTTGGATGTTTTTTTAATTTGCTGAAAAAGCCCAGTTTTGATTCTTTCTAATGTTTTTTTCTAATAATCTGACGTTTATTTAAGGTGTTCTCGCTGAGAACTCTTTCTGTTATACAGTTCAGAACAATGAGTCCACAATACGTGTAAATAATATATTTCTTGATCGTTAATGTTGGTTTATACGATTGAGTATTTAACTGATTAGAACAGTGTTTTGTTTTTATTGATTGAAAATGATAACGGGCCGAAATCGATTTTGACAAACAAAATCCTATTACAAAAACTGTTAAATTAGTTTAATTTTGATCTCACATGATGATGTTGTTTTATTAAGCTTTCAATCTCCTTATTTTCATAGTCAAATGCATTTTTGCGGATTAAATTTAATCTGCAGAGCATAGGCGTAGCCAGGGGGGCCCGGCCCCCCCCCCCCCAATTAAAATACCACTAACGACAAAAAGTTATGACAACATAGCCTGGCGATGTTTAGCTGCATTTTTTTTTCAGTAATTACGCACATAACAGTAATTAGCAATAATATTAATGACAACAAGTGAGTCCCGGGGCCCCCAACTAACAACCAGGGGGCCCTTACTAACAACTAGGGGGCCCTAGAATCTTTAACCGACAACCAGGGGGTCCGGGACCCCTAACTGAAAACCAGGGGGCCCATAACTGACGGCCAGCAGGGGCCCAGGGCCCCTAACTAACAACCAAGGGACCCTTAACCAACTAGCAGGGGGCCTCTAACCGACAACCAGGGGACCCCTAACCAACAACCAGGGGGCCCCGGAGTGCCTAACTGACGACCAGGGGGCCCCGGGGCCCCTAACTCACAACCAGGGAGCTCCAGGGCCCTAACTAACAACCAGGGGGCCCCTAACCAACAACCAGGGGGCCAGGAGCCCCCTAACCGACAACGAGGGGCCCCGGGGTCCTCCTAATTGACGACCAGGGGGCCCCTAACAACAACCAAAAGGTCCTGGAGTCCCTAACTGACGACCAGGGGGCCCCGGGGCCCCTAACTCACGACCAGGGAGCACCAGGGCCCCTAATTAACAACCAGGGGGCCTGGGCTCCTAACCGACAAGCAAGGGGCTACGGGGCCTCTAACTGGCAACCAGGGAGCCCAAGGGCCCCTGACTGACGACCAAGGTTCCCAGGCCATGGGCCCCTTAATGCAAATTTTTAACAATTTATATGCAAAACCTGTGAGAAATCTAAGAGTTTTGACCTAAAAGTTGCCACCCCAGGCCCTCGTTTAACGTTATTATGAACTTAATTATTTACTGCTAAAGTATTGTAGGAGGCAATGTTCGTTACTTCCCCCTATAGACCAAATCACTTACAATTAAAATTTTACACCATAGTGCAAGATTCTAAGCGTGTTTTGGGATTTAATTGCAAAAAGAGGATTGAACAACTAAATTTTTTCGATTGGCTTTAAAATGTTAAAAATCTAGTTGTTTGAAATGGCTCTGAACTCGTGCGAAATGTGATCCAATGGGATTAAAATAGTTTTTTTTTTCCAAAAACTTACAAAAATCGCCCAGCGGCTGGGGGCTTTGCCCCCAGACCCCCGTCTCTAATACGTTTGAGTACACTAGCTTACTCAACACGTCTTCCAAGTTAGACTTTTACACTTTTCAACAATTAGTTTTTGCCCTCTCCCTTTACCAAAATTCTGGCAAAGTGCCATCAGGTTACGGCTTCAGATTTTCCAATCTACGATATCTTTGCCCCACAAAAAATTACTTTCTCGAAAATTTCTGATGACGTCATTGCGTGTGATTTGTGGTTTGGGCCCCCCCCAATCAAAAATCCTGGCTACGCCTATGCTGCAGAGTGTCATAATTTCCCTACTGCAAGTATACGTTAGGAAAAATCTATTTTGAGAAGAAGCCATAAAAATAGTTTTAGGATTACTTTTTGAACTAATAAATTCAATTTACATCTAATACGTTCGTCAGTAAAAGCAAAACAGAAGAGAACCGAAAGAGCAAAACACGGAAGAGCAAAACAGAACCGGTAATTCGCGGACTATCTTAATTGTCGTTGGTGCATTCTATCCGTGTTGATTTAGTTTAGCAGATTGATTTTGATTGAAAAGGGATGAAGATGTTTCAATGCTCGTATCACTTTTGCACGCTGATTAAACGAATGAACATCGCAACTACTTGTTTGTGGTTACCGTTTTAGAATAAAGGACTAACAGGATTGATCTCTTGTCTTCCTGGCATTTTGTCGAAAGGTCTTTGCAAAGTTATTAAGTTTCAAACAGTTTGTTATCAAAACCAAACAATTTGTTGATCATTTTTCGTAACAAGGCAACAATAAGTTTCGCGTGTCAAGCAGCAATTAATTAAACGTTAAATTGTTTTGTTTCGCAAGACGAAGTTTTGCAGATTATAATTTTTCACCATTGATCATCCGTTCTCTGTCAGGCAGTAATAACGTGTCATGATTCACAGGATGTAAGGTGTAAGTAAACAGCGTGGCCGAGAGGGTAAAGGCGTTGTTTTTGCGACGATCCTTGTTGCATGATGTGGATTTAACCCGCACCCTGGTGCCGTTGTAGCGTTCTTGGCTAAGATGCTTTACAATTATTATCTCTGGTTGGTAGCTTCGATCACAGCATATTCAGTGGACAAGAATTCGAAAAAATTCAGAGGAACATTAGATCACTGAAAACTTCTAAGCAGTTGTGGATCCCGTCAACCACGAAGTAGTCATTACAATGAGAAGTACGCAGATCGTCTAAAATTTAGCGTCTGGTGCTGTCCGGTGACAGGAAGATGAATATGCGCTATAACAACTTCAATGTTTTTTTACGTTATCCTTTTGCTAAAACAAATGCATACACGCTCAAACAAAATACAATAACCCAACTTACGAATTAGAAGTAAATCTCAAAATGCAAAACTTACCATTTTTAGCTATTAAAATCTCTTTCATCTTCATAAATTAGGTATTAAAACGCGAGCAATACAAATAAGAATTCAAAACAAGCATCAAAAGTTCTGATGGCAGCAGCTACTGATAATTTCAAAAATATAAAAAGCGTTTCAAATAGTTTCAAAACGCTATATAAAGAAAGCTACACTTAGTCTGAGTTGCTGAAGTGATTTTTACCGTACGGTATATCACGTAGTAACACTAGCTGCTGTTTTGATATTGCTAATAATGCCTTTTTAGCATTGAATACTACAGTATATACTTCTAATTACACGGTGATGAGCATCATTGTTGTTAAAGTATAATTGTTGAAGCGGCAGTACTAAAGAAAAGTGTTGTTGCATTGTAAAAAAATCTTGTAATCCCAAAATTGCTGGCATCTACCAAAAAAAGATTGAAAAGCAAATTCAAGAAATCCCACTCAAACAATTAAATCCATCTGTAAAACCATAAATTCATCAAAAATGTTGTAGGGTTTGTTTCTTTCTTTAATTTTTGATGCGAGAAAGAAGAAGAAAAGGTTGCTTATCGTAGTACCTAAACGCGACATTCAAATACAAGAAAAATGTCTACTAAGGGTAAATATAACTTTTCGTTTATCGCAATAACTTAATTATATTTCGTCGATTATTGTCAGTGTATTATGATCAATAATTACCTTTCGGCTGCGTGGCCTAGAAGATAAAAACATCATGTTAACGACGATCTTGATCGCATGACCTGTGGTAAACCAGCACCCTCGCCACCTTGTTGCATCCATGGATATAAGGCCCTTTACGATGATTATCTCTGCTTGGTGGCTTTAAACAAGCAGCAAATTCTGCTGGAACATACAGTATGATCATTATAAGTTTCTATGCAATTTTTTTCAAGCACTTAAAACTTATTCCACTTAAAGTTTACGGATCATCCAATAAGCGTCTTTACTTCGTCAGTGTGTGAAATATCGCTCAAATAATGTGATATAAAACGAATACTTAAGATGGTAGCAAGTTACCATAGTTCAAGTATGATTATTTTTTACCACAATAAATATTGCTGCAGAAGACAGCAAAAAAGAAATGCTAACAATAATACCACAATAACAAATGCCAAAAAGAGACCACGGAATGACGTAAGTCGTTAAAGTCGGGCAGTCGCTTAAGATGAGGCTATACCAGAATTGTCCAAACTTTTTCAACAAAGAGACAGACTGAACCCGGAGAGGTTGCTTGCGGACCAATCACAAAAACCCAAAAAACAACATATTGATCGAACATTCAGATTTTGCGTTGAAAAAAGAAGGTGAAGACTGAAAAAAAAGGTTTTTACTGCTCTTGGATGGGAGTGTGTGTTAAGGACTACAAGTTTGCCGAATCAATGTCTTTCGTTAACAAATGCCGACGTAAATTTTGGAGGCAGGCCAAAATTGCATTTTTGACCTGGGCTGAGTAAAATTACTTTGCAGAACACAAAGGCCGGCTAGCCCGAGTTTGCACAACTCTATGTGCTTATAATCGGTGGCTTCATCGAAATCGCATTGAACAATAATTTTATATTTTGGGCCAGTTGGTCGAGCGGTAACGCGTTCGTCTCTGGAGCGGGAGGTCTGAGGTTCAAATCTCAAGCCGGTCAAATCGGACACAGTGTTGCCAACAGCTCGCCACCGCTGCGACATTTCTTCGAAAGGAGCTGTGTTGCCCGGGCGCAATGATGCGGAGATGGGCCCCGCCAACTCGTTACACGCTTCGGCGTAATACAGCGAGTATAATGAAAGATTTGATTTGATTTGATTCATGTTTTTCTAGCTACGGCTATAAAATGCAATGATTAATTTTTTTTAAATGTTCTCCTCTGTTGAGAATGACGAACGCGTTATTGCTCTTGTTTTTCGTACTGTTGTACTTCGTACAGATGTTCTTCGTACTGCACTGTACAGCGTTTTGTGTGACCAATATAGCAAGCCAGTCACGACTCGTGCGACCAATATAGCAAGCTTTTGATTGTTTTGCGCCGATTGCTGCATTGTATCAAAGTGCTCTTTATTAGAGATGGTAAACTCGTTTTGTTTTTTTGTTTATTAACATCTTTTTATTCTTTCATTCTTTTTTTGATATTGCTCATGCGTGACGGAGCAGCCATGTGATAGAATTTACCAATGAAAGTACAGGATATTGTTCATTTACTGTAACTATGACGTTTTTGACGTTGTGCATTAGTGCTCATCCTTGACGAAAGAACTTTACTAACCTCTTATTAGAAAACTCTGATTCTGTTTTTAGTGCCAAAATAACTTTTGAGCTCATCTGCAAGCTCTTTATCGAAAGTTATCATTCGCAAACCAAAACTAACCAACCAGAATTAAAAACCAATCGTGGATATGGCGTCTGTTCTTAAAGCAGTATATTTGGGTATCACGTCATGTCAATTACTTTTAATTGGTATTTACATCTTTCTTGCTTGTAATTCCTTAGTAGAATAAAGCAGTGTAAAAGTTTCAACTAATTATGTTTGGAGATAGGCAGATGGACATGGCAGCTTGACCTAAAAACCTGACCTGACCCGTTTCGACATGTTTTAGTTAAGAAAAGTTGGCTGCAACAAAATAACTAAATTTTCTACTCCTTAAATGGGAGGTTATAAAGGAACTAGATTTTATCATTATGCAAACTGAAACGAGGAAAATTCCATCTTTAGTGCTTTAACATTCTTATTGTAATCGATTTTGATCAACTGGTCTAAACGGACGAACTAATTTGTCAAGCAGACAGCGTTGGTTTAAGGCTAAAGACTGTAAAAGTCCCAATGATTTCAATGTCTTCTTATCTTGCATAACTTTTAGCTTTCAAACTAAACTGACGATTGATTCCAATGTTACAAAAGTGCGTTGTTCCATTCCATTGCTCCATTGTTACATTTACCATTTGTAATTTTTGATTTTTTTTAAGGGTTTTATTGCAAAAAGAAGGGGATTTGGCGTTTATCCAAGATGTTTCATCTAAATATGTCACTTTATGACAACTTATATCTCAATAACTGTACAATATATAAAAAGTAAACTTTTTTTGAAAAAACTAGTGATCTTAAGTTTACGAAGCAAAAATTTGAACTCAAAAATCAAAGAAATAAACGTTTTATTAAACTTTTTAGAAATATTCTATATGCGAGCCCCTAGTTACACGGCATACATCGAAACGGAATTCCATTTCTTGCCAACTCGAACCAGCATATCGGGATCGATGGTTTGCAACGCCTCAGTTATCCGAGTCATCAGATCATCGACTGATATTGGAAGAGGTTTACCAAGTTTTTTACATAGCCCCAGAGAAAAAAGTCACGCGGCGTTGGGTATGGAAATCTAGGGGCGAATGCAGAATTACCCAATCATCATTTCCGGCCCGTCCGATCCATTTTTATGCAGAGTTAGTCTTCAGATACTGTCTTACGTTGAGACTGCAGTGTGGTGGTGCCCTATCCAGTTGGAAAATAAAGTCTGTTCGCTTTCCTTCAAACAGAAGTTCCATTAACCAATTTTGCAGTATTGCAAGGTAAGCTACACTACAGGCAAATCGGTTGAAACAGTATTTTACGCAAAAAGCTAAACTTTGATCGTGACGTAACTATGGACTGGTGCAATCACCGCAGCAACAAAATTGGAGATTTCACCTTTCTAACAAAACCAGCTTTATCATGCTACTTTTGCCATTTATTGAGATATAAGATTTTTTAAAGTGACATATTGAGATAAAACACTTGTGGTGACCGAGCGAAATAATATATTTTGTTCTTGTGCAATTACGTCTGCGGTATCCGGTTATTGGCACATACCGCTCATTGCTATGGGTGGTATTGCATGATGAACGGATATTGCGAGACATAAGGAATTTAATTAACGTGTCTTTGTTCTCGCTTTTCTTTGTTTACTCGCTGTATATATACCGCTGCTTCGCTTTATGTCGTATTCAATATTATTGTTGTTATTATTATTATTATTATCATTAAGTATACTACATGCCGAAATTAAAGAATTACCTTACGTCTTGAGACTCATCACTACGAACTCACCAAACACTCTTTGCTTTGAAATTAAATTCGAAGCAAAAAATTATATACAGCTACATGCAATAATAAACAACCTTTCGCCGTAAAAAACAATTATTATCAATGAGTTGTAAACAATATATAAATATTTTCCCTCAGACAGGCATTTTAAGTATATGCATATTGCAATATAATTCAAAGTGTTTCTATGTTACTTGTTCAGAGATATTTGGTTAGAATGAAAGTGAGGTGCAGTCTCAACAGGCAACCCATAGTAGTAAGCAGTGATGGAGTACTCGAGTACCATTTTTTGAGTACTCATACTGGTACTCGGTTGGTACTCGTACTCGAAGGTCAATGTACTCGTTACTCGGTCAAAAAAAGCGCCGAGTACACGAGTACATTTGGCTTTCGCTAAAAGTAATAAAGAAAATAAACTTTCGATAGCAAACTGCAGCCAAAAAAACTGCTAATTTATTCAGTTTCTTTCTCTTTATTCCGAACAGACTGCAGCTAACCAAACAGCTTTTTAATGGTGAGAACGAGTGAAATCAAACGTTTGAATGCGGTACAGTAATTGGGTGGACAGCACATAGTATTGTTTGACACCAAACGCCTTTCTACTAGAGAAAACGTGTGAAAGTTGTAGCGACTTTTTATTTATTTTGCAATTAAAGTTACATACCACAGAAACCGAGCCACGTGTGTTACAAAGACTGCATCAGTTACGTTAGCATTTTACGGTTTCAGCTCAAATGTTGATAGAACATTGCAACAATCTTAGATCCAATATACCGGCTGCCATGGGTTGATCATTTTGTTAGCGATTCCGAAACAGCTGCTTTAGTGAAGCAATCATTAAAAGATACGGTGCATTTTCAATTTTGACTACATTGTTTTGTGGTGAAGCAATCATTAAAAGGTACAGTACATTTTCAATTTCAACTAAATTGCTTTGTAGTTTTGCTAATAAACGAGTACGAATCCAAGTATTACGTAATCATAGTATGAATCGTTTCTGGTGACATGTTATTATGCGACATATTAATCTGTTTTTAAACAAAATAATATGGGCCGTGATTGACTACATAGTACATACCTACAACTACATATGTGAGCATACAAAAATAACTGAGCTTCCTGCATCGTTAATTGGCTCTGGCTCACTGTCCATCGAGCACTTTGGAAACTGGGAAGACAGTGTACAAGTATGTGAGTATGCAGCAGTATACATGTTGGGTGCTGTGTAATTTCAGCACTAAGCAGTAGCTATTGAATACTATCTAGTTTTCATAATCATTTTTTTTATACGTGTGTTTGTTCTGTCAGCTTCCATTGTTTCCGAAGCAACAGCATGTGCATCAATCAATCAAATAGTTACGTTTATTTTATTTTTTTATTTGTTTCAAGCGCAAAAGCTCTCATAACAAATGAAAAAAAACCTCCCACAGACACAAAACAAAGGTTTACAGTCATGTATTATTAGTTCAAGAGCGCCAGATAAGAGCAGTAAGCTTTTCCCAAACCATTTACAGTAAGCAAATCAATAAAGCGAGCAACATATTTCAAACGACGAAATATGCAAGAGTGAAGTAATGAGTGAACAAACGCATTGGTAAACCTGTGGCAATGATTCATAAAACGCAATAAAAGTTTGCGAATTAGGGCATCAAAAGTATCGGCATTAGGTTCTACTTGATTTTGACGGACATTGCAATAACGAGAAATGTTACAAATACAACCGAAGAGCACTACAGCTGACTAGCATGCAATATGCAAGAATGAGCCCGAAATAATATATTTTTGATATGAATAGAACACTTATGAAATTTATTGCCAAGTGAGTTACCTACAGCATGCAAATACCTGACTTGGCGAGTGATATCACAATCATCAGGTAATGTAACAGTTAGAAATACACCCAAATATTTTTCAGAATCAACAAATTTAATGATTTGTCCATTTATAGATAGTTTAGGCTTAAAGTCCTTGCAGTATTTTACTCCAAACATCATGCCATATAATTTACTAGCGTTGAAGACAATATTATGTGCAACAGCATATTTCGAGCAGACAGCTAGTAGTTCGTTGAGCCCTGATAGATATGGACAAAAACAACATAAATTATCAGCATACATAATATGATTAAGCTTGAGATTTCCCACAATGCAACCGGCGTTTATCTACTTCGGTTCACAAGACAAAATGTCCATATAAAGAGCAAAAAGGTAGGGACTCAAAACACTACTCTGACGAACACCATTACTGACATTGGAAGAGTCGGATATACAATTACACCATTTTATCATCATAGTTTGGATAGTATACCTGAAGCGAAGCAAGCGTAAAAGACACCCAGGTATGGATTGGGCCATAAGTTTGCGAAATAGCATAGCATGATTCACCTGGTCAAAAGCTTTCGAAGCATCAAGAAACACTGAATAAACTGGAGTATTTTTTGTATTATATAAGCGAACAACTTTATTCGTGCTTAAATCAAAATAATCAGATCTCAAACTACAGCACAGAAAAATAAAGCACCAGGAGATGGCGAAAATAACCGTGCGGTCTTCAATGTCAACCACAACCTGTCACAAGCCATGTAGCGTGAAAGTATGTTTTGAGATGGTTCATTTACACAAATAAACAAAAACAAAAGATAAACGAGTAAACAACAGCAAAAATAAGAACAAACCATAATTCAGATATTTGCATTACATGAATCTGATAATGTCGCACTTATTTTAGCCTAATGAAGAGAATATTTGCTAATGAAAAAGAACTTTAGCTTCCTTTTGAACTGATAGAAAGTTAATAATTTGAGTTCATTAGGTACAATTTGCCATACCTTTATTCCCACAAATGAAAACGATTTTTTACCAAAATCAGTCCGTTTCCGAGGAATAAAGTAGTTACGTTGATGAGAGTCGTGTCAAGTGTGATGTCTTTGCATCTGTGTTGCAAGGCAAAAGATTTGTTCATCGTGTAATGTCATTTTGTTCTTTATTTGGAACATATTTTTCGCAATTTCCAAATTACAAATGTCATGTAATTTTAATAAATTTAGATTGAAAAAGAGTGGAGTAGTGTGCTCAAGATATGGGCTACTAGTTATATTTCTCATGATATGTTTGAGTAATTTTTGAAGGAGATTGAGTGTATTTGCGAGAGCCAGCCCCCACGACGAGATGCAGTGTTACAAATGCGAATATATTAAGGAGAAATAAACAGTTTTAGGGTTTGAAGGTATAAATATTATCTTAATTTTAATATTGCCATGACCCGGAAGAAAGTTTAGAACAAATCTGTTGATTATGTGGTTTCCAAGTTAATTTGTCGTCAAATGTAATTCCTGAATACTTGATTTGAGATACGTGTTCAATTTTATGCTTGCCTGTGGTAGTTTTTAAATTAATCAAATCTTCTGAAATTGTTTTTTTGTTTGTTATGAGCATGTATTTAGATTTGTTGTAGTTTACTGATAGTTTGTTTAATCTCATTCATTCGTCAATCTTTGTCGATTCCTTATTCACGTCATTATGTAAGGTCCTTACAATATGACGTGAATAATTGATGCATCAAGCGATGTACGCGTATGCTCCAATGCTATCAGTTTGTCCACAAGCGATTAAAACGAGGCCCCATTTCCAAAATTGTCGAAGATGGATGCTTGCTTCATCCGCTTAAATAAACGCTTGTCTTCGTCGGAAACTCACTTGCAGCCAACAGCAGAAATGCAATTGGAAAGTTTCTTGCGTGACGAAGGTCAACATGGCGTTGATGTAGTTACTTTTTGGCAACATAAAAACGGTAGCTCGTTGAAGTATCCAGCTCGCAAGTCTCTAGCAATCCAAGTACTTTGCGTCCCTACAACAAGACAGTGCTCCCGTGGAACGAGTGTTTAGCCTAGGAAGCATTATTTTTCGGCTACACAGAAACATATTTTCCCTCGAAAAAATTCAAGCTTTGATGTCTTTAAATCGTAAGGATCATATTTTTAATGCGTCCGATTTAATGTAATATAAAATCATGACAATTTTAGTTTGTTTTCTTTTCTAATAACTCAGGCACTCAGCAGAACAACGTTAAAAACTGTAATCATATAGTAGACGTAGCAAAAAAGTCTTGGCAAATGAGCACAGGCGCGTCACCAGCGGGGGGGCAGTGGGGGCAATGCCCCCCCGATTTTCGTTTTTGCCCTCCCGATTTTTTTCTTGCCCCCCACGGAATTTTTTTGGGAGGAAAAAGTTGCTGTCATTGGGCGGAAAAAAAGTTAAAATTTACGTTTTCGGTCAGAAACAGCCTTTGGATTTCTGCGAAGACCTTTTTTTTTTGGAGATCACCTGCTTTTGGTCGGAAAATTTGTGATTTCGGCCAGAAAAATTTGGCGAAAACATTTGCCCCCCTGATTTTAATTTTGCCCCCCCGATCTCGCGAAGCTGGCGACGCCCCTGAATGAGCAGCAGCTGAACAACAAAGTAGCCTATAATCAGCCCCTTAACTTTGCACTTAATTTATCTGGAAAAAAGTTCGCAATTACTTGCAAACAACTTTTAATATTGCTATTAGCACATTTTGATGCTTTTGCCTTTATGTAACGGTAATCGGTTTGCATAATTGCGCAGGTACCTAATTTGTTTAAAATATAATAGTGATTATGCGTGTAACTAGTTACAAACTTGTCGCCTGCAGTTGTACGCCTTCTCAACATCCCACACACCAAAAAAACGTATTCGTTTATGTTTTTGCGACAAATTTAGCTTAAAAACTTCTTTTGCTAAACTTGTAAAATTACTTGTACTCGAACTTTTTTTACGGTACTCGCACTCGAGTACGTTTTGCAATATCAGTCTCGTACTCGAACTTTTCTGCGGCAGTCGTACACGTACTCAGAAGCTGAGTACTCGACTCTATTACTGGTAGTAAGTGCATGATTAAACCCTCTCCATACTCAATAAATTGTAATTGGATTTTATAAAACAAGTAAACAAGTTAGTGCAATGCGAGACAAAATCATACTTGTTTGTTCAATTTTTTTGGTCATATTCGTATGCCAATGGCATAGAATAGAATAGTTTGCTTAGCGAATAGTTTCTCCTCTCGAAGTCATAGCAAGCAGATATGGCTTGAATGTGAGCACCAGAGGTGGAGTCGAGGACACAAGGCTCGAGGCCAAGACCAAGACCAATTAAGGCCAAGGACACAAAAAAAAAACGAAGCCAAGGCAAAGGACAGCCCTTCCAAGGACAGACCCGCTCGAGGCCAAGGACCAAGGACACAAGCGCAAGTGTTTTCAAAAAAGAAAGGTCTTCAAAAACTTTTTCAGGCGTTCTCAAGCAAAAAACGTCTTCCAAAGTTTTTTTTCAGGCGATCTACAAAATTTCAACAATTCAAAAAAGTGCTGTTCTCGAGCCAAGGACAGGGCAATTTTCGGGGACTTGACCTTCGAGACCAAGGCCAAGGACTTCAAAATGTGTTGTCGAGGACGTCCTCGAGGCCAAGGACATTCTCGAGAACTCCACCTCTGGTGAGCACCACTGCAAAAGAATTGGGTGATTGGAATTAGGATGCTAAAACGGGATATTTTATTTTGCGCTTGCGCCGACGAAATAGATGGAATGCAATTTCCTCCTCTCTATTATTGTTATTGCAGTTATAATTATCGTATTCAACGAGTTGCCTTGGCCAAGAGACAGTGAAGGGATCTTTTTGTATTCCAGTCAAGCTATTTCCTGCCGCGTCCTGTCTACCTCACACAGTGGAAGCTTCACACTCTTCCTTTTAATCTTGACCGTCAAGCTAGAAGGTTGCTGAGAATACCAATTCTTATTGTCATTGGTTTGACCCGACTGGGAATCGAATCGAACCCAGGTTTACCGAATCAGTAGTAGAGGCTTGCTATTCATTCGGTTACTGATCGGTTTTATTACTCATCCAAACTAAAGCTACACCACCTTATTGGCAAAAAAGTCTGCTGCTATAACGCCCAGTAATTTCTAAGCCGAAAAAAAAGAAGAAATGGAAAAACCAAGTACTTTGAAGCATCCTATTACGGTTTAGATGTTTGTTAGTAAATTAACAGTTGTTTCACAGGCGATCTAATTGTATTCTTGACGCAAAAAATGATAAACAAATTGTTGGCTCGTAAACACAGTGAACTCAGTGAAACTTCATAATCTTACAAATATCATTTGATAGGATACCAGGAAGAAGGAAGACCGTGATCGCTAATCTTTTTCCTTGCTCTGACACGCTAAACGTTTACCACACATCACAACAATGCGACCAGTTGTTAATTAATTCAAGATGCTGAACATGATGCAAGACATTGAACAGAACTTTACAATGCATGGCTGTGGACAATTTTGTTGGAAATTGATGATGGAATTTTCTACTTAACATTTCAAGATCCAACATTAACACCCACATCGATTTAGATGTAAAGGGATACTTTGCACCGTAATTGACATAACAAAAAATGTTGATGCCACATGCTGGTTCCTTGGTTTTCAATTATAGTAAAAGACAGAGCTGGGCAAGTCCGCAAGTTAGTCCGCAAGTCCGCAAATCCGCAACTGCGGACTAACGAGAAAAGTTTTGGACATGAGGACTTTAGCTGTTTAAATTGCGGACTTGCGGTTGCGGACTATTTTTAATTTTAGTCCGCAATTTCGCAAGTTTTATACAAATATTGAAATTCCTTTCTATTTTCGTAAAATATTCATGTTTTTACCCAGTCAAACATGAGAAATCAATTAAATTTTTTCGAGTTCAAGTTCGGCAAAAAAATCAAGTGTTTAGAGTTCAGGCTGACATAAATACTACTTCTGCTTTTCGCCTTAATCGCTTTCTTTTTGTTGACATGCTGTTTGGTAACGTGAAAAACAAATTATGCCGCATTCTCATCTTTTATGCAAATAGTCGGGTAATTTTTAGAACTTTTTAGAACCCCCTTTTGTGCTTGTTTTAAAAATCTCTTAAGAACTGTCTTTGTGGTAATTTTAACTGTATTGTCTTTAGACCTTTAATCTCATAATCTTTAAGTCTGCAGCTATTGCTCAAATTAGATAGTCTTCGACAGTACGAGTGATATGGTATCTCAAATTTTCCTAGTTTAGTGTATCAAGTTAACTGTAGTATGTTGGTCATGTACAATGTTAACGTGCCGATGTTTCTATTTCTATAGTGCGACCACAAAGTAGTTTTTTAATAGTATAGTCTAGCATAGTGTTAGTATAATCAATAGCGTAAATTTTGGTCAAGTAAATTTTAGTTAATTGATATTGATTTGGCTGCTGATAATTGACTTCTGGTTTTGCCGTGCTCTGTTAGATGAATCAAATTTTTGGGGTTGTTCTGTGAGGAATAACATTATTATATTTATATCCAAAGTGTGGTATGCAGGGGCGTATTTAGGGGGGGGCATGGTGCCATGGCCGGATACTATAATGGGATACTATAATTAGCATAAAATATTATGCAAAATTTCGGAAAGGCCCCCCTCCCCCCCTTTGTAGCTTGGGCAGAAAGTTTGAGCACACAAATAGACAGAATCTGGATAAAGACCTGTTGTTTTTTTTTGGTCTTGTCGTAATTTTGGGCCAAAAAACGGACTAATTTTGGGTGAAGACCTTTTTTTTGTTTTTTTGGTCTTCACCTAATTTTGGGCAGGAAAACGGACTGATTCTGAGTGGAGAAAAAATTTTTTTGGTCTTTATTATTTTCAAATCTCATGGCCGCCCCCCTTTCGAAAATCCTGCTTATGCTACTGGTGGTATGACTGCAGAAATATAAAGAATAGGGCGCGCAACGAGATAGGGTATTAGAAGAGGGTCTAAACTGATTCAAATTGGAGTCAACACTGTTTTTTCAAGTTCGGCAAAACAACCGACTTTTTTTGAGTTTAAGTTCGAATTTGCAGGCCTGGTTCAAAGTATGGCTTTGTTGTTTTTTACCGTGAGTTCACAAAATTAGCCACTGGGGTATCATTTTTTGTACTGGTAGCCAGTGCCGCCGCTACGGTGGGGCTAGGGGTGCCGTCGCTACGGTGGGGCCAGGGGCGCAGTCCCACCCTAACGACTGCTTGCGTCCCCCAATTTCGATTCACTCAGAATGCTTTTTTGGAGCATCACGTAACGACAATACAACAGGCAATAATAGAAAAAGGAATAATAATTTTCAAACATGATTCTCGTTTGAAGTTTTCTCGATTGTTTGCAAAATTGCTGGCCACCAATTGATGTACATATGTGTGACCCAATAATCCGTATTATTAACATGCCTTTGCGGATGTGTCGCAGAATAGGGATGTATGCCTATAGAAGCGTTACCGGTATTTCGTTAGTGATTATGACCTGAAACAATACGTGAAAACATTTCTTTATAAGACCAGCTTTTTTCTTTAGAGCACACTCAAGATTTATTTTTGGTCGCAGTCAGTTGCGCAACCAGGGAAAGGGGCTTAGGAGTCATCAGCCCCCTTTAGCCAAGTCATTTAGAAATTATAATCAAAAAAAGAATAAGCGTTTAAACGTGTTTTGGACTTGACCTCACATACAGGGGCTCAAGAGGCTAGACAATTTAAATCTTTCAAGGACTTTTGCATTTTAGCGGTTTACTGTAATTATTGGTATAGTTTTAAAACGTGCGAAATGTGATTTAAATAGCGTTAAAATTGCTATTTTTGCAGCAAAATCGCAAAAATCATGCAACAGCTGACGGATCTGGCCCCTCTGTAACACTCTTGAGTAGCAAAGGTTTGTTCAGCACAGGACCTAAATTAGGCAATTTTTGTGCAAAAAACATTTACTTTTGGTTCAAGCCCCCTCTATCTTATTAAAATCCTGGTTGCGCTTTTGGTCGCATTCACTCCTGCAGACATATTTTTCAAGCGATTATACAGGCTGCATGCGAAACGAGATAATTAACGCTGCCGGGCTTATATGTAACTTTTTTCTAAGATGAATACAAAATTGTAGCTTTAAAATATCAGATTTCACGTGCAAAAGTTCAGTCCATTTTATAGTGCCCCCCATTTTCGACTAGGGCCCCCTCACTTCGTTTGGTCTGGCGACGACACTGCTGGTAGGGCGTGGTTATCTCGCACCTAGAGTATTTATTGAAACTAGGGACTAAAATTTAGTAATACGATTAGAGATACGAATGTTTTTTTGCCTTCTACTGCCTTTGCCTTTTCCTGCCTCGAAAAAAATTGTTTTCTTAGAATACGTTGTTGCAAGCGGAAATGCGGATTGTGCTTTGCTATTTGATGGCTTCTCAATGTAATCCAATGGCTTTTTATCTCTGAATCCCTAGCTTCATTGTAGTATTTTTAAGGGTTCGTCGGTGGGTTGTGCACAATTCTTCCATGCAGTTTAGGCACGTACTGTATAAGCAGTAGCGCCACCAGGAGGGCTGGGGGCTACAAACCCTTAGCCAAGTCACTTAAAAACTTTAACCAAAAATACAAGCGTTTAAATCTGTTTTGAGTTGGACCGAAAAGTAGGAGGGGCTGGGCAATTCTTAAGTTTGCCATCCGAAAAAGCAGCTCAATAACAAGTCATGCTGTGGTACATTTACTACAATCAACGATTGTGAGTAATTCCTTCTATTGCGTGGAATATATCCACCACACGCTTGCTATACTTCCCACAAGTCAAATCTTTTGACTTATTTTTGCTAATAACTCTGAGCAGATCACTTCGGGACGTGATTAATTGCAAAACTCTTCTACTCGGTTCAAAAAAAGTTGCGGATTTGAGGTGCGGACTTCAAATATTACGAAGTTGCGGACTTGCGGTTGCGGATTCAAGAATTCTGAAACGTCCATGTGGACTTGCGGTTGCGGACTAAGCTTTTAAACGTCCAATTGCGGAGTTGCGGTTGCGGATTGAGAAAATTGAAATTCGGTTGCGGATTTGCGGACTGCGGACTTAAAAAAAAACTTGCGATGCCCTGCACTGGTAAAAGATCATGCAATGTTTGTGCAAAAAAAGCGTCTTGATAACACTGTATTAAACGTTGTTTTTGACAAAAGGCTATGCAGTTCATACTATTTAGCGATGTATAAATTGAATTCTTTTTTGTTTTATTTATTTATTCATTGTAAAGAAATACCTTCTGATCAGTTTGTTGAGCAAGTAGTGTTTGCCTCTAGAACAGAAGGTCATCAGTTTAATTCCAGAGCCACCATACACAGTGTCACCATTGGCTGGCTTGGCTACCGATGCGTCTTTTTTCTCAAAAGGATGCTGAGTAGCCCAGGCGTTGTGTCAACTATAGTTTACTCTTCGATGCATCGAAACAAATACTGTAAAACAAAGGTTGAATTTTTGTTTTTTTAGCTGAATATTTAACAATACGAGTTTACTGCGAAACTAAAAATGTTAAAAACACAGGTACAAAATTTTCAATGCTAAAAACAAACCGAGAAATCAATATGCGTTTCAGCTCAATTTAGTTTTTTTTCTGGAATGAGAGATTTGGGGGCTAGTTTTTTGGATATCAGTATAGATATTTTAGAGACAAATTTTTGTATGTAGTTTGCGGGTACGGAACTCCACCAAATAAACCTCCCAAAAAATCACTTTTGAAAGTTAAATTCAACAATTGATTTTAGTCAACTGGGTTCATGTGCTGTGCTGACATATTGGTTAAAGACGCAAGTGTTTGAAATTGTCGTGATTGAGCAGAATTGAATTCAAATACTTAGTCGGACATCTGTTTCACTCAAACCATAAACGATTTAAAATCAACATTTTTTTCTTCAAATAAAATCACTTTGTGTACATTGCATACGATTGAGTTTAATAGAAATATGGGTAACCTTCAGCGTACGAAGGGGAGAATACTGGTGAAAAGGAATTGGCGGAAGTTCCGTATTATTTTCCTCTGGAAAAATGAACATCTAGATCTTTTTTGCATTTTTTTGTCCCCAGATATAACTGGCAACTGGCAAACAAGTTTGAAAATTATTTGAAATAAGGCAACAGTTTGATAACCTTGAAACAACTTAATTTCAAATAGTTTTCAAACCTTTTATTTTCTGCTTTTCTCGTACTACATTTTTTGGTATTTTTTGTCTCAGAAGGTAAAACTTGCTAGTGATAAATAAGTATTTGAAACAATATTTTAGATATTTTTCAAACCATTTTCGTACAGTTGCGCTACAGAGCGTAACTACCTTAAGAGAATTGTCGCTTTTTCTTGGAGTTGTCTAAAACTCTAAACCCTACATTTTAGGTATTAGAATATTGGGCACTGCGCAATGACAAATAAGGTTTAATTTTCTTATCAAAAATCACATTCAAACTGAAAAGTTCATTATGTTTTTCGTAACAACCAGGGCCCAATAATATTGCGAATCAAGTAACATGTTAAGGACTGTTGTGCACACGTTTATTCCGTTTTTTTTTTATTTTTTAGAATAATACAATACGTGAAACTATCGCGTTATAGGCTGTCACTTTTTAAATGCTAAAGTGCTATGCTACAGTGAATGATTTGAGTGCTCGATTTTTAAGGACTAGCCAAACCCTGAAGGGAAAAATGTCTTTAAAGTTTTTCAGCCACCTTGAAATGTATAATTACCTCAAAAACTGGAAATTTCTTTCCAGCGGTTCATAGGCGTAGCCAAAATTTTCGCTAGGAGGGGGGCAAATAACAAATCACATGCAATGACGTCATCCAAATTTTTTGAAAGAGGAACTTTTTATGACGAAAAATATCGTAGAATGGAAGATCAGAAGCCGTGGCCTGGTGTGGGTACGTAATGAGGATTTTGCCAAAGGAAGACGACTTGAACCAAAACCTAAAACGTGAAAATTTTCTAAATTGGGAGACGTAATGAGCAAATTAATGTATCTCAAATGTATAGGCTACCTAATGTGGGCTGGTGCTTCGCCCCCACTCGCAGGGCAATTTTTTTTATAAAATATAGCTGTTTCAATGCCTGTGGATCACATTTCGCACGTTTTCAGAGTCATTTGAAAGAAGTAGATTTTTGATATTTGAAAGCCAATTAAAAAAATTAAATTGTTTAATCCTCCTTTCACTTGCAGTTTAACTTTAAAACACGTTTAAAATCTTGCATTTTGGGGTTAAATATTGTAACTGACTTGGTCCAGGTAAGGGGAAGTTAAGTACATTGCCTCCTGCAATATTTTAGCAGTAAAATGATAATCGACTCAAATTTTGTCAATTGCCTTATAGATTTTTGTTTTGTCATAAAAATAACCTGTTGTAGGGAGTACCTGTGTAACCAGGAGACCCAGGCTCCCTCGATTCAAATTCAATAATTTGTTCAATGAGAATTGCCGCTGGCTAATTTGTTTTTTCAAAAGTATTTTGTCGCGTAAAAATTGGCAAGACGGAGGTGAACTGTAATTAAAAAATGATACAATAGATAATTGCTCACTAGTCTCCTAATAATCACGTTATCGCCCGGGCAGGACTTGCATTGCGCGAGGCCCCTGATACCTTCGGGATTTTTGCTACATGTTCTTGCCCAATATAAAGACAAAAAGAGTCTTACCATCTGAGCGCGAAGCCAAGGCCCTGCGCCTTATAGCAAATCTAGCCCTGGTTATTACTTTACGTTCATAAAAAGGTTAGTTGTGGGCCTGAGGTTGGATTTTTTAGGACCAAGCCCTTAATTTCTCCCGGGTTATACATTTAAGTTTGTGGTGACCGAGTGAATTAATATATTTTGTCCTTGTGCAATTATGTCTGCGGTATCCGGTTATTGGCACATATCGCTCATTGCTATGGGTGGTATGGCATAATGAACGGATATTGCGAGACATAAGGAATTTAATTAATGTTGTTTTTGTTCTCGCTTTTCTTTGTTTACTCGTATATATACCGCTGCTTCGCTGTGTTAAAAACTAATTGAATTATTACGTGTGAGGATAATAAACAATTATGTTGGTTTTGAGACTCGTTTGCTCACGAACTCACTAAATTGCTGCCCCGTGTGATCCGTCAAATTGGTACCCCGTGTGAGGTGAGCCCGAAGGGGCGCTCACTAAATTGGTGCCCCGAGTGAGTCTGCACTAAACCAAAGCTTCAGCAAGAAGCTTTTAGAACATTCAAAAAAAAAATAGAGTGAGAAGTGAAACAGTAATATTAAGCTGATAATTGCTCAACCTCTCGAAAAGAGTTCGCTAAAGAATTCGAGTGAAGAGTTCCAGAAGAGTTCCAAAACAGGACAAGAACTTTTCAAAACTATTCGTGCGTTGTTCAAAACTGCCCAGCTATTCGAAGAAGCGTTGTTCGAGTGGCCAGAAACGGAAACCGGAAACCTGAAGAAACCTGAAGAAGAAACTTCTGACAAAAAAAAACGGTACAGACTTTTAATTCATTTTTCCCGCATATTTACTAGTAAAAGTTTTGCTTATTCACCTGTAAAAATTATTTCGCATATTTACCTGTAAATTGTTTTGCTTATTTATGTGTAAACTTTTCAAAACTTTTTCAAAACTTTTCAAAACAAGAATGACTTTTTACGTGCTTTGAAAGAAAACCTGCCGTGCCTCGCCGGTTTTAGAATAGTGAAGCCGCCAAGTTATGGCGAATCGTAAAAGGCGTTTAAAAATAACTTTAATTTGTTGAATTTTGTTATTGTGCTTATTATTTGTTTTGTAAATTTGTTATTATTAACTATCGTTTTGCGGTCTCGGATTTGAGACGGAGCAGTTTGGAATTTTTATTATTATTATTATTGAAAGTGCTTAAGTGGATGGGGTGGTAAAACGATTAACCCTCGGCTCCAATTGACAAAAACTTAATATTATAGCGATTATTACCAGTGGCGTACGCAGGATTTTTCAATGGGGGGGGTTTTCAAAAGTGACATCAAAAATTTGTTCGCGATTTATACTTTGGCGAATAAATAACTTAGCGTAACGTAACAAGATGGAGTGAAAGTCACCCAGTGCGTAATGCAAATAAAACTTTTAAAACAAAAAACAAGCATTAAGCATACATCTGTAGTAAACATCATAAGGTTTGCAACTGAATGGGTGAAGAAAAAATTGTTCAAAACAAAAGCTACAAACCCCCAAACGATTATACACAGTGCAAAGCGTGGGCAGCACATAGCCAGAAATTCGCAATTGCGGGGGCCGTTTTGGGGGTCTGGGGGCAGAGCCCCCAGCTGCCAGAGACTATTGGGGGTCTGGGGGCGGAGCCCCCAGCGCTTGAAAATTTTGCATTTTTTTTTTCAAAAATAACTTAATTTTAGGGCTATATTGATAAAAAATAATGCTTTTAAAACGTGGCATAAAAATTGGTTGTGCAAACCTGATTAAAATGTTTGCATAAATGGGCTATGTGGAAAGTGGCTAATGGTAAAATTTTAGCTCTCTTGTTTACATGCTGGTAAACCATAAAATCCCAGTTCAAGAAAACACACACAGTAATCTATTTCGTCTATATTTTATAGAGAAAAATAAATGGGGGGGGGGCTAACGGAAAAAATTTTGAGACAAGTGATTGGTAATTAACTAATACTAAGTAGCCCGCCCCCCCCTATTCCTAAGTTTATAATATGTTTGTTGATGAAACCTATGTTTAGCCTTTTTACACTAGCGATCAAATCTGATTGCTTGTCTTTGGGCATTTTTCAAAGTTTTCATTGATTTGTGGGTTTTATTTTAGACAAATTAGCCCCCCCCTAAATTTATGTTTTAAAAGATGTTTTAAATCACTTTTTAGTCCATTCCAGTGCACAAACCAGTCTCAGAAGTGCTAAAAACGTGGTATTTTTCTTATTCTGCATTATCATTAAATGGCACCAAGTTTGGAAACACAAGGCAATTTTACAAAAAGGTTCTTTTTGCTCAAACGTACGAAGCAACGTTATTATGAGCATAAAAATACAATTAAAAACATGCAATTCGCCAACATACTTGTTATGGCGTTTTGATGCAGATCTTTTCACTATCATACCTTCATCTGAAACACATGTTGTGTTTACATCCGTTTTGTCTTCAGCTTCACGTAATTTTATTAACCCCCCCACCTATGCTACTTGAAGTTACTCTGACTCGTAACACGACATTCCAGAGTTTCTGTATTACACTTACTCGCTTACAATGTTGCATTAAATAACAAAAAATTATTTACTATAATTAAATATTCGTATTAATATGAGAGTAAAGAAGAAGCTTGCTTGTTTTGCGCAAAAAGGCGATATTTTGAACAATATACGTCGGATCAATAAGGAGGATGATTTAAACCCCCACCCCCTTGTGTACGCCTTTGCGCGTAAGTGAGCTATGTGGGCGATGGCTAATGGTAGCAATTCAGTCCTTTAATTTACAAGCCGGTAAATCATAAAATCATAATTTAAAAAACTCACAAGCATTTATATTCTGTAGTTTATATAGAGTGAGACAGTTGGAGAAAGGGGGGTGGAGGCGGCGAATGGAACGAGATTTGAGTGCATTAATAATCAACTAATACTGAAACCCGATCTCTATGTTTTTGATGAAGCCAATGTTAAGCATTTTTAGCGGTTAAATGTGCTAATTTTGGCAATTTTTTGAAGTTATTATTGATTTATAAGCCATTTTGGTGACAAATTAACCCCCCCTAAAAAACTCTAAATGCTTCAAAAGTTGCTTTAAATCATGTTGAAGTCCTTGTCATTGCAAAAAAACAGGCTCAGATGTGCTAAAAATGTTATATTTTCTTTACTGTGCATTTTAGTCGACAGACCAATGGGGGGGTTTGAACCCCCAAACCCCCCCCCTGCGTACGCCCTTGATTATTACTGAACTGTTTTGGGATTATCAACCGCGAGTAAAGCTTATATGATTTTTGAATTGTAATGCGTCACGTATGTTTTCAATCCTGACTCCTTATCTACCACAGTTAAGCTGTGCTAGAAATGTGAACGTAGTTGTACTGATAATGGGTGTCCGATAATTGACCTTTCCAATGCACGACTTGCATTTGCATATTTTCCTCTTACCTCTGAATCAGCTGAATTTTTTCGCGTTATAATCAATGTTACGGCTATTCTAATTCTGTTCGTGCTGAAGAAGTTTGAAGGATAAATAGCAATAGCCACGACTCAACGAAATATATCTCGTGCGACCAGCGGAGTTACTGAATGTTAATTTTATATGGTTGTTTTCGCATTTTTGATACTATTTAATTCCGAGCAAAGACTCGATGATTACATGTTATGTTAAAGGGCAAGAGAAAAGCCCTCTATATTGTGTTGTTTGCATTTTCCGCGCTAAAATGCGCAATGTCATTCTGCGAGGAATGACCAAGTCACTTATTTCTGGTCGCATGGACGTAGAAAATAGCATTTCTACAGTCATATTTCAGATTTTAACGCGTTAAACATTTTATCCCCAGTTTTGGTGTTTCTGCTTACTTCTTTTTTAAACCATTATCGGTTTTCTATGTTGCAGTTTTTAAAGAGTTACGAGTCTTTTTTGTCATGTTCTTGGAATTGACTCGAATCCACATTTCTTTTTGTCGACTGATGTGTATGCTGGACAGCCTTTGGAGGCTTTGTCGTCCATCATACCCATCATTCTGAAGGAAAGGTCTGTGGTGACCGAGTGAATTAATATATTTTGTCCTTGTGCAATTATGTCTGCGGTATCCGGTTATTGGCACATATCGCTCATTGCTATGGGTGGTATTGCATAATGAACGGATATTGCGAGACATAAGGAATTTAATTAATGTTGTTTTTGTTCTCGCTTTTCTTTGTTTACTCGCTGTATATATACCGCTGCTTCGCTGTGTTAAAAACTAATTGAATTATTACGTGTGAGGAAAATAAACAATTATGTTGGTTTTGAGACTCGTTTGCGCACGAACTCACTAAAAGTTGGTTGCCAAAATTTAAAGTGAGGAGCCCCGAACCCCTTGGTTGTCAATATTAATATTATTGTTAATTACTGTTGTACGCGAAAATGCTAAAAGAAACTGAAGAAACAACAAGCTTTGTTGTCACATTTTCATCATTGATGACATTTCAGTTAGGGAGAGCGTCTCTCCTACCCCTGGCTACGCCAATGCAGCGGTAGCACACTCAAAATTAATTTTGAAGTCAGTATTACGCAGGTTTAGTTCCTTATTTGTTATTCTCAAACATTTTCTACCAAAATAAGGCAGATTTTCTCAGTAGCGGGAGGTGTGTGGGGGGGTTATGGTGGTTGTTACATAAAGCCAGTGGTGTAAAGTAACGAAATACTTTTACTTGAGTAGATTACTTAAGTAGTTTTTTCCAGTAATGAGTACTTTTTGAGTAGTTTTTTTGTGGCTACTTTTACTTTTATTAGATTACTTTTAGAGTGAAAGAACGCTACTTGAGAAGTATTTTGATTCAGAAAAGTACAAAGTACTGTAATTTTAAATTTGAACTAGAAGTTCGTCAGAACGGTCTACTTTTCTACCAGCAATTGTTCAAGTCGGTTAAGTTAGTTGTTTTTTCCTCTCGTTTCGGCTTGCAACTCTTGCGTCAGAGGTTAGACCACCACAGCGACTGCAGCAATGCCGTTTTTCTCCGTCTGCGGGTAAGTATCAGATTCAGTCTGGCGAAAAGCAGTTCAAGATGGTCTTACTGTAGTTTGACGTTTGTTGTTTGGTGTTTGCTCTTCAGAGATATAAATTTGCAAAAATACGTCCTATGATTACTGAGCGTTTCCATTGCAAAATTCTACAGATTGAACCAAAAATCACACACCACATATGCATTAAACATTATAGTACGGTAGGCTATTGTAATATATTGTGCAATGTAATTACAAAATGGTTTCAATATGACGATCAATTTCGTCCCAGTAGAGACCCAGACTATTTAAATGGGCTATTTACAAAAATTTTGTGTGGTTTAGTGACGTAATATTTATAAGGCTTCTGCCTGCCTTCACATGCTGCGAAATAAACTAAATTAAAACAATCCACAAAAGTGTGATTAATTAATACAAAAACAGGTTAGCGCAGAATACAATGAAATAGCTATGATGCAAACTTTTGGCTCACCCTGTTGTTACGGTACATTATTTATTTTACAATGATAAAAAATATCCACAGTGTTTTTAAATTTTAGCATAATTTAACCATAGGTGGGCACAAGTCCGTTAGTCGTTAATCCGTTAATAACGAAGCTAACTTTTTCTTGAACTCGTTAATCCGTTAAAAAGTTTTTTTATGTTAACGGACTAAATTAAATTCCGTTAAGTGCTGTTAACGGACTAAAGTAACTTCCGTTAAGTTCTGTTAACTTCCGTTAAGTTTTTTTCGTTAATATCTTGCAGCTTCGTTGTGCATTTGAACTTGTTTTTATCTTGAAATTAGATTAGACTGTAAAATGTAACTTCCAAAACACAAAAAGACCACCATAGCAATAAATATTTCCTTACAATCAGCTCAACAGCGTCGATACGTGTTCTAGAAGCGAGTGAATAAAACGAAATGTAAATTACACACAAAATATTGACGAATTAACGGACTTTATTAACTTCCGTTAATTAAAGCTGAAAATAACGGATTAACGTTAACGGAGGTGTGAAGTTTGTTAACGGACTAGTGGTTAACGAAGCTAACGTTTTGCATTAACTTGCCCACCTATGAATTCAACCATAGACTCTTGATTTGGAGACTAGAAACTGACTCGCGAAGAAAAAACGATGAGAATTGAAGAGAAAAAGGCTCCTCTCGCTGCGAAGTTTTTTTGGCCACGCGCGAATTATTCGACGCGATAAGGTTTTTCGCAGTAAGTTCACAAGCACAGTACAAGCAGAAGTAGAAGAAAACTTAGGCAATTCAAAACTTGCAACTGAAGCCATAAAGCTAGGTCAGCCGACTGAAAAAGCCAAAAGAAGTTTCCAGTTGAATTAATAAATCAGCACAAAAGAAGATAAATACAGAAGTGGTCAAAGTAGCCGAAAAACAAAAGTTTTGCTACTTATTCTGAAATCCACTTCAAGTAAAAATAGAAGTACGGCGAATTATTTTCTTTTAAGTGAATGTAGTCCAAATCAATTCTCTGTAATGATAGTAGTTTCACAGTATAATACTGACTCAACTGCTAATGCTTGTACCTACCAAAAACAACGAATTTTTGAAATAACTCGCCGTATCTCAAGATTTTATCTACAGTATACAAATTTCACGTTCGAGACCTATACAAACATATTTTCAAAAAGCAGTTTTGCCGATAGAATGAGAATAACTTTTTTTACGTCAAATTGTAGTAAAATCATGGTAAAATCAACAAATAAAACAACGTCGTTACTGACTACCTCTGGATTTATGTACTATGAAAGAACCTCTTTTACAAGGTAACTGGAAAATCGAAATCCAAGTAATTCGACAAAATATGTATTGTTTTTTTCTGCTTTCAACGGTATCAAAATGTGTAAGAGTATGCTTATAAGGACTTACTGATGGCGCAGGAGAAAACAATTGACTGGGAGCAATAGCCAGACGGGGCAAGACTGAGCTCAGCCCGCCTGGAAATTTTTACTTGCCGTATATGCGCAGTGGCGTAAAGCTTAGGCAAGATTTTCCAAAGGGGTGTGCATGAGTCAAAACTTAAAATTGGCATCCTAAGTTTGGGGTCTGGGTCAAAGTCCCTTGACGCCGGAGATGATAAGGGAGTTTGGGGGCGAAAACCCCAACGCTCAGATATTTTTACGTTGTTGTACAAAAATAACTCAGTGTTAAGATCTTTTTAGATTAAATTTCGGATTAAAAGGTATGCTTTGATCAGTGCAAAACATACACAAAACAAGTTAAGTATAAAAACAACTGAAGGGCACAAGCTAAATAATATACTTAGCCATCCTTTTCCACAAGTATTATACGAAGGCCAAGAAAGAAAGTGAAAATTTTGTACCTATTGGTGACAGATTTTTTTTGAACGCCAATCATTAAACGCTAACTTATTGGCATTGGCCGCAAACATCTGAAATATAACGTGCATCCACCAGCTGGTTGAAATTCTACTTCTTAACAAGCCATTGTCTAGTTCGATCACTAGATATAGAGAAATAGTTCCATGCCTTTTTTGTAGCAGTTTAGAGTGTGGTGAACTTGAGTTGAGCAGAGTCGACTGCGAGGCCGAGATGGTGATAAAGCCGTCGTTTTTATGATGACTCTGATCGAATAATAAGGGTTCAACCCGCACCCTAGTCACACTGTTGCGTCCTTGGATAAGACGTTTTACGATGATTATCTCTGCTGGTGGCTTCAAACAAGCAGCAAATTCAGTGGACAAGAATTCGAAGAAATTCACAGGAACATTGGATCACTGGAAACTCCTAAGCAGGTGCGGATTCCTCCAAGCACGAAGTAGTCATTGCAATGAAAAGTTATCACGGATCGTCCTATATTTAGCGTCAGACGCTATCTGGTGACAGGGGGATAAATATCCGTTACAAAAAAAAGGCGAAAACGCTTTAAAGCAGGAATATATTAGCATGAGCAAACAAATTGAAATCTGCATACTCTTACCCTAGAGCTGATGAAAATAATGCTAAAATGCCATGTATAGCGTAAGCCTTACCCACGTGCAATCCGAGCATGCTTTATGGTAATGCAATTTTGCGATTTTAACTTTTTCACACATTTTTTGAATTGTGCCATGGCCCAAAAATGTCGGGCATTGGCACAATATCCCCCCTATCTGTGCTACTCACCGTACATGCACTTGCAAAATTTTGTGATCACATAAACTCGAAACTTGAGCATAGCAAGTTAGGGTATAATCAGGGCAGTAGCCAGACGGGTTATTCAGCTGGGCTTAACGTATTCGTATTTGCCATTTACCGAAGTACAGTAATATGAAAACAACTACACTAGGTCATTCCCATTTCATAAAGATTTATTCAGTTTTAGAAAAAGTACTGTAATTCTCTTATAAATAAAGTTGAATCTTATGCAACCATAGTCACTAATTAGTGACTATGATGCAACAAAAACTAGAGGTGGCAAAATTGGATAAATATTTTACCGTAAGTTACGGATCTGTTTGTAACATTTACAAAACACCAAAGATATACGTAGTAGACTATTATAGGCTTACCTTTTCTTGCATAAGGTCTGTAGAATGTTAGTCGAGGTTCCGAGATTCTAAACTCGAAGCTTTTCAGGGGTCATCATAGTCTGTTTTTAGAGTACAGACGTTTTAGCCGAGACGCAGGAACCTATCTCAAATGTCGTTACTGTGGGCAGTGGCGGATCCAGAAAATTTTGGTGGGGGGGATTTTAAGCACAAAACTTTAAGTTCAAAATTTAAAGCACAAGACCTCAAAAATTCGGATGTCTTCACGGAAATTCGAACGTTTTTTCCGCCCAAAATCAGGTGGTCTCCAAAAAAAAAAAGGTATTCACCGAAATTGAGACTGATTTTTCGGAAATTCAAACGTTTTTTCCGCCCAAAATCAGGTGGTATCCAAAAAAAAAAAAAAAGGTCTTCACCGAAATGGAGACTAATTTTTCGGCCGAAATCGTCAGGTTTAGGCTGGTCGGGAGGGATGCACCCCGAAATGGAGACTAATTTTTCAAAATAGAGGCTGATTTTTCTCCCGAATTCGTTAGTTTTAGGTTGGTGGGGGGGATGCATCCCCCCATCCCCCCTAAATCCGCCCCTAACTGTGGGTCGTGTGTTTCAAAACTTTGCTGCGATTTACAGCACCTAACGTCTTTTTGAGATCTAGGGGTTTTTATTCTTTTTGTTTAAGATTTTATCTCTTGCTTACTTCATAGTCACTAATTAGTGACTATGCTTGCATGGAGCTGCTATCGTTGAAAAGGATACCACTAAATCGCTAGCATCACGCATGCATCACGCTTCTCGCGTTCGATCTGCTCTAACACTATTTGCATCAAAGTCTATTTCAACCAAGCCTATTGTATATCGTTTATGTGAAGTCTATAAGCCAAACATTAACCTAATCGAGTCTATGGTCTATAAAAATTTTGCTACTTAGGATAGCCTATGACTGATTGTAAAGAGTCTATGATGCAACCAAAGCAGACAGTAACTGAGACTTTGATCATTTGATAGCGATGTCGAGTCAGTGAACCGTGAAGAAAAAAAGACAAAACTGCTAGTTTCTAGTCTACTAATAAAGAGTCTATGATTTAACTATGACATTGAATGAGTATTTGAGCAAAGATTGCATAAAACGATTCTATTCTGCATGGCATGCTTTTCAAATCTCGAAGTTTTGCTGCTGTTGTTGTTTTTGAGTAATTGTTTCGAATATAATAACAAAGAACTAGCAAAATTAATAATTCATGATTTCTTGAGAGAATGAGGGGTTAAAAGATCAAACGCTACGTGGCAGCTATGATGTGAAGGTAGTCGACCAGTTGTCATATGCCGATTGAATAGTTTGTTTAATTTGCTTGAATACTTTCAGAAATGCTTGTACTTGAGTAGTTTTAAAACGACTACTTTTTTACTTTTACTCAAGAATTTTTTTGGTCACTACTTTGTACTTTACTTCAATTAGTTTTTTGTTTAGTAACGAAACTTTTACTTGATTACAATTTTCGGGTACTTTTTACACCCTGCATAAAACAGCGGTGGTAGGGACGTGCCTGGTTCCCATATTTCCCATATAATAGACGTTATTGCAAACGTCAGTTTTGTTTGTATACAATATGCATTTTTGTAAAAAAAATACGAATTCATATAAAAGTAATTCAATTCAAATAAAAGTTTTTGCACTGTATTTGCTACTAGAAAAAATGATTTTTGATTGTTTGCAAGCTATCAGGCCTAAACGCTACCAGCGTGCAAGCCTAGGGAAGAGTCTCCAGTACGGCGACTACTTAAAATAAGCAATGCGAAAAAATTATCCACCCACAGGATTCGATCTGCAGCCTTTGGATTACCGGTCCACTGCTCTACCACTTTGAGCTAGAGAGGATGTCTCATCACTTACATAATTTTGGCTATTTAAAGCCAGCAACTTAATAAATGCTTGTTCCAAAATGTTATTAACAATTTAGTTGTGATGTTTTTGACGTTTGCTGGCCAGAGCATTTAAAATTTCATCGTTTGCGTGCTATCTGGTCTAAAGGCTACCAGCGCGGAAGATGCATCCTCTTTAGCTCGAAGTGGTAGAGCAGTGGACCGGTAATCCAAAGGCTGCAGGTTCGTATCCTGCGGGAGGATAATTTTTTCGCATTGCTTATTTTAAGTAGTCGCCGTACTGAAGACTTTTCCCAAGGCTTCCACGCTACTAGCCTTTAGGCCAGATGGCACGCAAACGATTAAGTATTAAAAGCTATTGCCAGCAAACGTCAAAAACATTACAACTAAATTATTAATAATAATGTTGATGTGCAAGGCCTTCTCAATTTTAAAGTATACCGACCCTTGTTTTGGTTTTGTGCTGCACACTTTTTTTGCGTTACGTACACATGTACACATAAGTGGCTGTGTATTTGCGATTGCTAGCTGCCTTTTTGTTGAATGTTTACACGCAAAATTTAAATGTCGTTGAAATCACCAGACTCAGAATGAGACCCCAGCATACACATTGTACACATGTTCTGGTAAATGCCTCTGCTATTTTGGCCACAAATCATCAACATAGCATATAGAATTTGCTACAACAAAATCAATCAACTTATGAATGTAGCATTATAGTGCAATGATTAGATAGATGTAGATAACCTTGTTATGCCGTGAACCTTTACATGTAAAAATAATACTGAATAATAGAGAAAAAAATTAAATTGATTAGTTCGTTTGCAAACTTTGCACGAGAATAACATTTAATTTTTAGCCTGGAAGACTACCACTAGCAAATAACTATTTGGCTTGCAATTTCTTTGGACGAATAGCAAACTAACAACCTCGCAAAAAAGTAATAATTTTGTAATTTAATCCCTAATTATCGCTGCGATACTGAATGCAACTCCAGCTTCGACGCCGAGTCACGGCAATCAAACGCTTGTTAACAATGCGCAGATGAAAACAGCACTGATCTTATCTGATAGTCCTTTACTTATGCTAAAATTAGCACAAGATCAAGTTTGCAAATGTACCATTAAAAAAAACAAAACGTTTCGTTAGAAAATTGCGCTTCTTTTGGCGCAAAAACTAATATTTTATCTTTTATAGTTTGAAAGTTACTAGCGTATGAACATGTTTAGTCGCATTGATCCTCATATGGGTCATTGATCATAAAATTTTGCCTGGTCCAAACAGAGTTAATTTTGGTAAAAATGCATGTGGCCCGCAAAAACTTTTCTCCAGTAAAAGTAGCCTGTAGCAGGTAAAAGGCTGGATAGGCCTGATTAAATGCTTCGGTTTATTGAAGGCTGCAATTGTCCGAAAAAACAAACAAAAGTTTAGAAAATGATCTTTTTGAAATTTGCAAGCATAGCTTTTGATAAAAGCAAACATTTGACCCTCGATTTTTGCATTTTAGCGAAAGGAACTTTTTATTTTGTGTTTTGTGAAATGTTATGCCAGACTTTTAGCTCTATGATTTGAGAAGACCAATCAATCGCAGTTTTAGCCAAATCCTCAGAAATCTAGCCCAACAACTTCAAGCCAATTGCGAAAATGGCCGAGAAATTGACCCTGCCAAATCAGCAGCTGCAAGTCACAAAATCGGATTAACACATTTTGAACAAAGTCTAGACAAAATTTCATTGGTTAAAAGCGTCGGTTTATTGAATGCTGCAATTGCCCGAAAACCACACCGTAGTTTTCAAAATGACCTTTCCAAAGTTTGTCGGCATATCTTGGAACAAGCAAATGCTATGGATAAAGCAGCCGATCGCATTGCACATGCAAACCTTGTAAAACTTCAAATACAGGCAATACGAGAAGAAACTAGCAGTGCTCTTGAAGTACTCAAAAATGTACAAGAGTTTGAAAAAGCCATAAATGTAGATTTGCATCATAGACAATCATACAAAATCAAATCAATTAAAAACATTCAACTACTAATTACTGCACAATAATACAAGAAAGTCATGAACGATCTATGCCGGTATTGCGTTAACGTTTTAGGACCTCCACCTTGTAGATTTGCTGTTGTCGGAATGGGATCACTTGCAAGACGGAAAGCAACACCATACTCAGATTTCGAACACATTATTCTGCTTGAAGTCCACGAAAACTACAAATCTCATCTGGAATATTTTCGATGGTTTTCTGTCATTTTTCACTCGGTCATCTTCAATTTGCAAGAAACGATCATACCAAGTCTAAATGTAATGTATCTCAACGACAAAGATTGTGATTTAGGTGACTGGTTTTTTGACACTCAAACCAGTGGCGTTTCCTTTGACGGAATGATGCCACACGCTGGCAAGTTTCCCATACAAAACCCACTGAAAAAAAGCCATGGACAACCGAATTGATCAAACCAGTTAAAGAGATGCTGGAATACTTGAGTTCTGAAGTGAGCTTGAAAAATGGTTATCATCTGAGCGACATTTTGACAGACACGTGTTTCGTTTATGGCGATCAAACAATTCATGATCAGTTTGAGGAAGACGTTCAGCGGCGTAAAAACTCAAAAACTCGCAACGAAATTTTGGATGAATTGAAAAAACAAGTTCAAGAAGATTTGGACAACTTTGCGACAAAAATCAAGCTTGCCAGTTTGAAACGCCATAGCAGCTTAAACGTGAAACAAATGTTTTATCGTACCTCATCGTTGTTCATTACAGCGTTAGGTAAAATATGCGGAACCAAGTCGTCATTATGTTTTGACATCATCAACGAAGTTGCTCAACACACGTTATCAGACAATGCAAAACACAAACTGTCGTTTGCTGTAGCCATTGCTTGTGAAATTAGGTTACGAATTTACATGAAAGAAAGGTCCCAACGCAATGTTCTTGAACCTTGTAAAAATTCTGCAACAGTTTTTGATGAAATCTTGAAAATTATAGACATTGATTCAATAATTAGTTTCTTTCAAATTACGTACTGTTTGCAACGTGAGATTATCAAGCTATTACGAATCAAATCCACTCATATTTACCAAACTGCTGAGCTCATGAATATCACAATATGTTACGCTTTAGGACAAGATGAGCTGTTGATGCTGTTAATTAAGAGATTCAAGATTTTGTTGTCTAATGATAATTTAGAACGTCAATTAGAAATTGTTTCTGAAGTTGACAAACATAACATGCAAGAAATCGCAAAAAATGATCAAGTGAAGTTTATTTATTTTGACGAATGGCTATTTAACATGGAAGAAGATAAAAAACATGCAAATAAATCTACAAAAGATGAAATATCAGAGACAATCGAAGAAATTACTGGTGAACTTGGGGAATTTCCTGCAATATTAACTTTCCTAAGTTATGAAGACGCGTTAGAAATGTGCTATCGCATGAGAGAAATTTGTCATTCGGAAGTGCATAGATATAAGAGTGCTATGATCATTAATATAGAAAAAACTTTTAATTCAGCAAACCTTTTTTTAGACTGTTTCATTGCTGATTGTTTGATTGAACTTGATCGATTTGACGAAGCATCAGAACATGTAAGTCGCACCGGTATTGAAACTTTTTATGAGCAAGACCATAGTGAAATCGACAGTGTCGAGGAAATATGTGATTTTCATTTCACCGCTGGTAAAATCTTATTCAAGGCGGAAGAATACGAAAACGCGTTGAACTGCATACAAATATCCCTCGGAATTGCTTTAACTCTTAATGATGATTTAGATGAACATCTTGCCATTTATCTTTACAGCGGCATTGGAAGTTGTTTGTTAAAACTGGGTAAATATGATGAAGCACTACCATACTTGGACATAGCTGTTCGAATGATAGAAAGCTACGGAGTCGCTGAAGATGATGGCTATGCTTACTTGACTTTTTCATTCACTCTTGCAACTACTTATCACAATTTTGCGACATGTTTAAAGAAATTACATCAGGATGAAAAAGCACTTGTGTGTCTGTATCAGGCTCTTGAATTTGCAAAAGAAGCATACGAAAATATAAATTATATGTATGAGACGAAAACTGCTTTGTCCAGACTTTGCTGCAGAGACTTGGCACGAATTTGTGGTGATCTAGGAAAATGGCACATGGAACAAAACCGCGACTCTGAGGCTGTGGAATATCTTCAAAGATGTCTCGATCTGCAAATCAAACTGTCTGAAACCGAGAAAATCGCAACAACTCGCACCAAACTTCTAACTAGCTACATGGACATATACCAACGTGCAAGAGCTGAGAAAGATTTGAAAGACGCGCACAAATTGGGTCGAATCTCCACTTCTATTGTCAGAGTAAACCCATGATAAACCTTAAATCGTCCTATTGCTGCAGTTACTTTACTTGCTTAACTCTTCACTTCGTGATTTAAACTACAATCACGCAATGTGCATAAGTGCAAGCTGACATTCGTGACTCATGTACTATATATTCAAGATTAGGAATCAATGCGAGTGTTTTTTGCCATTTCCTACTTGAGACCATCCCTACCAAATTTATCTCTCGATAAGAGATTAACTTCCAATCAGTAACCACAGCGATGATTTAGTGTTTTGTGAGCAAAATCGTTCATAACATGACTATATTTATAAATTCCTGCTGGTTCGCTGCAAAACACAGACTTGAATTCCAATTGTATTGATACTGATGCACGACCACTACTAATTTCAGTGATCTTGTGATTCAGCAGACCAACATCAATTCTAGGCAGTTATTGAGATTGTCTAGTAAGTACAATTTTTTTGTAGTTATTGCTTAATATACCGGTAGAGTTGAAAACTTTGACTCTTGTGAAAGAGATTGGTTCAAAAAACTTTCAAGCTCATATTGGGGTTGATCAAATTTCTGTAGAAATGCTTCAGCTGGATTCGATTTTTACTCTTCCTTTTTTAGTTTTCGCCGCAATTTTATTGTCTTGTATTGTTGGAAATTACTATGCATTTTTACATTTAAAGTTTTTAAACCTTTTTTTTGCTTTTGTTGGCTTTATCGCGTCATTTTGTCGTCAGTGGTCCCAGCGTTGAGGTATCTACATCAAATCTGATGTCGTTATGTCTGATGTCTTTTGATGAAAATCTGTCGTAAATTGTTTGGAGCAAATCGTATGTTTTTATTGCAAATCTGATGTAAATTGAAACGCAAATAAAGGGACAAGTCCAAAAAAGAGATCGAAAAGGAGGTTACAGAGAAATTTATTTTAAACTGTATTCACCCAAATCCGTTTGGACAAACAGTTGGAAAAGAGACCATTTTTGCTGAAAAAAAGTTGCTTATCGGATTCTTTTAAGAAAAACTTGAAAACAAGCGCTCCCCCCAAAAAAAAGATCTTCACTTTTCAGCCCCAACTTTATCCCTATTTTTGAATGTTTTTCTGAAAAAGCCTGGTTTTGATGCTTTCTGATTTTTTTTTCTAAAATCTATTGTGTATTAATAAGTCGCTCTCGCTGGGAACACTTTCTGTTATACAGTTTAGTACAGTATAATCCATCCGTACTACATGCAAGTAGTATATTTCTTGGTCATTACTGAGGGTTTGTACGGTTGAGTGTTTATCAGATTATGACAATGTTTTGTTTTTATTAACTGAAAATGATGACAAACCGAAATCGATTTGGCTAACAAAATCCTCATACAAAAACTGCTAAATTAGTTTAGTTATGGTCTTAAAATAATTTTGTTGATTTTTAAAAATTTTCAATTTCCTTATTTTTATAGTCAAATGCATCAATTTGAATTAACTTTAATCCGCGGAGTAACGTAATTACCGTACTGTAAATACGGTAGGAAAAATACATTTTGAGAAACAGTCAAAAAAATAGTTTTAGGATTTCTTTCTGAACTTATAAATTCTATTTACATTTAAATCTTGTATGTTCATCAGTGTGACTGTGAAGAGCAAAACAGAACAATTAATCTGCGAATCATTTTAATTAGTTGTCGTTGGTTCATTCTATCCGCATTGATTTGATTTAGCAGATTGATTTCGATTGAAAAGGAATGAAATTATTTCAATGCTTGTATCACTTTTGCACCCTGACCAAACGAATGAACGCATTATTTATTTTGGGTTACCGTTTTAGAATAAACGGCTGACAGGAACTTGATGGGAGTTTGCCAGCAAACCCAGTGAACGACCGAAGCGTAGCTAATGCTGTAATGCTCAAAAGTACTTTTCGTTTACAGTAAAATCAGCAATTATTCAAAAATATCTGATTACGGAACCTCCAGAAAAGTAGAAATCCCAAACAATGTCAAAAAATATCAACGTCATCGTTTCTGATTCTAAAAAAAATAATCCGTCAGGTTAAGCCAGCGCATCTCAAAGCATGGGTCGCGACCCAAATATGGGTCGCCAAAGCTTCATGAATGGGTTGCTGATTCAAGTAGAGCCCTCAGTAATTTGATTAACTTTCATTCATAGTTAAGAAACGAATATCCAATATTCTATGAAGAAGCCTTAAAATTATAATCTCTTTTACAAGTTCATGTTTATGTGAGAAGGGATTTTCTGCTCTGACGTTTATAAAAGAGAAGTATAGAAACAGTCTGGGCGAAGGCAATCCAACGCGTTTAGCGTTGAGTGATATTAAGGCATGATTTTAAAAATTGTTTAAGCGAAATGGCGAAAAATGTTGTGAAATAAAAGTACTGCTTTTTTGTGTTCTGTTTTTATGTAATTAATCAGTTGCGTTGCAGCTGTTCATGCAGATAGAGTGTTTAAAGGAATTTGGGTCGCAAAAACAAATGGTCAAGAAACACTGCGTTAAGCCATCGAAAAGTCAACTGTTAGTGTGACGTTGCGTCAACACTCTTTAAATAGAAATATCCACCCGATGTCGCTTTACAAAATACGTTTTAAAGATGAAAGATCGCATATTTGACTTAACCGTATTCGGCCCAGGGGGGATCGATTTGTGGTTCCCGAGTCAATAATTAATATATTTTGTCCTTGTGCAATTATGTCTGCGGTATCCGGTTATTGGCACATATCGCTCATTGCTATGGGTGGTACTGTATTGCATAATGAACGGATATTGCGAGACATAAGGAATTTAATTAATGTTATTTTTGTTCTCGCTTTTCTTTGTTTACTCGCTGTATATATACCGCTGCTTAGCTTTATGGTATTATTGATATTATTATTATTGTTATTATAATTAGTTTATTAAATTCTACGCGTGCATGATAAAGATTACGTGTTGAGACTCATTTCATACAAACTCACTAAAGATTAGCTCCCCTCCCTTTATTTATATTTCAAAGTCAAGCCACAATAACCAAATTTCTTGACTTTTCCTAAAATTTACTGCTTCAAATTTCATTTGTAAAACCATTGTTGTATGACAACTAGATTCGAAGTTATTAACCGTTTCTCAAGGTCAACCCTGTGTTTCTGGCAAAATTTTTGAAAGATTAATTTAGTCTTGTTAGTCCCAATTGTTCTATCGTAAATAATAATTACACGCTTTTTCGTATAAACACTAGTAACGTAGATACGAACGAACGTAAACCCAGTGACCTCTTGAACAGCTTTGTTGCGACCGATGTTCAAAAAGAGTGTGACTATATAAGTTTTCATTTACTATTTTGCCTGAGGCATTATAATTTTCATTATGATTTTAAGAGCTCGATCACTGCTGAATTTCTCTGACAATGTCGTATACTTTTACCAAATTTCAAGCTAAGCTTCATTTGTAGCATTTCGCTAATAAACAAAAATTGCGATTTCATAATAAGTTATAAAACGTATTTATTGATAAAAGAATTAGAGACCAACCAAAAAACCTTTTTTTTGCCAATATTTTTTTCACATTGCTGATATACAGTCGTCAAAAATGTCCATAAGTTATCAAATGTGTGGCACGCAGCATTAATTTCGGTAAAGTCTTTATGTTTGAAATTTGTTTTTGGTGACTAAAAAAAAACAAAACGCAAATTATAAGTAAATTTTTAGTTTGTGCTAAGTAGCAGTATCAGTAAAAAGATGTTCATTTCATTTTCAAAAAAAAACATATGCATATTTTTGACTGCTTAAGGTTTTTTCATGAAGTTCAACTGTTCAAGTAATAACATTTAACACAGAAATTTTCCCGAGAGCCTTTGCGCATCACGTAGCAGCACATGATATCTTCATATTGTGAATCCGCTTTGCTTTCACTATATTGCAACATTTCGTATGCATTTGCGATATTCAATAACATTGCAAAAAGTGGAAAGTTTTTGATAATACTTGTTTCAGAATCATTATTTTCAATTTTTACCTTTTTTGTTACGGTAAAAGTTATTATTGCTAAAAGCTTTGCGTATAAAATGCTTTTCGTAGCAATAACCAATAGCTAGTGTAAAATATAATTAAATTTTTATAAAATTCACATCAAACCAAACAATTATTGGGTATGTACAATTGTACATTGTAAAATGTGATAGCTGGTATATTATATTTGTTAAGCATTTACTAATTTCTCATTAGATGCTATTACAGGCTTGCAGCATGGCGTACTATTGCAGATATTACTGAGTTTCACATTGACTTTTCACTTGTGGTCTATAATAAAAGATGGCTACCGTGGCATGCTAAATTTTAAAAAAAAGTATTTTGTTTCATTACTTTTCAATTTTCGGTTTTATGTATGTACATTCACAACCAACAAAAATTATGTTTGTAGATACAAAATTTAAAAACGGAAAGCAAATTCTCTAACTAACAGACTTTGCAAGTAACAATCCGAGTAGTTCACCATTTAGTAGATGAATTTATGCTGGATTTTTTTGTGATCATAAATAACTGAGATATCTAAATTCCCTGATATCGTTGGTAAATTTTGAATGTTTCTGATTTACTGCAGCTATCTAACGGTGTTATCGCATACAAGCAATATTGCTGGTTCTGGATGTGAGGACAATAGGAGCAGAATTGCTTTGATGATTGTGATCAAAGATGGGAACCGGCAAATAAATTTCTACTGTTGGAATTATACTATTTTTTTACTGTTTTTCTAAACTTATTCAGCATTAATCCCAGTAATAACCAAAGTTTGCAACAACTTGTTATAAAACCAACTCTGAAATAAAATCTGATACATTATCAAGATAAAATCGTTACGTTTGAGAATTACACTGTCTTTGAAGAATAATACGAATAGTAATAAAAAGAACGGTATTTCGATCATTAATTGTAAATAAAAAGAACGGTATCCATTGATTGTGATTACAATGCTGGAAACAATTGTAATTTTTACTTTTTACATCTGAAATCATTTGTGACTATTTTTTTACTGTTTTTCTAAACTTATTCAGCATTAATCCCAGTAATAACCAAAGTTTGCAACAACTTGTTATAAAACCAACTCTGAAATAAAATCTGATACATTATCAAGATAAAATCGTTACGTTTGAGAATTAGACTGTCTTTGAAGAATAATACGAATAGTAATAAAAAGAACGGTATTTCGATCATTGATTGTAAATAAAAAGAACGGTATCCATTGATTGTGATTACAATGCTGGAAACAATTGTAATTTTTACTTTTTACATCTGAAATCATTTGTGATTGGGTACTACATAAGATTGTAGTATTGGGTACTACATAACATAAGCCCATTGGGTACTACATAAGATTTTGGAAAATCTAATAACGAGCAATGACCAAATTAACACTAGAGGGTAAGCCCATTGGGTACTACATAAGATTTTGGAAAATCTAATAACGAGCAATGACCAAGTTAATTTCGGGTTTCTTACATAAACTTCATACAAGCTGCAGAATTTTTGAATTTTTGAGAAAAAAATGCTCTCCAATACTAGGCAACGTAATTTTTTCCAAAGTAAGCAAAAAAAAAAAAAAAACTAATCCGACACCAAAACCTATTACAGTACTAAAAAAATTTCCAAACTATTATTGTTCTACAAAATAAACCAAGAATCCAAGTATCAAGTTAGACCCATTTCTTTTTTTCTTATAATTCAAAAGTCCATAAAAAATTGTACAAAAAATAGTTTAAAAAATTAACATTCACTACACTCCGTCCGACACATTTTAAAAGTTTTTTTCGTAAGTTCAAAGAAACTGCGTTTTTGTTTACCAAGTTGTCCACAAACAGCGAAAAAATCGTTCATTTTTCGAGAAAAGGCTGTCGATGGCCCACCTGTCTACCACACACGGTGAAAGCTTCACACTGCCCATTTTATTGCTAATATCTAGCCGGAAAGCTGGATGTGAATACAAACTTTTTCCAGGTTTGGTTTGACCAGACCGGTAATCGAATTCAAATCTACTGTATCAGCAGCAGACGCTTTTTCCACTCGACTAATGATAAAAATGATTAAATTGTTAAGGTAAACAGTGCTGTTATACATAAAATGCAATGCTGCACTTTTGGTTAGATTTAGCAAGAGCAGCAACAAATGCAATTTTTGCATTGCCAGATCTACCAGATTAAGAATGAAACCCATAGTGCGAGTTCTCCTAGTGAAAGCTCATTATATTACATTAGACTACAAATCTTCAACATACTAAAAATTACATTAAAATTCAACCAATTTTATTGATGTTTGTTATAGCGATGTCATTAACATTTACACAAAAAATGTGAATGAGAAAAAATAGTGGTTTGATGCTTGTTCTTTTATAAATTTTGTACAAAAAATACCATATTTTGTAGCGTTGAGCAAAAGAAACTAGAACAGAAACAAATATTCAGCTTGCAATTAACTCACGCAACAAACTAATAATTTAGATATTTTAGCACAAAAGATATAATCGTTAATTTAGTCGGTAATTATCTCTGAGATACTGAATAAAACTACAGCTGCGATGCCGCGTCATGGCAATCAAATGCTTATTAACATTATGCAGATGAAAAGCGAACCAATCGCTTCTAATAGTCCTTGACTTATGTTGAAATTAATTGAAGATCAAGGTTGCAAATATAATGACAAAAAGTTTAGACTTTTTTTATCTTTTGTAATTCGGGAGTTATTAACGTTTGAATGTGTAGTGTCGAATCGATCCCCCTGGGCCCGTATGCAGAGATCTTACTAGTAGCACGATCTAGAAAGTCGTTCTACTTGCTAATAGTCGCACTAGAAGTAGCATGAACTCTAGTCGTATTCAGAGTCGTATTCAGAGATCGTGCTAACATCTTTACTAACTCTAGTGAGACTACCTAGTGCGATCTTTAAACTGTAGTAACCTTTGCATTGCTTTACGACCGAACCGCTACTTTAAAGTGAAACTCAACAAGATTTTGTACGTAAAAACTCGTTACGTTACACTAGAAACCTCAAAAGAAAGAAGAAAAGCTTCAAAAAATGTTAACTCGACATGTGTTATCGTAAGTTATTTTGATTACGAGCGTTAGGCTGGGATCACACGATCAGGTTTTTTGCACAATTTGTTTGCATAAAGAATTTTGGACCTATCACATCTAGACGCTATTTTGTTGACGGAAGCATGTGGTTTTTTCGGCAAAAAAATTCTTCAAGGTGTCACTTGTATTTTTTTGCTGTAAAAGCATTTGCGCGGTTGTTAAGGAATTTCTTTGAAATTTGCCGCCGCGGCGGTTGTAGTATTATACGTACGCTTTGCCGATTTATTGTTATTTCTCGTTCGCCAAAATGCTACGAGCAAGTTCACAAAGGCGAAAAGCTGCAGCTTTTAGTAATAAATAGCTACACGAGTGAAATTTTTTTTCGACCTGCAATGAAATGAAATTGAAAAATGGAAAATGTCAAAATAACTTTGCTTGTGTGGGACTCTTTAGCGTATAGCGCAGCTTTTTTCATGCTATATCATCTATCACCAATAAAATTTGCATAATATTGCATGATTGATCAAATAATATTAAACCAGGTATGTTCTTTTCGGTACTTGCGGTTGCAGAGGCCTCAATAATTGGATGTCAGGGCAAATTGAAAGTTTATTCTTTTTAAATAAAAATAAGAGCGTTTCTGTTTGGTTTGTTATAAAATAAGCGACAAATAGCTGAAAACTATCTACTAAAATTTACCTTAACTGCTGAAAAATGCAACAAGTTCTTTTGCCATTGGACACGTCAAATTTTAACAAAAAAAATATTAAAATCATCAAAAACGTATCACTAATTGCATAAATTCGACACTAGCGTATTCTGGGCCGGAAACTTTTTTGCGATCAGAAGGAAATTTTCAATATTTTGATTAAAATCACAAGCGCTGCCTTTCTTCGATTTCGCTAATTAAAACTAAGTTCAATTTCATGAGTTGACGACAATGGCAAGTTAATTAACTATACTACAGTTCTGGGGGCACATGACAGAAATTTCCTCGTTCGCTTTAACAACGAGTTTTTTTTTTTAAGAGACGCTAACGAACGAAATACTCGCTAAACGTAAGAGGTCATTTTTGCACGTGTATGTAAAGCCTTGCAAAATCCGTTACGTCATTCTTTCTTGCTAAATTTCTTGGAGCGATTGCGGAAAGCAGTTCGAGTGAAAAAACGTCACATTTTCCTCGCCAACTTAAATAGGCCGTTTGCTGTAAATTCTAGGACGCTTAAAAATCGAGTTTGTAAAAAAGTTTGAGTGGCAAAAAAATATTGATGCAGATAGACTGTGTTTCATCCTAGGAGGTTTATATAAAAAGTTCTCCAAAAATCACCCTGCAGTTTTCGAGCAAATGGGGAGTAAAGTTGGGGGTTTTCAAAACTAAAAATTACATATTTTCCGCATAATGTGCAAATTTAAATCCTTTTATCATTTCTATTTCCTTATTTTGACAATTTTTCAGATGCGCAAATTTCTAGTTTGGTTTTAAAGTTAAATTAAGCAATCCTCCCTAGCGCTCTCTAGCACTACTTGCGGCGAAATGTTTCTTTTGTGTTTATTTAAGCTTTTAATAATTTTCCCCTTAATTTTTCAGTGATTAACCATCGTTAGAAGTTTACTTCATTTGTTTGAACGTACAAAAATGACATAAACTTTTCCGAAAGCATTGGGCTACAGATAAAATTAAAAATTTATTTATTTTGGGGCCTTGTTTGACTAGAAAACAGTTAACAAAAATCAATAAAATTAACTACAAAAGCAAACATGTTTCAAATGGTTGTTAAATATTTAAAATAAGTATATCAACTTATAACTGCACAATTATAAACAGGATTTTTGATGAGGTTACTTTTAAAACGACGTAACCGGTCAATGATGACGTCACAAAAAAACGTAACGAAAGAATGAAACGTCACAATATAAATTGCAATATGAAGTTTTTGTCAAAATTTTGCAAAACCACAATATTTTTTGAGTTGATGAAAAGCAAAATCGCATTTTTTGGTAAAAATTAATTTTTGATGGGTGTGCTAGGTGAACTCTAACCCTAGGGTGCATCCGAAGCAAGTAACAATTGAAGAATAAATTAGAACACGTTTGATTACTTAGGAAAGTGCAAAAAATAAAGCGAAATATGCAGGTTGCCGGTGATGTCTTAAGCTTCAACAATGTTTGGAGAAATCAAAACTCTTTCTATGATATCACCGATCACATTAATACAAATTATTTTAATTGTCATGGTCATCAATCATCACATTCAAGTTGCACGTTACGTGTTCGATATTTGAAGCAGATCTGGAGTCGAGGACACAATGTTCGAGGCCAAGGACTGAAAAAAAAAATCTGAGGCCAAAACCAAGGACCGGCTTTTCAAGTACAGACCCTCTCGAGGCCAAGAGCAGAATTGGTCGAGGCCAAAGCCAAGGACCAAAGACAGTTATGGTCGGCAAACTTTGACTGTTTTTAAGCGCGAAAGTGTAAGACATTCCATTTCGTTAAGTTTTTCATGATAATTTGAAAATGGTAGTTTCTAAAAATAACGAATGTTATTTTGAAGTTTTACGCGTTAGCAGCAATTTTGATTACGTTCCATAGCAGTATCGAGGTAATAAAACAATTAAGACCGTTATGCGAGATGAGAGTAACTAACTTCTGAACATGGAAACGGTCAATTTTAAGACCTTAACTTCATCAGTCAAAACCCCAGTGTAGACGTCCTCTGAGTGATTATGGATCTCTCATCCCCACCGTTTTAGTACTTTTTCCAAAACAACCTTTATTGTTTGAACGACTTCTTTTTGTAGATTTTTAAAAATGTTATCATAGTTTTCAAACATTGTATAGCGACAACGATATTATTATCTAAAAGTATTGCAAAATAGAGTAAAATAATTTATGTTTTTAAAATGAATTAAGGTACCGTATCCAGTATTTGCAAGCTCACGTCCTTGGAAAAAACGGGGTCTGGGGGCTAGGGCAAAGTTCACATGCCTCGGTTGAACAATTTTAGTGACTTTTTTTTAATAAAAAAACAATTTTTGTGATTTTGAAAGAGGTGAAACAATTAAATTTTCAAAGCAATTTTAAAAAAGAAAATACCGGTAACGTAAAAGTTAAGTTGAAAAACTTTAGTTTTATCACATTTTCCCCAATCCTAATTTTAATTAATCTTTTTTTACGTTTTATTACACATGATATCTTTCTGTAGCTCATTAATTGCCTATCGATGAATGAGTGCACGCGTTTCTGCCGCCAAACGTCACTTTGTAAAATTTAACACAAATTATTTAATTGCAAAAACAACTTGAGAATCTTAGCAGGGCTGTAACAAGGAGGAAGGCCTTGAAGAGATCTGCAATTTGTCCGGGGTCGCCCTTCCCCTCTGAAGAGCTCACAATTGTAGAAACGTAAAAATAATAAATCATCATTAGCCCCCCCCAAACGAAAATAGCCCCCCAAAGATCGTGAAATGAGAAGTAGAAGTGGGTGTCAGTTGACAGAAAAACGCTCTGAATTTCGGTGAAGACTTTTTTTTTGGAGATCACTCGATTTTGGCAGAAAAACGCTCTGAATTTGCCTCAATCCAATTAAAACCAAATGAAAATTCGGGTCAAGTTCGTTTACGGTTGAATCAAACTTCAAAAAAAGCCCCCCCCCCCCCCTTTGCGAAATCCTGGCTACGCGACTGTTTCCAGCCATTCAAACAATTATAGTCATATTTAATTTCACGCTCTCATTTTTAACTCCACACATGTAGCGCTTTTTTCTGATACAGTATAGTTTATTATTTGTCGAGGACAGAGGTGGAGTCGAGGACAATGATACAAAAAAATCCGAGATCAAGGCTAAGGGCTGACTTCTCGAGGCCTAGGACAGGAATGCTCATGGCCAAGGACACAAGGCGCAGGTGTTCTTCGAAACGAAAAAAAGGTCTTCGCGCGAGGAAATGCCAATTTCCAAGGTAAAGTGAAAAAAGCTTATGGCCATGGATCATTTTCAACAATTTAATGTCCTCGGCCGAAAGCAGGGCATTTTCGAGGACTTGCAGGCTTCAAGGCCAAGGATTTAATCTTCGAGGCCAAAGCCAAGGACTTCAAAATGTGTCATCGAGGACTCCGCCTCTGTTATTTGGGATTCTTAGCGGCGATTTTTAACGCAAAAATTGCTCAGCAAATGTGGCTTTTTCCCAAATCACATAGCAGTGATTAGAGTGCTGCTCTTTCTTATTTTAAAAAAAATCTTCGCGATTTTTGCTCGCATACATTCAGAACAAGGTGGCTTTCTCAAGATAAGTTTTGTTAGTTATATCACGGATACACTAACATACACTGTTTAATATGCTATCCCTGGAATAGGCGCGTAGCCAGAAATTCACAATGGGGGGAAGGGGCTGTTTTAGGGGTCTGGGGGCGGAGCCCCCAGCCGCTGGAGGTCAAATGGGGTCTGGGGGAAAAACCCCCAGCCGCCGGAGGCACGAAGGTCTGGGGGCAGAGCCCCTAGCGCTCAATAATTTTGGATTTTTTTGCAAAAATATCTTAATTTTAGGGCTATTTTAATAAAAATAATGCTTTGAAAAAGTGGTGTAGAAGTTGACAGTGCAACATGATTCAACCAGTTGCATTAACGGGCTTTGTGGGAGGTGGCTAATGATAACATTGCAGTTCTTTTGTTTATATGCTGGTAAATCATAAAATCCTATTATTCAATAAAACTCAAACGGAGTAATCTATTTCGTTTATATTTTATAAAGGAAAATAATCGGGGGGAGGCTAATGAAAAGAGATTTCAGAGAAATGATTGGTAATTAATCAACACTGAATAGCCCCCCTCTCCTTTATTTCTGAGTTTAAAACATATTTGTTAATAAAACCTATGTTTGGCGTTTTTGCACCAGCGATCAAAATTTATTAATTTTTTATTTTTGGGCATTTTTCAAAGTTTTTATTGATTTGTGACTTTAATTTTTGACAAATTAGCCTCTCCTGAAGATATGTTGCAAAAGATGCTCTAAATCACTTTTTAGTCCATTCCAGCGCAAAAAACAGCCTCAAAAGACCTAAAAACGTGGTATTTTTCTTATTCTGCGTTTTGGTTAACAGGCCAATGGGGAGGCTATAGGCCCCCCACCCCCCGCTTCCCCCCTGGCTACGCAACTGCCGTGGTAACTGTATTACATTTCATTATCACGCACATATACTTTTTTCCGAGTCCATACTCAGATAAGCTCGGTCATGAGTTAGCATTAGCAACTCAAAAATGTTTGCGTCAGGACCCCGGATCCCTTGTTATGGCTCTTGATGGTTTTAGGGCTTTGCAGTTTGTACCACCCGCACCGGAAATATTAGCAGAAATAAGAATAACAATTCTACACTGCCTTTTGCCCCTCATTCTCTGATTGAAGCTTTCACACAATGCCATTTAAAATAAGGTTTACTATGACTTGGCAATCACAATATAGGCCTATGATATTTTTCAAATAAGGAAAAAAAATGAATTGAAAAGCTAGAATTTTTGATTGTTTTTTGTTTGGTTATTTTCCTTTTCAAGCAATCAAAAAATAATGCAGTCCTCGAGCCGAGAACAAGACATTTTCGAGGACTTGCAGGCAGTGGTGTAGGAGGGGGGGTCCGGGGGGCACTGGCCCCCCCCCCGCTTGGTTTTAAAGTGTCGAAATTTTGGGCAATTTTATATCATTTGGGCAATTTGCATTAAAATTTTGGGCAATTTCATATTTTTCGGGCAAGTTTGCGTCAAAATTTCGGGCAATTTAATATTCATCAAACCGTCTCAATTTCAGTGAAGACCTTTTTTTTTTTTTTGGAGGTCACCTTAATTTAAATAGAAAAACCGATCACTTTCCGGGCAAAATTCAATGTCATTTTTCGGGCAAAAGTTTGGTGCTCCCCCAAATCCTTTTGAGCTACTACGCCCATGCTTGTAGGCTTCAAAGCCAAGGACTTGAGCTTCGAGGACAAGGACTTCAAAATGTGTCCTCGAGGACTCCGCCTCTGATTTAAACTTTGCTAAACAGAGTGCTACTAGGCTAAAATTGAGAGAGCGTTGAACAAAATCTCAAATGACAAGTCGCAGTGTCTTCATGGAAGTTGGGTCTAGAAGTACAAATCTATTTTATTTTGTCTAGGAGCATGCACAACAATGCTAGGTTTACAAATGCAAATCTACATTAGACCTAGTTGTTTGAGAAACAATGCTAGATCTGCATGTTTTGTGCATTTTCGAATCTAAAAGTCTCGATCATTTTCGCAGCAATGTCATAAAATTACCACTGATACCTGAACACAGCAGTTTGCGACGATGTTTTGCTTGGCAGGTCATATTTATTATCTCTGTACCAGTAACAATAGGCTATTTTAAAGTACTGTTTTGAAACAATGCTTCATAATTTCTACCTGGCACGTCATATCACTTTCTGTTACCAAGTACCTGGCTATCTATACTGTGTAGACCTAGGTCTACTTTAAAGCAATGCTTCATCATGGTTTCATCATGGATACTAGTATTTATTGCTAGTAATTTGCCAAAAATTTCTTTTTAAAACAAATTTAAAAACAAAATCCAACTATTGCACCCACTTAACTCAATTTAAGCTAACATAGTAAGAAAACTAACCGTTAAATCAGTGTAGCCTACCTCAGGACCTGATCCAAAGCAGTTTTTAAAAATTCGTTGAAGGGAAAGTCCCAAAGTTATTCTATTTTATGATTGGTCGATTGCGGTTGTCTGATTGTATTCATCCGCATTTTAGACGCCAACTTTCAGGTCAAATTAAAAAAATACTGCAGGAAAATAAGTGGAGAACTTTTGCATGTGAGTTTTTGAGATGAAAATCAATGTATTTAAGCAAAAAATAAGTTGCCACTCAAATTTTTTTACAAGGTGAACGCTAGAATTTACAGCAAACGGCCTAAAAGAGGATCTTAAAGCACTCTTTAAGCGTACGAGAAATCTTTTTGGTTTAGAAATTTAATGGCGAAATGTTGAAAACTTCTAACTCATGCGAATTTTTGCTGAAAATTAATTCAAATCGTCGCCATGTTTGCTATTAAACTGCTAAAAAAAAGCGAATTGCATTGAGAACCATTTGCTGTTTCGATTGATAAACAAATGCTAAGTAGTGCAAGTTGACAAAAATAGCAACACACTCCTTTTATAGAAACGATTTTTTAAAACACGACACGAGGCTCATTTTGCTCAAAATTTAAGAACAAATTAAAAACACTGCCAGCCTCGGCAGCAAAAAAAACCAAAAACAAACAAAAAAAAATTTTCAAACTAATCAAAGAAACTAAAATTCGTGCTGATTTAAAACGATAAAATTTCAGTGATTTTCTTGTGTTTGCTAGCAAAATTGCTATTCAAAGTTATAAAGCTCTCTTGCTCTGCGCAAGCAATTGAGATATTTTTTCGGCAGTTATTCAACTTGAAAAAAGCTTGCTTTTTTGCTTTTGCAATTTTACGATGCTGCAAAAGCAAGAAAAAAGCCTTTGCTTAAGTCTTAACCAGACAGAGCAATAGGAATTAAACAGTGTTTCAAACATGCCCGCTGAAATTGACATCGATGCTCTCAAAATTTTTACAAAATCAAGAACAAATGAGACTGAATATTGGCAAAAAATTAAAAACAGCCAGTCTAAACTCAAGATTTACTGGTTCTAAAAAGGAAGTGTACTTCGACTTGCTCACTTTTGAAAAATTTTGAAACCTTAAGACCTAAAGTTACTGTTAACATATGAGTTTACCCACCAACAACCTCAAGGGCGCTTTACTTCATTTAAAAAGTTATAGTAAGGAAAAAGTTGTTCTTGTTTTACATTGATCCAAAAATATAATTAAACTCTGTCGTTTATATAGTAATTGTTTTCAGTTGAAGAATTTGCTTGCGTAGAATAATCACGCATAGCTTAAAGTATCTTTTTCCATAACAATGCAGTACATACAATACGCTTGAACGCATTATTTTGAAGTGAAAATGCATCTGACGTCACAATGAGAGTATTTATCACGTACTAACACAAGTAACGAATATCTCGCAGAGAAATTCGAGCGAGCCGTTTCAACGTGTGTTGGGCGAGACGGCTCAGAAATGGCAGTTAGTCTACGAAGATTTTTTGCTCGTTAGTGCTTTTTAGCGAGCGAGAATGGCCTTTACGAGCTCGCTAGCACGTTCTGTCATGTCGCCCCTGGTTGATAACTTCAGAATGAATTTGGAAAAGCTCTAGCACAAGTTTGAATTTGGAAAAATTGGATATTCGATACTCGAAAGTAAACAAAACAGCGGGCAACACATTTACGTCTTTGAAGAAATATGAGAAAACAGCAGGCACAATGTTAAAATACGTCATTGTCGATTAAAACAAATAAGGAGAAATTTCTTTTAGCACTTTCGCTAGGTAATCGTGAAGCATTCTTTTTCTGCCCTGACATCGGCACATTTTTTTGTATTCTGCAGCTCAATGTTTTCAAAGGCACGGCTAAAAGCTCAATTTTCTTCGTTGAGAACGGCGGCCCTTTGAAAACTTGCTGGGAAAATAGAGCTCGGTTCTATTTCTCCGCAAGAAGTCAGCAAAACTTTCTAGCGTCTGATTTTCCTTTTCACACAGGCTATTTCAATGTAATTGACGACAGGTGCCCGCAATAGTGAGTCATGGACTTGCACGACCTTTCATACGATTGATGCCAGGAAATTGTGCAAAAAACCTGATCGTGTGATCCCGGCCTAAGAGTTAACAGGTAACTACAAAAAATCCCCGACATGTTTCGATATGCAGTAATTAAATGCTGTAGATTTCAATAACCAAAACAAAATACGTAATTTGACAACTCCCGCACTAAAAAGCGAACTTTCAAAAATGCGTCGGAAAAAAATTTTTTGCGGTATTACATGACTTATATGTGGCGATGCGGTCTAATGTTCGCATTCACAAGAACTTCTTTTTGATTGCGCTTGATGAGAGCGAATGTTGCAGACATTTTCCGTAAAATCGTAAATTCTGAAACTTTTTATTGTTCAAATTTACAATGCTAACTCAATGGATCAGACAAAAACATCCACTTTATCGTATTAAAATTGCACTGAACGGGAAAATAACAATAAAATTATAATGTTTTGGACAGAAAATAAGCGATGGTTGCGTTGTTTTCGTTAGAAAACAGCAGCTAGTGAGACTTCTAGACTGGTTTCGACCGCTCCAGCAAATTTGGCCTAATTTTCTAGTCTGACTAGTATTCTCACTAGCTGTAGTGAGATTTGTGAATACGAACTCTTGCTAGCTAGTCAGACCAGTGGCGTCGCTAGGAATGGTGACACCCGGGGCGGAATTTCGTGGTGTCACCCTTCATACTGCATAGTAGACTGCAAAAGGTTATATTTGAAAGATAGCGGTATTTCTTCATTACTGTAGATAGCGGTTGTTGTTGTTCCACACATTTATCCTCCAATCACCGGACAGCGTCAGACGCTAACATATTAGACGATACGCACACTTTTCATTGCAATGATTACTTCGTGGTTGGAGGAATCCGCACCTGATTAGGAGTTTCCGATGATCCAAACGTTCCTGCGGATTTCTTTGAATTCTTGTCCACTGAATTTGCTGCTTGTTCGAAGCCTTAAAGCAGAGATAACCATCGTAAAGCATCTTATCCAAGGACACAACAACGTGACCAGGGTGCGAGTTGAACCCAGATTATTCGATCTGGGTCGTCTTAAAAACGCGCCTTTACCCACAGCCACGCTGGTATTGGGCTAGCTCAATAACTTCTCATTGTAAGATTCTAAAATTTGAAAGTATGAGCAATACACGTCAAGTATCAAGCGCGGACTCAGAAATCCGCAGTAGGGAGGGGCTGTGTGTGGGGGGTCTGGGGGCAGAGCTGCCAGCACTCGAAAAATTTTATTTTTTGCCAAAATGACTTAATTTTTCGCTTATTTTGATAAAAAATAATCCTTTTTAAACGTGGCATCAGAAAAAATTTTGGTGGCAAAGAAACTAGCTGTGCAAAAACATGATTAGACTCAGGTGCGTAGCCAGAAATCTACAATAGGGGCTGCTCTGAGGGTGCGGGGGCGGAGCCCCCAGCGCTCGAAAATTTTTTTATTTTTATTTTGCAAAAATCACTTAATTTTAGGCCTATTCTGATAAAAATTAATGCTCTAAAAATGTGGCATGGAAATTAGCATTGCAAAAACATGATTAAACTGGTTACATAAATGGGCAATGTCTGTGTGAGAGGTGGCTAATGGTAAATTTCAATTCTTCTAATTACAAGCTGGTACTGTAAATCATAAAGTCTTGTAGTTCAATGAAACTCAAAAGGAGCGAACCATTTCGTCTATATTTAATAGAGAAAAATAATTGATGGGGTAATGGAACAATGATTGGTAATAATTAGCTAATACTGAATAGCCACACCCCCCTCCTGAGCTTATATATATGCATATATATTTTCAATCGTTGTATGGCCTGCCGCTTCTGGGTTATACCGTCGATTATCGCATAATCTGCTTTATCGCATAAAGATCGTAAATCCCAAACCATAGCCAACCATTTGTTAAGAAAATAGTTTGGTTAATCGCATAGCGGTTTATTGCATAATCCGCTTAAACGAATAGAAATAAAGGGTTTATTCAATAGCTGTGTAAAACATTTCAAAAGATATGCGACAGAAACGGACAGTTTCAAAGTCTTAACGGAAATAAACCATAGCAAAGCGCAAAACAAGCTCGCCGATTGCCAACATCGCAATATGAAAGCCGCCGCCGATTAGAGATCAAAACAAGGCAATGTGCAATGTGATTGATGTTCTTTGAAGACAATTACCGATAAGGAACAATAACACGTGGCTGCCATTTCGCAATCACTAACAATCACTAAATTCGGCGACGGCTACAATTTGAAGGGGCCGATATGGACACATTTCTTCGTTTAGAAAGACAAATGCAAGATAGCATGCAGAATAAAATTAAACAAACAACTATCGCGGAATATGTTGCTTGAAATTAATAAACAAATTTGTAATCCTTCATTGGCTTGTTTTTGTTTACTATTTGAGTTGGAATTAGACGATTGCGTTCGTTTTTGAGTAAGAATAAGATGATCGCATCCGTATGCGTTTGTAGGTATGACGTGTGACGTTTTTGTGCGTAACGAGCGTCGCGCATCATGTGAACTTCGCACTTTCGCTTAAACGTATAATTCGGTTAATCGCATAAAAAGGCTTGACAAATTGACTATGCAATTAACCGGATTCGACTGTATACATATTTTTTTATGAAACCTTCATTTAGCGTGATTCAGCAAGCGATCAAATTTGATTGCTTAGTGTTGGCGCGCTTTCAAATTTTTTGCCGATTTGTGATTTATATTTTTGGCAAATTAGCGCCCCCCCCCCCTTTTCTAAATACATGCTTCAAAAGATGCTTAAAGTCATTTTTAGTACATTCCAGTGCTAAACATTTCAAATCTGCCAATAATGTTAAATATATTGTTGTTTTCTTTTTTGTTCGATTTATATCATAAAATGGTGTCACCCCAAAATGGTGACACCCGGGGCGGACCGCCCCCTCCGCCCCCCCCCTTAGTGACGCCACTGAGTCAGACTAGCTAGTCTCACTAGTAGTGAGACTTGTAGCACAACTTCTAGAGCGATCTCTGAATACGAAGTCGTTCTAGTCGTCAGACTACTTCCAGATAGTGCTACTAGTGAGATCTCTGCATACGGGCCCTGGGCCATTAATCCAAAAATTTTGCCTGGTCCGAATAGGGTTAAATCTTTTCAGCGACGTGGTTAACAAGGAAGCTTTAGCCCTTTTAGTCTCCCCTAACTGTATTAAAGCGTATTCTTATTTTCTCCTAAATCCTCAATAAGAAGCAAAATGTTTAGTTTGCTGCTAAGAAATCTGAGTTGCGAGTAATATAAAAATGAAAAATTCTATACTATAACTGCAATTCAGTAGCCCATTGCAATTGCTGAACAAGCTTATTAAAATTGCTTTACCACCAGCCAAAGTTTGTTTTAATGTACTACAAAAGCTTCAATTTTTAAGATAACTCCACACTATTCCGTTCAACACCCGGTCTTTATCAAGTAACATAGTGACGATCGGTGAGGGGCATAGGTGGGCACAAGTCTGTTAATCGTTAATTCGTTAATAACGAAGCTAACTTTTTCATTAACTCGTTAATCCGTTAAAATGATTTTTCATGTTAACGGACTAAATTAACTTCCGTTAAGTGCTGTTAACGGACTAAAGTAACTTCCGTTAAGTTCTGTTAACTTCCGTTAAGGTTTTTATCGTTAATATCTTGCACCATTCATTCATCGGATCGGTACAAACCAGTTTGCAGTGGTAACACTTTTTGCGTATTAGCACGAGTTTTATCGAAAGCGAAGAAAGCTCTTTTTTGTGGCAAATAATAACCTGCAGCCTCATAGGTCTATTATAATTATCGCTGTTCACGATTTCCAAAGATTTTCTGATCGCAGCTTCGTTGAGCATTTGAACTTGTTTTTATCTTGAAATTAGATTAGACTGTAAAACGTAACTTCCAAAACACAAAAAGACCGCTTCAGCAATAAATATTTCCTTAGAATCAGCTCAACAGCGTCAATACGTGTTCTAGAAGCGAGAGAATAAAACGAAATGTAAATTATATGCTAAATGTTAACGGATTAACGGACTTTATTAACTTCCGTTAATTAAAGCTGAAAATAACGGATTAACGTTAACGAAGGTGTGAAGTTTGTTAACGGACTAGTGGCTAACGAAGCTAACGTTTTGCATTAACTTGCCCATCTATGGTGAGGAGCATTTGAGTATTCTTTCAATACTTAACAAAATCGTCTGATCTATCTTAATTTGACAACAAGCCTTTTCCAAATTGTTTATATTTTGATTAAATTCCTACTTCCTTGCTATAAGGGGCACGCTTTACATGCATATTTTGTCATATGGCGCATGCTAACGGCAGTAAAATATATTAGAGTTTCCGTCATTTTGGCGCTAGAAAGTTTGCTTGTAACTTATTTACTATCATATCTTTTCACCAATGTGTTAAACGAGTAGTGCTTGCCTCTGCAGCAATAGGTAGTAGGCATAGGCGGGCACAAGTCCGTTAATCGTTAATCCGTTAATAACGAAGCTAACTTTTTCATCAACTCGTTAATCCGTTAAAAAGTTTTTTCAAGTTAACGGACTAAATTAACTTCCGTTAAAATGCCCGTTAACTTAACGCCAATGGTTCATTAACTTAAGTTAACTTGCGTTAACATAAAGTTTTCATCGTTAATTTCTTGTACCACCCATTCACCGTACCGTACAAACCAATTCGCCCTGTTAACACTTGTTGCGTAATTAGCGCGAGTTTTATAGAAGAAAAAGCGAAGGAGCTGCAAGATAAACAAGCGAGCGGGGGATCAAATGAGCAGGCGCAATAAGAAATGTTGCAAGTATCAAGTAGATTAGATCTTAGATGAGTTGAACTGCGATACTGCAATAGGCCAGTGCTGGGCACTTCCGCAAACCGGTCCGCAAGTCCGCAAATTGCGGACTCAAGGTTTTGGTTTGCAGATTTGCGGACCGATTTCTTACCGCAAACATTTGCGGATTTGCGGTAAAAAAATTGAAATCTACCGCAAATCCGCAAATCAGCAACATCACTGAGATTGTTTCTGCAATTTCAAAAAAATACGTATTTACCAGAGGTGGAGTCGAGGACACAAGGCTCGAGGCCAAGGCCAAGGACACAAAAAAAATCCAAGGCCAAGGCCAAGAACAGCCCTACAAATGACAGACACTCTTGAGGCCAAGGACAGGAATGCTTGAGGCCAAGGCCAAGGACCAAGGACACAAGCGCAAGTGCTCTCAAAAAGAAGAAAAAATAAAACCTCAGAAAAACTTTTCAGGCGATCTCCAGAAAAAACCGCTTTCCAAAAAATTTTTCAGGCGCTCCACAAAATTTTAACAACTAAAAAATAGTGCTGTCCTCGAGCCGAGGACAGGGCAATTTTTGCGGACTTGAGGCTTCGAGGCCAAGGCCAAGGACATCAAAATGTGTTCTCGAGGACGTCCTTAAGGCCAAGGACGTCCTCGAGGACTCCACCTCTGGTATTTACGATTCAATGTATTGACAGTTTTGGGTGGATGTATTTCTAATGAACAACACCCTCTCACAAAGTTCCTCTGCTGTGGAATGATTATTTCCCAGAGGTGCAGCTATTCTTACAGCAAAATGAGTTGGCTTAAGGTCAAGAAACTTCTAGCAGCTTGTTTTTGTGAAGGAAAACTTGGACTTTTTGAAGTGGCAAAGGGTTGCACAAGACGACTTTGATGAAATGCCCAGCACCTTTAGTAAAAAAATAGGATGCAGGTCTACCAACATTTTTAATCTTAGTTGTATCTTTTTAGTCTTTTTGTTTCGTTGATCGTCTGTTTGGAAGGCATGCTTTAGACTACAGCTGTATATGCACTGCCACTCAAGAAATTTCCAAAGATTTTTGGAAATTAATATTATTGCTCGCTTTAGAATCCTGAAAAACATTTCTGTATCCTGAATAATTTTGTGATATTTGGTGATGTATACTTAATACAACACTTTGCTTTTTTTATATTCCAAGGTATGTGTATTGTGTAAACGATGAGTTAAAAAGCTTAGCCTATTTTTTATTCAAGAAATGGATAAATTTCTGAGCAGTTGGCGACGTTACTCCAAAATTTTCCAAGGTTCACGAGCAAAGTTAACCATATTGACAAACTTTTTGGCGGGTACATTACTACGGCACATTGATCTTAAAGATTTTTGGCACCACCAACAAACTGGCCACTGTCGAAACAAATTTCTAATTTAACAGTGACCATTAATTGAACCTACGTTACATACTGATAACCAAGACTTAAACCCCAAATTTTCTATTTCTGCAATTACCTTAAGTGCTGAGTGCTGACTGCTCAGTTTCCAAAAGTTTCAAAAAGTTTCCATCGGGGACTTAAAGTTTCGTCGCACTTTGACGCCACAAATCAATGTTATGGAAAGTGCCGAAGGCAAGACTATTGTAGGGTGGTCCGGGGGCATACTCCGGAAAATTTTTTCAAAATTACACTAAAAATACGCGTTTTCGTGCATCCTGGAAGCAAGTTTTAGTAAAATGCTTTTACGAGACTTACTTGAAGAATGAAATCGTAAAATGAAAATGCTTCAAAAACAATACCGAATTAAAAAAGCTACCGGTATAGGTCATTTGTGAAGGAAGAAAACAAACCAAAATAAAGATCTGTTTATTTTTGCATCCTCTTAGAATTTTGCGTCTTGAATTTATTTTGCATCTTCATCCTCTTAGAACTGCTTGGTTTTGCTTTATCTGTTTCATTTTTAGGGTCTGAGGGGAAGACCACGGCACAGTGGCCTTCTTCTTAGGTATGCTAACGTCCGCGTATAAAACTTGAAAGCTTTTAAAAGACTGCTCTTATCCAAAATTCGACCAGAAGTTCAAGCGTAGGAATTTCATGTAACCATTGATCAGGACTGTATTGCAACTGAAATAAAATAAACAAGGAACCGAACTTTTGGCTTGTTCTTCTTAGACCTAGCACCTTTCATCTTTGCAAAAGTTTGCCTTTATATGAATACTTTTCAAAACAATTTAAAAATTTTTTGCACCAGTACAGGAGCAAAAAAAACAACGCTAACTGCAATTATCACGTTTGAAACTAAGTCTGCAAATTGCCATGCGTGATTAAGGGAGGAGGAAGTGACATCGACAACCCCCCTCCATTCTGTCACTCAAGCAGTAAATACTAGCCTGTATGCCTGTAAAGTATCATTTTCAAGAACGCAAAAACGCAAGTTCGTGCGTCTCGAGTTTTTACTTTTCCGCGACCCAATAAGGATTTGTGCATCTCTGTTTCTCCAATATGACAAGTACATGTACTGTAAAAATATGTAAATCAAATAAGGATTTTCAACTCAACGAACATAGTGTAGTTAGTAGTTAGAACGAGCGATGAAAGTGACTGGCAGGTAAAGTTACTTTCTTCCAAGTGTCTACTCCAGCCACCAGAGTCGCAGCCGTAATCCAACTCCGGTCGCAATTTTGTTTAAACAAACCTGCGTACATTTCCACTCGGCCCTGCTACTGACATGTATATTATAACTTGCAAAAGCAGAATATTAAAGAAACCGAAGAAAACTTACTGATGTTTATTACAGGTCTGCACCGATATGGAAAATATCAAGCATTGTTATATTGCCAAAGGTTTCCTCTATTTATCAAACCAGGGAAAAAAACAGCAAAGTTTGCGGTTCAAGTTTGCGGAAGTGAAAAGTCATTTGCGGTTGCGGAAGTGCAAAAAATTACCGCAAACTTGCGGATTTGCGGTTGCGGACCACCCATTGCTATTTTGCGGAATTTGCGGTTGCGGACTAAAGTTTAAATTTGCGGTGCCCAGCACTGCAATAGACCCATGATGCACTCATGAATAATCTGTCATTGGTGGTAAGATGAAAGTGACTATAGCATGGCAGCGTTAGCAAGGAAAGTGTACATGGATAGTTAGTTAGCCTAACCTATAGCAGAAATGATCTCGATTATTATCGTAGTCTTGCGGAAGGTCGGGTTAGTTGACTCATCGGCATAGTTGACTCATGGCCAGTTTCAAATCAACCATGCGTAAAATCATATAAGTTATTCGATTGTTTCATTGGTTACAATCTATAATGGCAGCCATGTCAAGTTCACATGTTTGGAAGGCAAGGCTAAAGAGTTATGTCAAAAAGTATGTTTTTCACTAAAAAAAGTAAAGTTTGAAAGGGTTAATGCGTAAAGTTATACTTCTTAAAGTAGGTGTAAGTTCGAAATTATATTTTAGCAGATTATGGACTAAGTTCCACTGCGTTTTTTGTATAATTTTGGTAGCTCTACAGTCAGCCGAAAATTAGCGGAAGACATTTTTCCAACTAAAGGCACTAAAAGGTTAGTTGACTCACGGGCGCTTGTCCTAGTTGACTCAGTGAGTCTATTAACCCTATTAATGCAGTTATAAAAATTATAGCATGTTTTTGTAAGAATTAATTGCTGAATAGCATAATTTAAAGCAGCGTTTCTCAACCTGGGGGTCGCGAAGGTCTTTTCAGGTGGGTCGTAAGGTTATTGACAAAATACTGGTATTTTTTTAATCGCAAAGAATTCTGAAATTTTCAAAATCTTTGCAGCGATCGCTTTTCAATAATCGTAGCAAGTTGGCAACCGGTTGTAGGCGTACTATTGCAAGTATTACAATACCATGTGCAGCTTAGTTGGAAAGCCAAATTTGCCAAGTGAAACAATAAAATATCACCATGTTTGAAAATTTGTCCAGTGCTATTAAAGAAGATGAAGAACTCGATGAACGTTTGAATTCATTGACGACACAGCATCTTCAACCTCTTAAAACTGTATTAAAACGATATTACCTGAGCTTAAAGAACAAGAAGCCGCATTCGTATGAAATCCTTTCTCAACTGCTTTAAATGTTAATGATATTCCAGATGAATTAACCAATTTTATGATCATCAAAATCATTCGTCCGCACGTGAATGTTTTCAGAAAACGGCACTCTCTCAGTCAGTAGCAGAGCAAGGGGGGCGGGGGGTCTACAGCCCCCCCCCCCCATTGGCATGTCGACCAAAATGCAGAATAAGACAAATACTACGCTTTTAGCTCTTTTGAGACTGTTTTATGCACTGGAATGGATCAAAATAGTGATTTAAAACATCTTTTGAAACATATGTTTAGGGGGGGGGGCTAATTTGTCAAAAATAAAACTCACAATTACATGAAAACTTTGAAAATGACCAAAAATAAGCAACCAAATATGATCGCTGGTGTCAAAATGCTAATCGTAGGTGTCATCAACAAATATACCATAAACTTAATTAGGAATAGATGGGGGGGGCTATTCAGTATCAGTTAATTACCAATCATTCCACTCAAATCTCTTTTCATTAGCCCCCCTCTCCCAATTATTTTTCTCTATAAGCTGTGGGCGAAATAGATTACTCGATGTGAATTTTATTGAACTTTAGGTCATTATAATTTACCAGCATCTAAATACGAAAATTAAAATTTTGCCATTAGCTACCTCCCAAATAGCCCATTTATGCAACCAGTTTAATCATGTTTCCACTGCCAATTTCAATGCCATGCTTTAAAAGCAATATTTTTTTTATCAAAATAGCTTTAAAACTAAGTTATTTTTACAAAAAAAAATGCAAAAATTTGACCCCCTTTCTCCGTCGGCTAGGGGCTTCGCCCCCAGACCCCCAAAACAGCCCCCCAATGCGAAATTCTGGCTACGCCCCTGCTCTCAGTTCTAGTGTGCTATGCGCGAATCCTACCCACAAGTATCTGAACTGCCTTTTCAAATATTACTTACATTTGCCATAACATAGCCTACGCCTGCAAGAGCGGTTTTTCAGCTCTTGCATATATCAAAAACGAAAGCACGAAATCAAAGGAAAGTTGAAGATGATACAAGATTGGCTTTATTGAGCACTAAACCACGAATCCCAAAATTGGCTTTGTGGTTGCAAAGTATTCCGTCGCACTAACAGATGTAAAATTGATCAGTTATTTGAAATTAAATATCTTTTTAGTGTTTTTTGTGGTAATTTCTATTCGCATAAAAAGTAGAACAGGAAGGGGGTCGCTGGCTATATAGAACTCTTAAAAGGGGTCATGAACCGCAAAAGGTTGAGAAACACTGAACTAACCGAAAAAGGAAAGGCAGATCACGAATTCTAACAGACACTCCAGAAAAAAATAGACTTGAAAAAGAAGCAAAAGAAAGAGAAAGTAAATCTGGGAAAAAGCGGAAGGTTTCGCAAAAGAAAACAACGAAGAAGAATTTAAGCAAAAAAACACAATGCAAAGCAAAAGCATCGTGTCTTCCGAGTTCTTCCGACGAGTCTGATTGCGACAATATGTCGCTGCTGGAGTCAGATAGCGACATCAATGAGAACATATTTGATGAAGATTATATTTGCTGCATTTGCGAAGACACTTGGGTAAACAGCAAATCCGGAGAGAAATGGGTGCAATGCGTTTGTCGTGGATGCAGCTTTTGCTGCCCTGCAGGGAAGAGCTCTCGCATGTCCAGTGAATGCTCCAGTTGGGCACATCTAGACTGCACAGACACCACAACATACTTTTTTTGTCAATACTGTACCTAGACTGTGTGCTTCTATTGTTGGTAAGCCTACACGTTAATTTTTCTTTGAACATGGCAACCAATTGCTTTGTGGATTAAATGCTTGTTCGTTATTATATTCTGTTTGGAATGAGTCAACTCTCCCTCGTAGTGAGTCATCTTTCCCTCTTTGTAGGGTTATTTAACTCAAGTCCTACTCATTTTTGAAACTGCTGGAATTGCCAGTTGCTGACATATTATCACTCTGAAAAAAGCATGGGGCTAAGGAAAAGGTTGAAGCTGATATTGTGTAAAATTAAGCTTTGTAGAAGAAAAAACATCGAAACTGTGTGCTACTAAGTCAAAAATGAGTCAACTAACCCGACCTTCCCCTACAATAGGGGTGTTCAGATTTTGGACTTTTTTAAAAAGTTCATGTTTTCGAAGCTTATATGGTGCACTGGACCTAAAAAACAACTACTGTGCAAAAAAAATTCGAAAATTTGATCTCTTAGCTATCGCTCATGGAGGTTAAAAAAGTCTTCCATAATTGCTCCAAGGGGAATCCCCTTATGACGTCATATTATCTATAAACTAACGTAACTTTAGTTCTAGAGCAGATAGAAGTGCAAACTCAAGTAATTTCTCTTCCATTAAATGGTTGCTTTATATTGAGCATAAAAAAGATGACGTCACTTAAATGATGACGTCATAATTGCAAAACACACAATTTAAAGTAAGTAGGTCTAAACAAATGTGGTAAACAAGATAATTTGCTACATTGAATTATTTAGATAGGCTACTGCTGCAATGATACTTTAAAATAATTGGGGAAATTTTAAACCCAGTAGCCTACGTCACTTAAGTTTGATGACGTCATAATTAATTTTGAGCTATTTCTAGGAACTGATTCGCTTGCAAATCATTAATTAGTGTTTACATGTATTACTTGTGGTGACATATTTTTGCATCAGATTACCAGTAATAACGTTGCAATGTATAGTGAGTTACGATTCAAATATTGGTTATTGTGATTGGGACAAGAATCATGGTGTTGTGTGGTATCGATGAAACTGTTAAGAATGTTAGCCTAATACACGTGGAAGTACAGTGCAATCAATGAATTGAATCATATTGAACTAAAAGCTGCCTGCCCATTTTAAAAGCGCACAGTAGCACGACATTACGAAGGCTCTTCAAGCGAAACAAATTATATGCAAACACATTTTAGGTGAAGTTTTACTATTGAACGAAAGCCCCAAACTACCAATGTTCTGCCCGAGTGCATTGTGAATACCACAACTCGCACCGGTATTGCAAGTTACAAGGAGGAGGAAGAATGAGCTAAAGTCGATTTTTTAAAGTCAGCAAATTGTTTTCGGTGTTTTTCTACCACTTGCAAAAGACTTTCTCGTTGTACTTCATTATCAGTTAATATGGCAGCATAATCTGAATACAATTTGACTCCTCTTTCTGCTACATCGTTTACAACTTTAACATTAGCTGCAAACTTTTGACCTTTTACTAAAGAATCATAAGTGGGCCATAACTCGGGTAAATCATAAAGCCAAGCAGTGTCTAATTTTAGGGTCTCGAAAATAAACCAGGTCTCTGGGCCAATAAAGTCTAAAAGTTGAGAATGCTTGTCGATGTTTCTTTTGAAAAGAGGAACACCTCGGCGATACTTTTGTGGCGGTACTATTGAAAGCAATCGCAATGCCATAGACTCTCTAATTTCATTTGTTGACGAAGAATGCTGGCTAAAAAACGAGAATGCCACTATTTCTTCCGTCAAATACCATTGATGGGAAGAAAGCTTGTTGAAAGCAGCGTCAGCTACAGCCTGGTCTTCCTCTTTATAGCTGATCATATCTTGCAAAAAAGTTAAATCGTTCATTGGAGCATCCAAACCAATACTGCATTTCAGCCATGCAGGTACATAAAAGAGCTCGATAAAAAGATTAATCCGATGAAGTTTTGCCAAAAAATCTCTGTCGTAAGACAATTGATTGGCCCACATAAACATTTTTTGACAATACAAAACTTGGCCCATCCATCTTGCGCTTGAAGTTGGTCCAGGCTTATGATAAAAAAAATTGCCGGGAGCAGCTCCTAGCAGTGCCAGGGCATTTTCTGCATATTGCTTGTAGTCACCTCTTATGAAGACTTCTTTGGTAGTTTTCTTTTTACTAATAATCTCTTGCAATTCACATATTACAAGTTTTGAACGATCTTTCAGCCAATCTGACGATATGTTTAAAGCTTGATAATTTTGAGTCCTGTCAATGTTAGGCCAATTAATTTTAAAAGATTTGAAATGGGCATCTTCTGGAGCAGATGAATCGCCAAACAAGCAGGTGTACACAGATCCAATAACAAGTTCATAAATGTGATGACGACATGCATTATAGAAGAGTTTGCGATCTAAACGATTTTCCAAAATTTTGGCGGCTCCATTTTTCCAACCAGAATTGCTTGCTGTAGTGTCAAAAACTAAAGATTTCACTTCTTGCTTCAAATTTAGTTGCTCGAGAAAATCATAACTTGCCTTCGCTTGAGCTTTTCCACTTCCACTGTCTAGCTTCTGCACTCCCAAAAGTTTGCCTTCTTTATAATTAGAAATCCCTGAAACCAGCACAGAAAGTACTTCGTGCTTATCACCGTAACGGTCCTTAGTTAATTTTGCATCCCAATGAAGTGCCAGAAAATCTGAAGGAGCTTCCGTTATGTCGGTAGTAATCTCATTGGAAATTTGCAGTCTGTTTGCTATGCGAGCTTTGTGGGTAGGTGAGCGTGGGAGACAAAAGTCGTCAATATTTCCCTGGCAAGCTTTAATAAACGAAGCTACTAACATAGTAGCAGCGTTGTCCGAAATTTTAAGCCTATCCAAAACTTCCGTAATTTCAGGGTTGTTGATGAGATTCTTGGGTACATTTAGTGTTACAAACTTGCTTTGAGAACTCGGAGAAGCATTTTCGTTTGACTCATAGCCCGCACTTGAAATAGAATGTGAACTAGAAGAGCTTACTTGACTGCATAAATCAATATCTCGTTCACTTTCATCACTGCTGGAAACTGGGGCAACAGTTAAGTGGGCTCTTCTTTCTTGGCGTTTGCGAAGGCTTTTCTGGAATAATGCATCTTTTCCTCCGATGACGCCTTTTCTTGCATTTCGCTGGTCTTCATAGAAGTATATATCTTCTTCTTTTTTTTCCGAAGACAACATTTTGTTTTTTTGTATGGTTTCAACAGCATCTGGAGCCCCAATATCCCATAGAATAGATAGAGCTTGAGCAAAGTTTTCTCGTTTTCTCCCAGGATCAGATGCACGCGTTTTATTTTTGCAAAGCTGTAGCCAAGTATCATAGTCTTTAGTTAACCTTTTTAATGCATTAATTTTTGTCATTGTTTTGATTCCGGCTCTGGACCAAATCAATAAAACTTCATCAATAGCATCAGATAAATGCTTTCTCACTGAAGTAGTGATAGATGATACTTCCTTCAAATGCAAAACATATCGAAGGATTTGCCCTAATAAAGGCAGTTTGTTTCCACTAATGTGGTCTTCACTTCGTCCAATTAAGAAGTATTCAGCTGAAGCACGGGTTTTGATTTTCTTTCGAGCAGGCTCTGACATTGCACTAATACTGCTTCATAAACTATTATAGTAGCCTAAATATTGTATCAGCGAAAATTCGTTTATAAATTAAATACATGTCATCCGAAGTTAGGTTACTTAAGTTATCTAACAATTATGTTGCAATTATGACGTCATCACTTAAATTAAGTGACGTCATTTTTTTTATGCTCAAAATAAAGCAACTATTTAATGGAAGAGAAATTACTTGAGTTTGCACTTCTATCTGCTCTAGAACTAAAGTTACGTTAGTTTATAGATAATATGACGTCATAAGGGGATTCCCCTTGGAGCAATTATGGAAGACTTTTTTAACCTCCATGAGCGATAGCTAAGAGATCAAATTTTCGAATTTTTTTTGCACAGTAGTTGTTTTTTAGGTCCAGTGCACCATATAAGCTTCGAAAACATGAACTTTTTAAAAAAGTCCAAAATCTGAACACCCCTACCCTACAATCACTAATTTGTAATCGATTTCGCGATTTTCAAATTATCGTACTCAGAAATCAATTACAAAGGATCGTAATCTACGAATTGCAAATAATCGAGCCATAGCTGGCTACTACTAATAGGCTAGGCTTCCAGTACCAAGCAAAAGCGTGAATGATGATATAAGTGTATAAACTCTATCATGGGAGGGGTACCGTTGACCAGCTACAGAACAGAATGCAAGTGTAAGACTTGCATGATTGCAATTTTAGTAACAGCTTAATAACAATGATAATGCAAAACAGAATTGCAGGGTAGATTGCAGCAAAAATGCAGGGTAGATTCCGACTTCGTAAGTGCTGTTACAAAAATTATTTTTAAAATTTGGCGAAGCGATGTAATCGTAATAGCGATAATTAAAGGTGAAATAATCGCAATGGAAAATCGATTGCATGGGTGCGTATTTGTAATCGTAATCGGCGGAATCGATATAATCAAACCAAAGACCATTGAAAGAACAGAATGTAGGTACCGGTACTAAAACATAGCTGTAAAAACAGCGTTTATTTTGAGCTAAGTGTTAATATCATGCAAAAACTTGGAAGTGTTTGCATCCACGGATCGCGGATGGTTTCAAAACGTCATATCTACGTAGGCCTGCACTGTACAGTGGTTGGTGATAGGACTAAAACGAGAATGAATGACGAATATTCATTCGCAATGTTTTTAGTTACTTTTTTAAGAGTCAAGATTAGGCTTTGGGTTAGGTTGGATCTCGACATTGTCTAGAAATTGTTTTGCAAGCCATAGCTTAAATAGTTAATTTTAGATGCTGTTGTAGCGTGAAAGCACAGAGACTTAGAGTAATAGTGTCGTGGCACTGAGTAAGCAACCGTCTCTATCTAACAGTTTCCATGATGCTTAATCGTTTACGTACCATCTGGCCTAAAGGCTACCATCGCGGAAGCCCATGGAAGAGCCACCAGAAGGGCGACTACATAAAAACAAGCAATGCGAAAAAATGGCTCTTCTTGGGCTTCTACGCTGGTAGCCTTTAGGCAGAGCCATCGAGAGGGGGGAAGCGAGGAGAGACAATGACCCCGGTGCCCATGGAGTTTAGGAGGCCCATCAGGGGGCCCATGGGCTTTAAGGAGCCCTTGGACTTCAGGGGGCGTATGGAAATGACACTGACAAATCAGTTTGTGGAATATCGAGGACCTTTTTTTTTTTGGAGATCATATCAAAATCCGAAGAAAATTGTGGCATTTTCCTCTTCTTTTTTGAAGTTCAAAAAAATGGAGATGCCCAATATTTGAGCTGACCCCGAGCCTACGTTTGGCTCTCGGCGCCCCTAAAAACAACAAACGATATATCTATTGCTTTTTGTGGCAAATAATAAGCTGCAGCCTCATAAGTCTATTAATTATCGCTGTTCGCAACCTCAAAAGATTTTCCAATCGCTGCTTTGTTACTGCATATGAGCTTATTATTATCTTGAAATTAGATTAGGCTGTAAAATGTAACATCCAAAACACAAAAGACCACCATAACAATAAATTTTTCTTTGCAATCAGCTCAACTGGTGATTACGCGTGTTCTAAAAGTGAATGAATAAAAAGAAATGTAAATTATTCTCAAAATGTTAACGGATTAACGGACTTCATTAACTTCCGTTAATTTCAGCTGAAAATAACAAAATAATTAACTTTAACGGAGGTATGAAGTTTGCTAACGGACTAGTGGTTAACGAAGCTAACGTTTTGCATTAACTTGCCCACCTTTGGTGCCCCCCCATTTTGATTTACTCAAAGTACTGTTTTTGAAACATTACGTAACGGCAGGACAACAGACAATGATAATAAAAGCAATAATTACGTTCAACATAATTCTCGTTTCACGTTTTCTCGAATCTTTGCGAAATTGCTGGCAACCAAATGCTATTCATAAATCTGACGCAATAATCCGTCTTATTAACAAGCCTTTACGGATGTGTAGCGGAAGAGAGATCTATGTAAGCCTGCAGAATCGTTTCCGCAGAGCTGGGCGTTTAAAAAACACACCGTAAAGCGCAAGCGCAAATTCCGCCACCAAAATTTTTCTAGTGTAAAGAGCAAGCGCAAATTCCGCAACCAAAAATTTTTAAGCTCGAAGCGCAAGCGCAAATTGCGCAACCAAAATTTTTTAAGGTTAAAGCGCAAGCGCAAATTCCGCAACCAAGATTTTTTTAGCTTAAAGCGCAAGCGCAAATTCCGCAACCAAAAATTTTAAGCTTAAAGCGCAAATGCGAATTTCGCAACCAAAAGCTTAAAGCGCAATTGCAAATTCCGTAACGAAAATTTTAAACGTTTTAAAGCGCAAACACAAATTCCGCAACCAAAAATTGAAAATAGTACAGCGCAACTACGATTTGATTGCTTCAGAAGCGCACACAAATTTCGCTATTCAAAAAAGTTTTTGAGTGCAAACTGCAAATCTTTGCATAATCGAACTTTCAAAAGCGCGCTGCAGACGATGGTGTTAAGTATAAAAATATGAAAGTACAAACATAGTACCATCTTCAGCTAAGCTGCCCTGGAAAAAACCAACTGCATTGCGTTTAGCTTTTATAACTAAAGGCACATATCTCAGACCGAAGAAAGAATTATTTTTATTGTTGAAAAAAACAATTAAACTCTAAAACAAAAAAAATAATAAAAATAAACAGCAATAAATATAAATAAACACCAAAACAAAAAAAGCTTCACTCACTCACATTCAGAAATAATGCGTTGACTATTTTAAACACTTTTCATTCTCATGCAGCAAAACAAACTTTTCAAAATTTTCTTTCGTCATAGACGATCGTTTCGATTGCAAAATATCAGAACCAATATCAAATAATCTCTCGACGGTGGCCGAACTAGGAATAGCAGTGTTGAATCTTTTAAATTTTTGCAACCACGCATCTTTCTTGTAGGCAGGAAAGCAATCTTTGGTGATTTTGTCGTTTGCTCTTCCGACCCTTTCATCTAATCTTTTTTCTATTGTAGAGGCCAAGTTTTCGGCTACTAATTACAGTACAAAAAACAAAAAGTATTTCGTACTTATTAAGTGAGGTAGCTTAAACTAAATACAGGGTTCAAAATCAACGCCTGCACGCTTGCCCGAGGCAAGCTGAAATCGCTGCGGGCTAGTTAGTTTTCAGCTTAACTTCCCCGGTGGCAACTTAACAAAATACAGCGTATTAGACAACTTCAAACCAGATTAGTTAAAGACCAATTTACTCGGTTTTGTTGCAATAAAGTAAAATTTGTACGTAGAGAAAGCCGTTCCTTGCTTTATTTTAGTAATCACTTTGTAACTATCACAATTAATGCATTGTCTAATAGTACGCACATTATTTATATATTATAATTAACACATCTTAATCGCACGCAGATTTTTCAATTCTTGGACACGTTTAGCAACAGTTTTGCACAAAATGTTCCGTTTTTTTTCTAGAAAAGTTTTCCGGCGCTTGCCACGCTAACAGCTGTTTCAGATACACAAGTATTACCCTGCGCTGCATGAAGATAACGTCAAGAATTTTGCAATTTTTTTGTTATGATTATTTTGAAGATCTTTTAGTTTTCTAGCTGGTGTAGTTTCCAAAATATTCGCTAATAAAAATACGTTTGCAACAAACCACAACGGTAATTAATAAGTATGATCGTTAAATATTAAATGAAATATTTACAATCAAAAAATCAATTTTTGCTGATGCATGATTGGAAAAGTTACTGTTTGTATCACATTATCTTAACAATCGCACACAAAAACTTGATTCTCGAAACTACGCGTATTTTGCAAATTCAGTGCTTTTTTCCAAGCTAACCCCAAAACATAGAGTACTTTTTTTTTTTGGGCAAGTTGAAATTTTCTTGGGCAAATAGACATTTGATAACACTTGCCCGACGGCCAAGTTGTCAAAAAAGTTAATTTCGATCCCTGATATAATATTAATACATTACTCTTTGTCTTTCAGCCGTATACAGCATCTAGCAGGCCTGCCCAACCTTTTTACTGGTACGGGCCACAATTGCGGGAGAAAAGTTATTGCGGAGTCATGCATTTTTACCAAGAGTTTTTATCAAGAAATTCAGGCCTTTTTTTAGCCGCATTGATGGCTAAGACCTACGTTAGACCTTTTCATTTGCCAGAAAATGGTTAGCTTTTCCAAGAGGAAATCAAGCGCACAAAAAGACCTCCCGCCCCACACAAAATAGCTTCGCGGGCCAAATCTGGCCCGCGGGCTACGGGTTGGGCAGCCTTGGAATATAGCTTATCTAAAGCACACGTAGTACCACTAGGGATGGGCATTTCAGAATACTTGGCTATTTCAGAATTATTCCGAATTGCTAAAACCGAATCCTAATCTGGCTTAAATTAACTTAATTTGCTGAAAAAGTGAACAACCAGTCAACCACCACCGAAATTCAGAAAAAATTTGTCAAACGACTGGTTAATTAAAGCAGCGCTTGATTGCAGTGCATGACTTTGAGTGCTTTTAAATGTTCACCACTTAGTTGCATTCTGAATTCGCTCACAGTCAAGTCTGCACTGGAGAAGCACCTTTCGAAAGAAGCTGATGGTGCAGAAATGCAAAGGTTGCTTTAAATAGGAAAGTTGAAAATGTGTGAACCACCATTTCATGTATCCATTTTAAAAGGTTAAAAAGTTTGAGTTTTGGAGAGCCCCGTTTGGGAAAACGTTTTTTTATATTTGCCCAGTCTGAAAATTTCATGGGTCCAGCGTGAGTGGTTAAAAAGTTTGAATTTTGGAGGGTCCGTTTGGGGCAAACCCCCATTGTGGCACCCCCAATTTTTGTTACGTTTAGTTTATTTTTGATTTTTACCCATTTAAAAAATCTAATTCATCTAGCTCTAACGGTTCAAAAGTTCGAAAATTTGGAGAACCCGGTTGAGAGGGATCTCCTAACTCAGAGTTGTAAACGGGCCAATTAGTTCAGGTCCGAACCCGAAAATATAAGCCCGAACCCGATCCGAACCCGAAAGCTATTTTGAAGCCCAAATCATGCCCGAAATAGCCCGAAAGTTAGTTTAGGTCAGAAAAATCTAGCAATTTTGCAAGGTTATTTTAATTATATTTTTGTGCACTTAAGACAAAAAGTACGTTTCAGGCCCGAAATAAGCCCGAAAATTTTGTCAACTTTAGGCCCAAACCCGACCCAAAAAGCCCGGCTCGACTTACAACTCTGTCCCAACTGGCACCCTTGATTTTTGTCACACACAAGTCCACCTTGATATATTCAATCGCTCAAACTTCAAAAACAGCACGTTTAGCGGTTTAAAAGCTGATAGCGCGGAAGAAAAGAAAAACAAGAAAAAATAGTAGATAACGCAGAAGAAAATAAAACAAGAAAAAAAAATCTTTCTATCAGCAATCAGCTTGTATCAACTATCTGGTGATCATGCTTTAAATCTGCAAAATCAAAATTTATTTATTTTTTTGACAGGGACATGCAGATCAACATTTAAAAATTATTTTGTGATTGCACATCTTGGAAAAAAATTCACAATTAGAGCGCAACAAATATTAGGTTTACCGATTCGCAAACGCAAATTGCGCAAGCGCTGAAAAAAAAGACATAGAGCGCAACGCAAATTGCGCAAGCGCTGAAAAAACAGGCATAGAGCGCAACGCAAATTGCGCAAGAGCGGAAAAAAAAAGGCATAGAGCGCAACGCAAATTGCGCAATTGCGCAACTTGCGCAATTTGCGCAACTTGCGAAACTTGCGAACTATTTTGCGCAATGCCCACCTCTGCGTTTCCGGTACTTCGTTAGTGATTATGACATGAAACAATAATAAAAACACTTTTTTCAAAGATTAGCTGTTTTGATTTTTAGAGCACACTCAAGATTTTGAAGTCGCAGTCAATGGCGCAACCAGGGTGAAGGGGCTAAGCCCCCGAAGCTAAGTCATTTGGAAAATTTAACCTCAAAATACGAGTGTTTAAACATAATTTAAATTTGATCTGCAGTAAAGGGGCTAAGCCATTTAATTCTCTGAAATGACTTCTGAATTTTACCAATTTAGTTATTCATATGCTGGTGTGGCGGTCCTCCTTCCAGCCTGTCTCGCGAGGGGCCGCAATTGTCTTCCAGCTTGATAGATTACTCAAATGATTGCTTGTTTTCCATTAGTTGTTTATTGTCCAAAATGAATTCACAAATGTTACCGTAATCGTCGATTAACTAAGATGAATTTTTATTTCAGCTTATCGTGCCACGTGAGCAGCCGAAAGAGAAAGACTGATTACTTATCGTTGCGTATTAGGAAAAAAAGAGTTGCCAAAAAAAATATAATTACAAAAGACGGAGTTAACCGTATTCCCACTCTGGCTTCAAAAAGTGCGAAATTTCATTAAAATGGCGTTAAAAGCGCTACCTTTTTTGCTGCGAAATCACAAAAATCACCCAGCAGCTAGGGGCTCTGCCCCCAGGCCCCCGTCCACATTCACTACATATTTAGTGACTATATTCTGTGACTCGCTTGAGTTGCATCAGTTTTTTTAGCACGGAGCCTAAATTAGACAATTTTTGTGCAAAAAAAAATTACTTTTAATTCACCCTCTTAGCAAAATCTTGGTTATGTTTCAAGTCGCATTCACTGCTGTAAATGGATTTTTCAGGCGATTATGGGCCGCAAACGAAACAAGCTAATAAACGCTACCAGCCTTAAAGGTCTCTTTTTTTTAGACACGAATACAGAATTTTTGAAATTTCGCTCAAGCCAAAGTTTCGCCTATGCGGTAACTCAATCGACTGTGTCAAAAAAATACAGTATTTAGGTTTTGTATTGACCTCTGACTTAAGAGATGACGATGACATGAACAGGCAATTACGTTCTATTTATGGCTCTGCCAATAAGTTACGTAGGAAATCTTTTTGTTGCTCTAAAGCTGTAAAAAACTGTTTATTTCGTACTTTTGTGCTTTGTTTTTATGGAAGTACTCTTTGGTGTAGGCCTATGTATCGAAAATCAACATTTAATCGTTTAAGAGTAGGTTATAACAATGCTTACAGAATATTGTTTAATCTTCCTCGACGCACAAGTATGTCTACCACGTTAGTCCAAAATAATGTGCCTGCTTCTCATGCTTTGATGAGAAAGCACACTGCAAAGTTCATGCTTCGATGTATCAACTCGTGCAACGTGTGGCTATCTGCGCTGGTAAGATCAAGTGACTTTAGGTTCGGTCCATACTATAATCATTTTGCGAACTTGCACCAGAATACCTAACTTGGACCATATTCTGATAATGCAAGAACAAACGATTGGATTTTATCTTGCTTAAAGCTTTGTGTGTGTTTGGGTGTGATTAGTGTGTAGTTGTGTTTATGCCTCTGTACTGCTGGACCGATCTTTTTTGAGTCCGTCAATTAATAAATAAATAAATAAATTGCGCGTATTGATAGCTGAACAACATCTAAAGATTAGTTTTTATATGCAGAAGTTCAGTTTATTTTAGTGCCCCCCACTTTCGGTTAGTGCCCCCTCACCTCGTTTGCTCTGGCGACGGCACTGCATCTGCGTTCGATATTTGCTCAATTTAACTTACAGTAAAACTCATTTAATCTTTGCGCAACGATATCAAAACGTTTTCTTGAGTGGATTGAAGCACATAGAATTTGCAATATTGAACCTAAAAAGTTCTCCCTAAATTTGTGAAAAGTCATCAGCTTGTTGTCCGTTTTTGCCAAAATTTGGGTTGTGGCTGAAGGGCTTGAGTTGCTTTGGGCTTATTGTTTGAAGCTTTGGTATTAACTGTAGACTGTAGAGCCACTAGACTGCGCTGTGTGGCGATTTAAAAGGAGCACGCTCCGATTGCGGTTAACCGGCTTGGTTGTTCAACCTTCAAGCAGGCGTGAGTTGTAGATTGGATAGCAGTTGTTGCGTAGGTTATGCACTTGATGGCTTATGGAACGCGCTCCGATTGCGGTTAATCGGCTTGGTTGAGCAACTTATGAACTGCTACGGTCTGTTGATTTAACAAGCTATTGGTTCGATTATCTTTCGTTTGTGGTTATTTCGCTGCTAGCTTCCACAACGCCACTGGCTGAAGCAGGAACTGCTACAGCTGCGTCTTGCTTTGCGCCGTGATAAACTTAAATTTGTCTTTGCTGCGCCGTTTGGCGAAGAAATTTTGCAATTCTTTCATTCACTAAGCCCTCCACTTTGGAGGTGGGTCGGACGTTTCACTGACAAAGTGCTTGTACAGTTGTAGGTTTCCGCAGTTCACAGTTACCGGTATTTTTCAATATTTGATCAGGCTAGACTTAGCCTACTGAATAAAAAAAAAGGTTGTAGATATCGTTGCACATTAAGCAAGCAAAAAGTAAATGCCATTTGTTCATTTTTATCTTAAGAAATTTCTTGAATTGTAACCCAGTTTTAATTAATAATAGGCTAGTTGCGTGAGGCCTAGGCTTACCTGATGATATACCTATTTTGTGTGTTGGTTTTAACCTATTTTGTGTTTTTTTTTTGTGCTTACCTATTTTGTGTGTTGGTTTTAAAGGAATTGCATATTTCGATGCTTTGGTGATAGATCTAGAGGAAGTTGCAGTTTTTTCTTGTGATATGACGTCACTTAGTAAATAATTAAATATGATGATGATGATAGTGATACAGTGTAGACAGCAGGAAGTAACTATTTTACCGGATAATTCTCACTTAAAGAGAGAAAAACGCAAATAAGGAATATCGGTACCGGTATTCATTCGCGCATTTTTCATTTGCTTTTTCAGTTTTTAGGGGTCAAGGATTTACAATAGGAAGGCTTTACTTCACCAGAAATTTTGATGTACTTTTTTATTAATTCTGACTCAAATCTAACCCATATTCAAATGCTTACTCTAACTAAAACTGTCCCCAAATCAAACCATAACTAGAACCGTTATCTAAATCTTTAAAAGCAAATGAAAATAGCTTAAATGAATAGGATCACATTTTTCTTTTATTCTCTTTACCTTAAAAATTTTCGGTGTTATACTCACTTAGGATACCTTTATATAATAATAGTGTCTGGTGTAATGATCCTAACACACATTCCTACAGGCTGATCCAGCACAGTGGTAGGCTACGACACCACAGCAAGATTAGCCAAAAGACTGCATGGTATCCAAATCGGAAATGTTAAAGATAAAATGGCAGTACAGCATTGTTAGGGTTATTAATAGTTACCGTTATGTCAATTAACATAAAAAAAACACTTCAACAATGAACAGGTACCGATACCGATAATTTTCCATAACATTACCAAAACTCAAGCGATACTGTGATAGTGACCACAAATGGATTTGGGTTAGGGTTCAATTAGGAATAGCTTTATACTGTGGTAGGCATTTAAGTTAGAGCTAGATTTGAGTTGAGATTAATACAAAGGTAGATAGAAACTTCCAGTAAAATAAAGCCTTTGTACAATGTAGCCTATTACCATTAGATATCAAGATTTATCGGTAGGCCTGTAGGTGTGGGCAAAGCAAGTCCAAAGTAATTTATAGGAAGTGGCTAGTATTATGTATTGCCCTTACAGCTGAAAGAGAATAAGAGAGGAAAAAGTACCGTAAAACGACTAAACTTCGGACAACACGGTTTAAATTCGGACAGCTCCCCTAGTGGCTGGTTTTGAGTTTTAGTATTTATGTTTTTTTGAAGGGGTTGTAGGAAACTAACGGAACCCTTTCATAAAAGAAAAAAAAATGAAATACTTAAAACCAGCCACTAGGGGCACTGTGCGAAGTTAGAACTGGTGTCCGAAGTATAATCGTTTTACGGTAAGTGCTCATTTCAGATTTGCTGTACTGTTTAGCTTTTAAATTATTGTTAGGGTTTGGGCTAGATTTTGAGTTTGAGGTAGGAGTAATCATGTAATCTAATGTTAAGGTACCGGTAGGAGGTTGGGTTAAATTTTGGGCTAGGTTTAGGTTTGGGATTAAAGTAAAGATAGTGATGTCGTATTCTTACCAGTACATAACATAATAGCAGCCTCTGCCTAATTTATAAACGCAACCTTCACTATTTGCAAAATTATGCTTTAATTTTATGTTTCAGGTTTTGAGACATTCTGACATTGCAGAAGGTGCATTGCGGACTAGCTTACAATTATACCACTGAAATGTCTTAAAATTTTTTTGATAATTTTATTGCAATAACTTAACATTAGCAGATTAGGGTAGAGTTGGGTAATTTCGGCAACTTTCTGACTTATATTTTTTTAATTTTCAGAAAACACTGACTCTTTTTAAACTCTCTTTGAACTGCATCTGCGCAGTATTTCGTTAACGGCTCTTTTCGAACCAACATCGAGATTCTATGACATCATGCTCGCTAGCTATGTGACGTAATAAGGGTTGCTGAAATTTCTGGTAAAACCGGAAATTTCGGCAAGCAAATAAATCATATTTGTTTTTTGCTCTAATTATCTCAGCTGCTTATTTAGTACTAAATTTGGTTAAATCGTATAAAATTCATTCGGATTTTTGACTAAATCAAACAAAATATGCTGCTCAGCTAGGCTCAAAGGCTGAAAAAAGGCAGCAAATACAATCTATGATTCTACTTACAATAGTCCAAACAAAATTAAAATTCATTTCGCAAAATTTTACAAATTCTTGTTTTTATTAATTTTTACAATTACGATTGCATTCTTAAAAAGTTTTCTGTATTAAATTTGAATTATTATCAATTAAACAAGTTTTAAATTCTTGCAATTTTTGTTAACGTTGCAAAACTTCTGCTTTTGATGCTTTTAGGATAGAGGAATGAATTAGTTCTAACAAATCCGTTTTCAGCTTGCGTAATAAGAAACACTGCAAAGTGCTACCAGCAACGAAGTTGGGCTACAGCACAGCCTAGAAAGGTAGCAACAGGCCAAACGCTTCTAAACGTTATTAAAAGTTCGATTCTGTTATTAACAGAAAAATTGTAGCTACGAGAAAAGAACATGCAGTGGTCTTCAAAGATTGTCAAAGTTTTTGCAGAATATTAGATAACAGGAAATATTAAAACCAGTTTTAGAAATCTTTTAACTTCTGAAAAAACCTGCCAGCATCAAACTTTAAATTTTCACACCTGCCGAAATTTCCAGTTTTCTGCTGAAATTTCTGGTTGCCATATTACCCAACTTTACCCTATACCGGTGGCAAGTGTAGAGTCATTCTAAATTTTACATCCATTACAGGCAACCAAATTGATGATTGTGTAGTGAACTTTTTATGTTGAAATGCAGCAGCCAAGTTGTAATCACAAACAAACCTTTCGAATCATTACCCATGGGTTTCTGATGGGAGTAATAAAGTAGTTTTTGAAACAGTTGGGGAGACAATCATATCTGTGTTTATAGCAAACATATGTTTTAATATTTCTAATTCATTGAATTGACATAGATCATGAAATTTAGTTGCTGGTTTAGTATATACAGTCTGACAGTAGGCAGTAGTTTTGTTTTAAAGGAACTTGAATTATAAAATTCAAAATTTCAACAATCTAATTTTGTTGAGTTGGAATATTTTTAGTGTATTGGCTAGCATTAGGTTTCCCTAAATTGTGATGCCATAGCCTGCTGCATACTAAAGGTTAGAGATATCAGGTACTGGTATATGGGTATAAAATGTAATTCGCAAAAAAAGGTCAACATTTATCAACAATAATACATACAATTGAAATCAGTCAAAAATAAGAGTTTTATAGTATAAAATTTGAAACTTGGTCTTTACTGGATATAATATTGTGAGTGCTCAAACATATTTTTAGTTAACTTAACCAGAAATTCAAAGTTGTCCATCGTACACTTGCCAGTTGGTTAAAATATTTGAAGGGCATGCAACTACACACACAGGCTCTTGATTTTGTGCATAATGTAAACCAAGCGTCACATATTGCTATAGTTGGAGATATCCAGTTAATGAACGTTTTGATGGCATTATCGCACCATAACTACGTTGTTTCATAGCAAAGGGTGGACTGATTTGTGATGTCTGCTTTTAATGTTATGAGGGCATTCAGGTCGAAACTTTTTTTGCCTGCTTTTGTCTCAAAAACTTTTGACAGATCTGAAGACTCTCTTCACCAAATTTGAGCTTTCCCTGACCTTCTGTTTGTGAGATATAACAGATTAGATTTCCCCTTAGAAAGGCTTTTTCCCCTTAGAAATTTTGCCAGGGCTACCAATTAGAAACAAAAGTTTAAAAAGTTGCTGCATATTCCTGATTCTCAATAATACTTTGTGGCAGAGCTTTTGTACAAGAAGGAAAGGTTTAGAACTGTAAAATTAGCTGCTTTCATACGCGTCGTTTTTTGTTGATAAAGCAAATTTCGATGGGATGAAATGTTTTTGCGAAGCTTGGTTAAACTCAACAATTCAATTTCGTTTCGAAATTTTGCCCCCAAACTCAGATAAAGACCAAAAAAAAAAAGGTCTTTGCCGCATTCTGGTTCTATCTCGGTCTGAAATTTCGGACTTCTTGTTTATTACTAGCCAAAAAACTGAGGGGGGCATACACATTTCAGCCCCTTCAGTGTCAGACCAGAGGGGGCCTCATCCCCCCCAAAATTGACGCATATGGCTGCTTTTCAATTAGTTTTTGCCAGTTTTTCAAAATATTGTCTTCTGTCACACAACTGACAAAATCGCAACACTGAAGTTAGAGGAAAACTGTTAGCTTTGAACTGCTATATCTTGAAAACGAAAAGATATAGAAAGTTCAAATTTGATGAAAATGCATTTTAGGCTTTTTGCAACATTTTGATCAACAGTGAAAAATTTGACTTGAATGCCCTTTTAAAGAGATACTGCGCAAAATTGGTTTTATTGAAGAATTGAGAACTACCTGGGGTAATAAACAGGTGCCCCTTATTATTTCTCTCCAATTTGCTTAATTTGCAAAATTACGATTTAATCCATTTGACTTTGTACCAATTTGTGACATCACAACAGGCGTGAGTGTGCAAAAATTTTTCGCTGACTTAGGAACGCGATGCTCAATGAGGAAGGTAATAAGATTTTGCTTTGGACAGTGATTCTAATTCAAATTAATTTTATCGGTGGTACTATACTAGTGATATAAATCTGTTGTATCAAAAAGTTAGACCAGCTTAGGTGATGTTTTTAGCTTATGAATGAATAAAATTTGAAGCCAAAAACAATCATACTGTAAATCAGTACTAGTAGCCAATAACTATAGCCAAGTTTTCAGATTTGGTCAGGCTACTTACTGCTAATAGTTAGTAAGTTGTGGATATTAGATTGGGCCTACTGTATGATTACACTAGTTTCCAATTGCGGATCTGAGATTACCTAACAGTCAGTATATACATGTACTGATACCTTTTCGTACCTTAGTGATCGCAAAATTTTTGCAAACTCATGCCTGTTTTGATGTCACAAATTGGTACAGAGTCAAAAAGATTAAATTGTATTTTCACGAACAAGGGAAATTGGGGAAAAATATTTGGGGCATCTGTTTATTATCTCAAGTAGTTCTCATTTTTTCAATAAAACCGATTTCAAGCAGTATCTCTTTTGGTCAGCACAGCGTCAGAATAAACATAATTATGAATACTTACATTAACGTTACTGTGAGCATATAGTAATTTACGATTGGTTAGATAAACGTTACTGGTAATCAAAATTGTGACTCATCGTGACAATCTGGCACATCAGAAGGACACAAAGATTGCATTTGTTATAGTCACACCTTACTGGATTCAAAAATGCTTTCTAAAACATCTCAAATCTACACCTATAGTCTATTGTACAAAAATACACTGACAAACTTTTTTCTTAGCTATTTTTGATGTAATAGACAAGTGTTTTAAAAGAAAGCGTTTTGATTTTGGAAGTATTGGAATCAGTATGAAGTCAAATGCTGGGAGTATTGACTTGAAAAAGCTTCTTTGTGTGTCTGAAGGATCCTCAAAGGAAAAATCTGATCGAGTTTCATATTCAAAGGTGATTAATTTTGTATTATAAGTTATGCTTTTGCATACTTGGCACTTTTTGTCTGGCTAATCATACCAACGCAGAGCAACTTCTTTAGTTTCTCTTTGCAAATATTTTGTAACGTTGGTAGACTGTTAACTTATTTATATCCATTGGGAAATTAGCATCAAATGTGTTTCCAAAGGCAAAACAACAAAATTATGCCAGTTGGAATGTTTTGTATAATTCTACTGCAGTATGCTGATGCAAGTTTGTAAGACATCCCCAAATTAAAACTGATAAAGAGTTTTGACATAGTGTGGTGAGTGGTGACCTTTTTTGATCTAGTGGGATTTGTTAGTCAAAGAGCACTTTTTTCTTTCTCGTGACGTCACGCTTTGCATGCCTGTTGACTATTGAGTTTCATCTTCCTCTTGAGTGATTTTTCTGAACAATAAGTTGCAAGACAAGCAGCATGATTTCATCTACAGCAGCTTAGCATAGCAGCTTTAATAGTGTAATTATCAAAGAATTGTTTTAAATATTGTTAACCTCTGTATCATAGATATGAGTAAAAATTTGATGAAACTTCCTAGTTTTTAGTGTAGAAAGTGTACAATATGTAGAAAGAAAAAATCTCTTTGGTTAAACGAGGACTAACGGTAAAATTAATTGGGGTACCCAAAGTTAGGCCCAATGCGTGAGAATACATTGGCATTGACTTCATCCTTCTTGACCCAGCTATTCCAGAAATATTCTACTTTAAGCACAACAAAGGGGCCTCTATAATGTTATAAATTTTAATAATTTTTTTTGGCAATTCTGACATGGATGGCCTTAGCGGCGTTGTGACGCCTTTCCTGCTCTAACCGAAAGCAACACCATTATTAAGCTGCTGCATTGAGTTGTTTTGCTGCGCACTAATTAGTTTAATCTTATCAACAGAAGAGATCCGAGCTGGAAAAACGAGTAGACTGTTTGTTAGTTTAAGTAACAAACATCTAAAAACAAGCAAAAGTTCGGCCAATATAGTTATTTGAGTAGTAGGCCATTGCTTGCAACCTAAATCGAAAAGTTTATTCTGGGGTCACAAAATACTGAAAGCAAATACAATAGGCCCACTCAAGTCCTGGTAGTCTTATTGTCAGGTATGAGTTTGTACTTTGTAGTCAAGTAATAAAGTTTATTGCTAGACTAGGCTATGATTTAGACTAAACTGTATCTGACGGCTTGATTTTTATGGAGATTGCTAGGCTACCGCTACAGTCTAGTTTTTTAGCCAGCTTGGATCTGATGTACTGACAAGATTGAATTGGTTAGTGCGCAGTAAAACAACTCATTGCAGTAGCCTAATTTTGGTGTTGCTTTAAGTTAGAACGTTGCTAACGGCCTAAGGCTATCAAAGTAGGGCTGCCAATAAAAATTATTAAAATTTTTAACATTAAAGGCCCTGACATTGTGTTTTAAGTAGAATATCTCTGGAACAGCTGGGTCAAGAAGGATGGGTCAACGCTAATGTAGTGTAGTACAATTTGCGTAACCTAAATATCCTTATTGATTTTGCCTTTAGTCCTCGTTTAAGTTATTTTTATGGCAAATTACCTTCTGATGCAGACTTTAGCTAAAATTGGTGTCTCATGTATTGCAAAAACTGAAGAAACAAATTTTGTTCCGACAAAGTTCAGTTGATTGCCTGATTTTATTTAAATCAATTAGCGTACTGCCCATAAACTTCGAGTGAAACATATTAGTAAAATAACCAAAGCTGTGAATACCAATTTTTATAGTCCCAGTCAGGGGCGTAGCCAAGGTGAGCTAATGTTTCCCCAAAATTTCACTTTGCCCCTCAAAAGATTTCAGTTAAAAGTCATTTTTAACAAAAATTCATGCATTTTGTGCCTAAATTTCTTAATTTACGCTCCCAAAAATATTACTTGCCCCCCCATAAAATTTTGGTTGCCCCCCCAAAAAATTTCGTTCTGGCTACGTGCCTGGTCCCAGTTGAGTCAAACCAAGGACTATAAAATTGGAGTTAACAACTTTCCTGCTTGACGCTCAGCAATTAAAGGGACAGTGTGATGTTTCCACTATGTGTGGTAGACAGGTGGGCAGGTGGCAGCTTGACTTGAAGGTCCCTTTGCTGTCTCTTCACCAAGGCAACTTAGTCAATAAAATGTAATTACAATTACTGATACATCAATTATCTGAGTTGGTTATGGTATCAACAAAAAAAAATTTATCTCACACTGTTGAAGGTGCACTTTACTTGATTGTACGTAAATTAATCATTGAAGATTAGTAGTTGCTAAAGAACAGATTTTTTTTATTACCAAAAAGTTTCATACTGAAATGCTGTACTTCATTAACAAACTTCTTCAGTATAAACTTAAAGTTTGTTTTTTTTTGATAACTGCTAGTGACTTTTCGTAATCCTGTTCTTACACTTTTTGCTTTTTATTGCATTATGTTTCTTAATTTGCATCAAATTTTCCTTGGTGAAGAATTAATTCTACACAGCAAAGATTTGGTTTTACTCTTTAAAATGTTTATTACGTTTTGCTTTATACACTGATCTGACTCATAAAAACCCTTTAATAATGTCAATAATTATAATTCTACTATTATTATTTCAATTACTTTGCACTCCATGTCTTTTTTGTTATCAGCCATACCTTTTTCAGGAAACATTGATAATTTTGTCGCGAAACCCTCCTTGTCATGCAAGACCAGATTGCTTATCTGAGAGATGTCTTGGGTAAGTTTTCTGATTAAGAGTAAATGAAATGCTTGATCTATTCATACTAAGTTGCATAAAGCAAAGTTACTTTCGAAAATGTAAAATTTAACGGTCAGCATTTTAAAAGTGATTAGGATTGCAAGCTGTATGAATTTTGCACATAGTTCATTTAATATGCAATTAACATAAAGCTGAGTTGCTCAACTTAATATCTGATTGGAGAATGTAAATAGAAATGTACAGCGTTTTCCAAAAAACTATTCAAAAATTTATTTGAATTGAAAAATATAGTAAAGCAAAATGTATTTAATTAAAATTTCAAAAAGACAAATATCTGAAGTTAGGTACATTTCCAATAGTAAACAAAGGAAAACTAATTAAGTCAATCAGCTTCACCAAGCTAAAAGCGCTAAGGTAATTTACTGGTAAAAATCGACTGTAGTGGTCCAACGTATCATAACCATGTTGTAATTGATGTAAGTTGATAATAGTGTGATTTACATTGATCAATTTGAGGATTATTTTAACCAAGTTTATTCTGTAGTCACTGGTAGCTGATTATTTTGCAGCACAAACAGACTGCAAGTTTTTATGTATGTAAAAATATCATTACTGATAAACAAAGAATATAATCTATTTGTTGTATTTTAAGGGATGATGGGTTGTGGGATCCTGAAAAATGGTTTCAATCATTTGAGAGAAGCTCTATAAATGAAGGTTTGTAATTTTTTTTTGGGAGCAGATGTGAAAAGCTTTGATAAAAAAAATTCAGCCAAGATAAAAAGAACTATTCTATTTACAAGATGTTTTGACTTGCACTTAAGTCATTTTTAATCTTATTCAAATAGCAGTTTAATTTTATCTAGTTTTTTATTTAAATCGGATTAATAATGGCTTGAAGAAGTCGAATGGTTGCATTGATAGAATGTTTTATTTTATCTTGGCTCTTTTTTTTTGTCAAAGCTTTTATTCTATTCGTTGCTTAATCTTTATTAATTATAACAGCACCATAAGCATCACAGGTGCCTGATTATTAATTCATCCAAGCAGGATCGTTTTTTTTGTTGGTACTATAGTATTACACACAATTTTTAGTTTCATCCATTTTTCACTTTTTTCAACTTAACCACTGTTTTTAAATTCCATTGTTGAGTTTTAAACAGAAATCTATGATCTAATGGATAATAGATTATGTCTTCTACTGAAGCAATGGCCTCTGATTCAATTTTCAGGCAGGTCAAATAAAAAACTATAATTGGCAGCTTTCCTGTTTGACTTTCAACAATAAAAAGGGACAGTGTAAAGCCCACCGTTTGTGGTAGACATCAAGTAGGGAGGTGACAGTTTCACTCAAGGCCATTAGGTCCCTTCGCTATCTTCTAGCCAAAGTGACTTGATGAATAAAGACCTAATTACATAAATAAATTGCAAAAAGAGAACGATTTTTCTCTCAGTGCTGTCTGCTTAGCCATCCAGTTCCTTTGCCTCTAGACTTGGAGAAACTTCAGCACAATTAATCTATTTTCGTCATCTACGGTTTATATATTTGTGCATGTTTCAACAAGAGTGTGTTGTAGCTCTACCTCGAAAAATTATTGAACACATTGATTCAAGAGAAGAGAACGATGTTGTACTTGGTCCTCAGAGAAGAAGTTTTCAAGGTGGCTGCCATGTTGCTTCGAAAGAAAAACCATCAACTTCGTATTCAAGATCAGTATCAAGTAGTAGTAAATTATCAGGTAATTTCCTTAATTCAGTTGTGATGCAGTTTGTGATAGAGGTTACGACAAGAACACATTTATCCTTTTGTGATGCTATGGATGCCAGTTGAATAAAGTATATAGGTAGAAATTTTACTTTAAACAAGCTATGGTTTAGAAATTGTCCGGCATCATTGTTCCATTTCAAAAAAGAGTAAAGGCTGATAAAACTAAGAAAAACTTGTATTGTTATTGTAGAGAATAACAGTGTAAATAGTGAAACTTGGTATTCATTTCAGGCACAATGAGATGGTGGGCTATAAATTATTTACTGTGAATTACATTAAGAAATTTTATGAGTGCGTTCTTGCTTGCGATCATTTGCAAGACAGTGATAAAAGAGTATATGGTTGCATATCGGACTAGCATATAGTTGAACATTTTAAAACTGTGTCTTTAGAGCGTGGAAGCAAACTGTCACATCAGCAAGATCATGAGCCACATTCAAAAAGATTTCATTTGCAAAATGGAAGCAGTGATTGGTAAGTTTTATACCACTTCACTGGTAACAATTTAGCAATAATTGATATAAATCATCGTTGGCCATTTTATTTAAATGGTTAACATGCTCACACCTGGAATTGAGGGCCTAGATTCGATTCCTGTGCTGGTCAAATCAAACACAGTTCTACAATTTCTTTGAAAGGAGCTGTGTTACTTTTGCCATACTGTGATAAAGTGGAGATAAGCTTTACAAACTTCTTACTTCAATGCAGTACAACAAGAACAGCATAATGAAGTTGATTAGGTATTGTTAAACTAGGTTTAAAATTATCTTTTATAAGCATATTAGTAGACCTGCTTGGTCTTCTTTTTTATCATCATGATTGCGCTTTATTTCAGCCGCTTTTCTTACCAGCGTATTTCTTTTCCATAACTTTTTTGTTTTGTGACCTATGATTGATTTAATTCGACTTTCTTCACATTCTTCTTCACTTCTTTATCCTAGTCTTGTCTGGACAACTTTTTTTTTGTATATCTACTTTAAACTTCAGTGTTTGCTTTATTTATCTTGCAAAGAAATACCGAAGTTGCAGAAGAAAAAGACTGGATTTTTTACTCCACGGTGTGTTTGCTGTTTAATGCTTCTTGAACAATCCAATTCTTCGTTCTATGTTTAATTTCAGGTCTCGAAAAGACGCAGACAAAAGAAACGCTGACAAATTTGAGCCTTCATACAGCAGAAAATCAAGGCACAGCGATTACAAGAGATACGTTCCTCCAGTAAGTACCTGCTATCTCGAAATATCATTTTCTTGTAAGCTAACATACCGGTTCGAGTTTTAGTATAACATGACTACAACAAATTATTCAAGTTATTTATTGAGCGAATGTGTAAACTTTGTTTGATATTTTATTTTTTAAAATAATAGCATTTTGTTGATAGCAATCGTAAAACTAGACACAATGATAAAAGTTTAGCTTACCACTAGGCCAGGGGTCGGCAACCTTTTGCACTTAAAAGAGTATTTTTTACCGATATTCGATAAAATAAAAATTCCTGGGAGTCGAAAAACTATTTTCGCACTAAAAAAAAAGCAACGCTGTTCATTATTTTTATTTTTTGGTTTTAATAAAAAAAACAAAACTGTCATGTATCGCATTTTTAAAAGCAGTTAATGCAATCAGACTTGATTAATGTGATTTTTACTTTTGCATCTCGATGCAAAACATCTGCACATGAGGGCTGTAGGATGTCATCTTTACATATGATTGTAAGTAGGATGTGAGACGTGTACGATATCTGTTTTTACATGTGGTTCATGTTTGGAAAAGTTACTCACATCTATGTGGATCGAAAGATCGACAGGGTTCCAAGAGCATATTTTTTCATGTTATGGTAAGTATCGGGTAGAGCATTTCATGTTTTGAAAACAAATTGGTTTGGTTTTGGGAGGGTTTTCAATTTTACTCCAATTGTGACCCTGAGCAAGATCGGCTTTCTGACGGGCACATCTTCAAGCCAAAACAAGAATTAATAGAATCAGGCATGCAACCAGGATTTTGCTAAAGGTGGGTTGAACCAAAAGTTAAAATTTTTTGTTCGAAAAATGTCTCATTGGCGGCGTGCTGAGCAAACCGCTGCAACTCAAGCATATCATAAACGGGGGCTGGGGCGGGAGCCACTGGACTGTTGGGCGATTTTTGTGATTTTTCCGCAAAAAATAGCTATTTTAACGCCGTTTAGATCACATTTCGCAAGATTTTAAAGCCATTTGAAAGAACCAAATTGCTAAATTTGCAAAAACATTTAAAAGAAAACTTGCCCCTGCTTCTTCAGCCCCCCTTACTAACAGGTCAAGTCCGAAACATGTTTAAACACTTGTAGTTTAAAGTGACTTGAGTAAGGGGGGCTAAACGCTGAAGTACCCGAAACCCCCCTTTGGTTGCGCCCCTGAGCAGAATGAATGAATCACAAACTTTAAGGGCTCGCTTCAGCAGCTATTAGAAAATGAAGGGTAATTACTTAGGGGTAAATATTCCTCTTTATTTTTTAGTCGCCACAAAGAGCCGCAACATAAGGATCTAAGAGCCGCAGATTGCCGACTCCTGCACTAGGTCATTCAAAATTGCCAAATTTACCAATTCCGAACTCTTTTGCATATTTTTCTGTAACAAACAAATACCATGTGCAATTAAGTTGTAATTACAGAAAAGTGACCTTGCTGTTTTCGAGTCAAGATGTCACGTGCCACGTGTCTATCACACTCGATGGAGGCTTTACACTATCCTTTTTAATGCTGAACGTCAAGCAGTGAGGCTGTTAATACCAATTGTATATATTATACACTTTGCAGTCTTTGGTTGACCTGACCCCTCTACCGTTTCAGTAGGAGACGCTTTATCCACTCCACCAGTGATTGGTTCCGCTGCTGCGGTTGAGTACAAACGAGTATCAATTTAAAAATAAGAATTTGGAAAACCCAGTCTATTAGAATACCAGCAGTTTTGCTGAACTGTGTTTTCTATTTCTTAGAATGCTAGTCGAAGATATAGCGAGTCAAATTATGATGACCCGCATTCTTCTTACTACGAAGAAATTGAACCGGAATGGATCAGCTATGGACCTAAGTCACAATCAGATACAATTGAGCTGGGAGGTAATCAACTTGAAATTGAAATAATGTTATGATTATATCTAGCTCATCAACAGATCTTTAGGTTAGAAGCTGATGCTAGGGTTATTTATAGTGTTATTAGCCTAGAGCTTGGGGGCGACCAAATGTTTGAGACTTTTGGGGAGTTATCCCAGCGTTAAGACCCATTTCTTTGACAAAAAATAGAACTGCACCTTGTTGTTGAGGCGCGAAACAGCTTTTTTGGTTGTGATTTAGGAGATAGTTTGAGTAAACAGTTTATGGAAATTTGAATTGTCGATTGGTTGGTAGGCTGCAGTTTCACCGTAGTATTTCTAGTTTCTGCTTCCAAGTTTTTGAACTAAAATTTGAAGGGTGAATGCTCGAGTAAGAAACTCAACATAATTCTGCTTTTGGCTTTAATCAACGCTTGCAGTGGCTTGTTGTTACATTAGAAAGTTGATATAAGTTTCATTTGCTGTTAGAGGTGTCTGTTCCGTTGAAATAGCCAGCAAGGGAGCTAGTTGTTCTTCCGATCAATTTTTAACATTTTTGTGATCTTTTTTCCAAAAATTCAAAATTGAAAATTACAAAATCAAATCGGACCTGGGATGACAAATGTTAAACTTTTTTTGTATATTTTTGGATATTCTGTACACTATGAGAAAAAGAAGCTGGCATATTATGGTTTTGATCAAAATTGAAAATCGCAGTACTGACATGCATTTTCAATGATGGCTACTAAGTACTAATGCAAAAATGAATATTTCGTCGTAGGAACATGAAGAAAAGACTAATACCTATCTTTAAACTACGTGAATATTTCAATGAGACATCATTTCAAACTGTTTTGTGGAGCGGCACTTAGCAGATTATTACTTCTTTTTTGTTTTTTTGTGGTGCAGTTTTTTAAGTGCGTCGTGCAACCCTAACTCTTTAGTCTTTAAATCCAAGTTTATTTTCAAACAGAAGAGTACTTTTTCCCTGCTTAGCTTAAATATCATTTGTAGGATAAAGGCTACCATGCTTTTTTGACCTTGAAATATTTCACAATTGTAACATTTTTGTATCTGAATTGATTTGAGAGATGTCTTAAAAGTCAATTCTGCCTTAACATTTTCAATTAATATGTTTATGTCAGTGGTCTATTGCTCTATTTGGATACCTAATTTGGCATTTAATTGACTGTTTCACTTTGCAAATTAGCTGAAACAGTACTTTTTTCGAAGCAAATTAATCGCAGTAAAGCCCAAATTGTTTTTTTTTCAAATTTGGTAGTTCAATTATTTTCCTTTGGCCATTTTTAGTCTTGTAATAAGCATGTAAGCGCTAATATGAAAGAATTCACTGTTGTAAAGCTTTATGTAACTTCTATGCAGTGAGATTGCTGCAAAATTAATTAATTTCGCATGTACTCGTAAATTATTTAGTAAATTTTCAATGCTGATTGCTATTGATTTAAGTTGAGTTTAATCCGTACTTCTGGTTTGATTGGAATGGTTTTAGTGAGCTTTTGTTAGTGAAGTATACTAGCGAATACGGAATAATCATGTTTTCATATAATGTCGCCCATTGGTCTTACTTACTACTTGCCAGAATATCACTAACGCATTCTGATTCCTCTTGTCTCAAAACGAAATATCTGACCGTTTTTGGGGAATTATTCTACGGTGTCTCAATTACTCAACTTGGATGTTAATTGTTATTGTTGATTGTAGTGGTTAAGCTACTACAACATTAGCAGTTAATGCTTCATACTCATATTAGATATTATTCATACACGATGATTTTGATATGTAGTTTTACCACGTGAGAGTAATAGGGGAAGGCTTTTTGAGATCTGTTGCTAATTTTCTTAGCTTGCAAATTTTTTCTATGCTAAGTCAAAAATGAAAAATTCAGAATGCGCTTAATGAAATGAAGTAGGAAAAAGAAGCCAATCGGTGAAAGAACGAACAATTATTTCGGCTTGAAATTTAGATGCTTTGTGAGTATATTTCCGATGTACTAAAATGTAGTTATTACGTTTTTGTTCACCTACTTGACTTGACTAGGAGATAAAAATGATACTATTAGGTCTTCAAGACAAGCTGCTACCTGTCTGCTACACACGGTGGAAACTTCGCACCATATGTACCTTTTTGCGGAACGTCGAGCAGTGAAGCTGTGAATACCAAGTTTTATAGTATTTGGTTTGGTTCAACCGAGAATCGAATCCAAGTTTGTCATTTCAGTAGCAGTCGCTCTTGAATTTTTTGCTTGACAGGTTTTGATGGTCCATCTGATGATTTCAGTTGGATGGGTAGGGAAATCCCCATGGATGATGTACCTGAACGCATGAAGAAGCATAGGAGTGAAAATGCGGAGTCAAAGGAGCCAAAAAACTCTTTGGAAGACGGAGACAAATCTGGAGAAGCGCTGGAAGAAGAAGATGAGTTTGATGAGCCATTGGAGAGTGAGGAAAATGAAGGGCTTGCACTGGAGGCTGGAGATCAGAATAATAACGATATTAAAGATGAAGAAAAAATAGGTAAGCTGAATTAAGACCTTGTACTTTTGTAACTCCATGATAGACCTTTACGTTTAAGTAACGACTTGCATTTATTGGTGGAAGTTTGTTTGGAATAACCTAGCACTGGAATTTCATCACTTTGCACCTGGTTAGAGTTCAACTTTATTAACTCTATACTACACTTTCGCCAGTATTGATAACCCTTTAACGGCGCTTCTTAATTAATTTCAATCAATTGAAAGAAGAGCGTGAGAGTTTGGCTAACCAGCTTTGGGCTAAGAGAACGAATTTTTCTGGATTTCTTTTTACAATTTTGTCTTCCGTGGAATTCTAAAAATTGCTGCAATTTTAGAAGAAGAAGTGAAATCTGAAGGAACTCCTGCCACTAGTGAAGAAACTAAAGCAGCCGATGTAAGTTTGTTGGAGGGGCTATATCTTTTTTTGTAGTCTAAACGATTTAAGAAGTAGGCTGAAATATAAACGATGTTAAAAAATAAGATATCTTGTGTTTAACTGACGATTCGCGCCATCAGTTAACGACGACCAGTCGGCCACTGTGCTGATTGACGAGCAGTGCGTTGAAAATACCCCAAAAAATGGCTGCCTGCAAACGGTCTTTTGAGCCGAAACTTTTGTTCTAAATCCGGATTATCAAAATTTGTTGAAGAGTTGATATAGCTTAGCTAAGGATGCCCGATTTTGTTGCATAAGTTTTCGAAACGGACTAAGTAATACGGCAATGGCCTTTAAAGTGCACAATGTACGTTTATTGCACTTACTACTATGTTGATGTGTTGACAAATACCGTGCTACTTTCATGAAGTGACATTGACGCGTGGTAAAATAGCGCCAACGTAACATTGCTTCCCTATTCGCCTAAATTTGAATTTTGTAATATTTTTCATCAATTGCAAAGTATTTTCTATTTTTGTTGGGCGTTTTTATCCAAACGCTTTCCTTGCATTGCCGTGACGTCATTGAAGACACGCCTACGTTACTCCCACAACGTAAATCGTACGTCGACTTAACTTCAAAACGCCGCACGTTTGTTATTCGCCGATTGATTCATAGCTCGTTGCACTGCATATTAGTTGCGACCAGCAATTAGGTGCAAGTCATTCTGCTCTAGATTTTTACTCGAAATGTTCGTGTATTTGCCGCCTAAATCGCTTTTTTACGTTTTCCAGCTGAAGATCATTAAAAATAATAGTATGCACGTCTGTTTTGTACTGTTTCTATAGTTTAATTGCATTCTCTATTGGCAACGTGAATGATTTCTCAAGGGTTTATAAACTCTAGATTCATAGTAATAATTCAACATTCTGACGGACACTACCACTAAATTTAGTTTGGGTCTGATTTGTTAAACGAAAGTAATGTTATTGTTTTGTGTTCGATACCGTCGTCACTCGAATTAAGCATTATGACGTTTTGTCTTCGATAGTGGATTTTTCCTATGCAGCTTGGCAATCAGTGCATTTTGATTTCCTTTTCTTTTATTCAACAAGTAGTTTTTAAACAGTATACTCAACAGTACTGTTGCAGATACTTGATTGACTTTGGGTAGACATTAGATACCAAAGTGAGCTGCTGACTGAGATAGAAAAGTCTCAAGACAAGATATTTAACCTTTTTGTTTAATTTACCACTTTATTTTAGACCGAGCCCCCATTAGATAACGAATTATTTTCAACTGAAAACGATCCAAGCAAAGAAAGCCGCTTCAGCAGGTGGTTTAGCCATGATCCCAATGTCATCAAGAGCGATACACCGACAGGTAAGCCTTCAAAATATTCGAATGCGAGAGTCTATTGAAGTTCTGGCTTCTACTGCGTAAATTCGTAAGCGTATGAGCGCATCCTTTCTTTGTTTCAACGAATCACAAAGTACGTAACAACAACGCACAAGTTGCATTTGAAATAAATAAATGAAGATTACATTGCTGTGGTTCCACTGTAGCCAGGGTATACGAGTGGGGGTTTCAGGGGGTACATCTTGCCCGGGTCTACGGGGGCCCAGAAGAGAACCTATAAGTTCACGCACTCAATTAGTATTAATTATACTCTTAACACGCAATTAGTAGTAATACACCTAGTCCGTTATTTAGGCCAATCCTGGTGAAGTCCTTTTTTTCTGGTCTTCACCTAATTTCAGGCCAAAAACTACTCGGATTTCCAGTCAAGACCTTTTTTTCTTTGGTCTTCACCTAATTTCCGGCGGAACACAAACCGCATTTTTCCCTCTTTGTACCCCCTGAAAAAACTTCTCTCGGAGGCCCTGACCGTGGCTTCAAGTTTAGACTAGATCTTACTTAGATCTTACAAGTTTAGACTAGATCTTAATTTAGTATCAAATTAGCGTTGATACTAAATTACCTCCATCTTCTTCAATTGTGGCGCAGTCAGAATTTGGTTAGGGAGGAGCTACGTTAGTGCGAATGAGTGTGGAGCAAAAAAGATCTTCACCGCTATAAATTATCTTTTTCAGTCAGCATAGGAAGAGGTTTAAGCTGAATTGCAACAACCCATCGCTTCTCTATCTCTTGAGTTAGTGCGCTATGTTGACAAGTTGACAGTGTCGTAACTGCGGCGAAATTGGCGTTGCGTCCTTTTCTGCAGTGCATTGCATTGTTGTTAAGGTTTGGCCTGGACTGCCGGTTTTGGAAATAGCAAAACGATGAAATGGTAGAAAATCTAACGCTTTTTATAGAAAACTGTTGGTGCAGATCTACCGTGTTCTTAAAGGGGGCGACTTCCTTTCCCTACGTCACTAGCTCGCACAGTATAACGCTGTGGGATCGCTGGGTAGCGCATTATAAATGTTGAGAGGATTCAAACTAATAACTAACGCGTCTGGACTTTCAGCAAGCATTGCCGTATTAAAGTACCTAATTTGAGTAGTTTTTAAAAATTATTGTAAATCATTTCCAATATTTTAATGATAACAGCCTAAAACAAGAAATGTCGGCGCTAAAAGCTTCCGTATTTTTGTTTTCCAGATTTTACATCGGATGATAAATTAGTTGAAAGTTTAACTTTAAGTCTCCTAAACTTGAAAGAAGAAGATCCAGTAAGATCAGGTGAAGATCTATGAGGCTACTATAATTCAATTACAATTGAATATAATATTATGAATAGATAAAAATGGTAGTCGACTTTTTATGTCACAATAAAAACTTGTGCCACAAGTGCTAGCTGTCTATTGCCACGCAGCTTGCTGTATAAAAAGTTCAAGCAGCTTTGGTGGCTTAGCTCAGTTTTAACAAACTTGTAGCTTTGCATAACCTAGATCATGTTCGTTTTTATATCCCATCTCTGAATACGGTGTAGGGTGTATACAAGAAGTTTGAATCTGCATGGATTCTTTGTCTAAGCAATTAAAATATTCTTTTTACCTACTCGGAGTTATGATTCTTGCGTCAGTTTCACGACTCCGCTTTTATCCTTACATTTCCTGCTCAAATTAAGCTCGTTAGCGATTGCACCATGTTCAATTGTTTGCATTTCTTTAGCAATCCAACAACAATCGCCCCAGCCCACACAGTTACAACAACAACGTAGTCAGATTGAAGTGAGCAAAGCCTCTGAAATAGAGGCGCCTGCTACGACAGTTCAGCAACCAAGTACCCCCAGATCGATGGACATTCAAAGTGCGGATGCATTTAATCGGCTCATAGCATCGATTCGCCAAAGTGACAAAGTGAAAGAGCAAATGCAGCAAAGGGTAAGAGTCCAGTTTTTAATTTTGTGGTGTTTAGGTTTTATTAACACAGTTGACAACCTGACCCTAGAAAAATGATGTTGCGGAAAAAGTGGAAAATTGGTTGAAATTGCGCTGACTTTTCGAAATATTTATAAAAAATAAAAATTGCATTTTAGCAGCTGATTTTTTTTTTTTGCTGAAAGTAAGCTTGTCTCTTGGAGGGCGAAGTTATTGATCAGTGGCTGAGTGGTAAGAGCGTCTGCTTTTGAAACGGTAGACTTTGGTTCTATTCCCGGTTGGGTCAAACCAACGGCTAAAATTGGTATTTACAGCTTCCCGGCTTGACGTTTTGCAATTATAAGGGACAATGTGAAGCCTTCACCATGTGTGGTAGACATGTAGGCGCTGGGAACATGGCAGCTTAATTTGAAGCCCGAAAGGTTTCTTCGTTATCTGTCCAAGGTGATTTGGTAGACGAAGATGTAAGTATATTAGTGTTGGCTAAGTTACGAGCTAAAATGTGCTACCGGACAGCTGATTTTTTGGATCACACAGCCACCAAGTCGCCACAAAAGGCTGTTGAAAAAACTGTTCTAATAATTTTTCAACTTAGATCAAGCCATAATTTTTTAGAGGAGTCTTCAAAACCGATCTACGAGCTATGTATTTTCTCATCATCAACTCCTTGTTTAGCATCCAATGATCATTCTTTTTCTATAATCACCTTCCCCGCTATTTCTGCTGCAATCTTTTCGCCTCATCTCTATAAATTGCGATTTATGTCATTCTTTTTTCTCAGTCTGGCCGTTTTACATCCTCCTCTATTTCCATCCTAGGCTCTTTTTTTGATTTAGTTTTCTTGATGTTGTACGGTCGTTCTCGCGGCCTGAACGTTGCTCAAAATGATCGATTTCAATAGTTTGTGCGATTATTTTGCATTGGATTGAGTCATTTGTTCCGTAGTTAATTTTTTAGAATGTTGTTACAGACAAAAAGCTATTCCCTACTGGAATTTAAAGCTACTTGCATTTGTTTATGCAGTAGATGAACGTACATTACTTTTTTATTGCAATATGATTGTTGATGTGTTTTAGAACCAGCAGATTCAAAAGTTACAAACGATGATGAATACGAATAAAGCAAGAAGTGGCAATTGTAAGATCAGTTAGTTGGCTTTCTTCGTTTAAAACTGGCTTGTTCTCTATTGCTAATAATACTTTCCTGTGGACAACGATGATGCTAGCTCTCGATCGTTTTTGTATAATTTTTTTTTGCTTTTTGGGGAGTAGCCTAAATCCTTGGGAGTGATTAGACGACTGGCCCTCTTGTGGAAGTAGTTCGTTCACTTTTACCCTTTCCTTCGTAGAAGAATCGAGGACTGCACCATCACGTTTAGGTGCAGGGCGTTGCTGCAGACAGACCACTGGTAGTAGCTATAGTTACATTGCTTCTCCAGGGCAGAATATTGATGCCGCTCATCCAGCAATCGTAAGCAGTGACCTATCGGTACACATTTGTTGTGATCACAGTTTGTTGCACCTGCTTTCATCTAAAGGGAAGATTTGGGCAGTCCCCCCTAGCCGATTTCTTGCCGCATAGCAGTACAGTACATGAAATTGCTTGTGTTATTGAGTTTTTTTGTTGCAATCCGTTTTTTATTGACACATTTTCATGTAATTGCTTGAAAACATCAAATAAGCAAGTCTGAAGTTACTGTGAGTGATCCACACCATTAAGAGTTAGAAGAAAGCGTTTGTGATGTTGTAATCGAAATGTCTGGAAATCACTAAAGAGAGTTTCCTTATTTTGTGTTATTTCACGATTGAAGCTTTTTTCTACACAAAAGCAACCAGCGCAAAAACGAAACTGTATTTCCGCAGGTTACAACGTCAGTTCCATCGAAAGCCCCTTGGATTCAGGAGGCAAAAGTCTTAAATCAAATCCGCTCAAGTTACAACTTGAAAAACAGAAAGATGCTTACCTTCAGAAAATGAGGTATTACTTGAAAATTTCTTGCATATGCTTATCATCAAAACATGAAGATATTATTGTGAATGGATAAATGGAATGCCTTGTCTCTTTTGCCTCGTATATATGATAATTTACGTTTAATAAGTTTTGCTTTAGTGAATTGGTCTATAGATATTGGGCAATCGTAATTTTCAAAAATTTTCCGGATATTCTATTTATGTTTGTTTATTAATATTTGACTAGTTTGTTTAATTCGATCAGTTGTCGAGTGAAAAGAGTGTCTGTTACTGAAGCAGTAGACTCCGGTTCGATTTCCAATCGAGTCAAACCAAAGACCATAAAAATTGTGTTCACAGCTTTCCTGCTTGACGTTCGGCAATAAAAAGGGTCAGTGTGAAGCTTCTACTACGTGCGGTAGACAAATGGGCAGATGGGCACTGGGCAATTTGCCTCGAAGACCGAAGGTTACTTCGCTGTCTCCTCGCTAAAGCATCATGTTGAATAAAGATGTAATTACAGTTTCGCTGCAAAGATTGCCGCGAAATTCTAAGAATTTCTGGACCTTTTCAATCAATTTCGATATCAGAATTGTTTTTCGTTCATTTCATCATTATTCCGAGTCACTCTTGGCCCATGTAACTTTCTAAACAAACTGCTCTAGATTTTTAAGTGTTTCAAATTTATTTTTTACAATTTATTTTCACTGTTAAGGCAAATCGAGCAAAAAAATCAAAAATCATCACCGACCATGTTTTCCGGCTCAGATCTACACTCTCTGCAAATGAACAAGGTATTTGATGCGGTTGATTTGCGTTTACTTTGCTCTAGTTACATTGTATTTGACATTTTGAGTCGTTTTCTTCGTAGAATTTTGGTTGGGCAATAAATTTTACATTGACTGCAAGACTATTGACAGTAAAGGAATGAATTATCTACCAGTGCATTGATATTATTTGCTTGTAATTTTGATAGACGTGAACTTGAAAAAGTTATGTTACTGTTTTTAATCGTCAAAAAGCATTCCTAAAGTCAATTCCTCTGGCATTGTAATTGCTTCGGGTTTACGACTTCGTAATTAGCGTTAGACTTCAGCAAAACCATCAGTTTTGTCTAATTTATTTCAGGGTATGCTGCCAAGCTTTACAATTCAAAATTCCAATGCTCATAGACAAGGTAAGACTATTTTAAAAGGAAATAGCGACGTTAAACATGCAAATTTTGAATTTTTTCTGCTAGGAGTTTCTAGCTAGCGCAATTTCTTGCTAATTACGTTCTTCTGTACTGTAGTCAAGATATTGCGATTAGCGAGTACAATAAATTTCGGTTCTAAACGGAAATGTGGGGTTTTTGACTATGCTTGAACTGTCTCTACATATTTTTTTACCCATCTCCTTCCTTACCTCTTGTGATCTTTTCTAACTTAGCCTTGTCTGGTATATAGTATCACGCTATTTTTCATGTCGACAAAATTTCATATAACAGTTGCTCACACACATTCTACATCAAAATGCTTTAAATGTTGATTGTTGTAGAAAATGAAAAAGCTTATGGATTGGCTGCAACATAGCTCAAAGTTTGTTAGATGCTAATTTAGTGTTTTAATGACGTTTTAAAATCCATATTGACTTTTAATGTGCGCCACACTTTTGTTGACTCAATTAATATGGTCTGGTGCTTAGCGGTTATGGCCATTTACATTGTACAATGTATTGTACCTATTAACCATTAATCAGTGTAGCAATTGCGCCAACATTGGTGTTAAAGGACATCAAACGTAATTTAATTGATTTATTGTATTTAAAGCGAAATTTTATATCTTTTTTACATTTTTTGCGGCTAATTTCAAAATTCTGACGCTTTTAGATTGAAAGATCTTTGTATTTATTTTTCCCGCACCTTTTGCATTCCTTTTATTTTAAAAATAATTTTTGAATCACTGATCCGTGACCGCTCCTGTTACCATGGTTTGGACGCTAACTTGAACGTTATTTAGTAGGTGATGTATTACTATTATAGTTCCTACCAGTCTACCACCATTGGTAGCCTACCACTATCAGTAGATTTTAAACTACTAGCTTAACCTAACTGTTTTTTAGACAAGATTTTACCCTTAGAGTTGCAACAAATAACCAATAAACTAACTTAATTAATCAGTAGGCTATTCTAGCCTACCAGCCTAGGCCTATTTTTCGTTTCTTCCCAAGTGAAGCAAACAGCTTATGTTTTCGCTAAAAGTAGCAAATTCTAATCGGTTTGTGTATTTTCACAATTGAAAAGCAATTTACCTCATCACAGTCACAGCAGAAACATGGCAGAAGCCTATCCTGAGACCTACAATCTGACAAAATCACTTCTGCAGATTTGATGTTGTCATGTTTCCACTACCGAATTTTTTCTCGTGAAGTCAAAATCTTCTCCATTAAAGCTATTTAATGTCAATAAAAAAAAAACGGATCAAAAACGTTGGTAATTAATAGTCCCCACAAAGTCAAAATTTTTTCCAGACCTTATCATTTTATCAAACGTATACAAACGTTGGTTTCGGGTGCTCTGGAGCCAGTTTAGGAAGATGTTATAGGTCAAAATAAAGTCAAAATTTTGGGTTAGGTCAAAATTTGTCGAAATTGTATGTGATCAAAAATTCTTTTTCAAAAGCACACAAAGTTGTTTTTTTTCCTTTTTCTGGATAGTTTTATACATGTTTGAATCAAGTTTTGCTACTCAAACTTCTGCAAATAGTTGCAATATGTCACAATACATTTGCGTGGGTTAACTTTTTTATAAAAATAATTTTATAATTTCGCGAAACTCTTTTTTTTTAAATTAAGAACAAATTAAGAATGCCAGCCTCAGCATGAATAGAATATTATTATATAAACAATATATGTGATTTAAAAATCTAAAGGAGAGTTTTTATTATACAGTACCGTATAATCACAATGAAATAACCAGATTTTTGGGAAATCTTTTCGGACTGTATTGTTTTGATTTCACAGCTTTAGCAATCGACAAAACTTTTATACGCAACAGCACAACTTTTACCGAGCAAGAATGAAGTTGTGTCAATTTATTTTCCAGTAAAACCTTAGAAACAAATGAGGCCGAAAATTCGTGATAATTTAAGAGCGGCCAAGTTCAATCCAAAGTTTACTGGTTATAAAAAAACAAGTGTAGTTGACATGGAAAGGTGTGCAGATTCCTAGGTTTTTGTCTTGCATCGCTTTGGTGCTTTAATCACAAGAATGACTGATTGAGATTTCTTTCTAAATGTTGTTAATGAAAGTGAAAAAGGTTGCCTTCTAACTTACGTAAATTCGTAAATTGCGAATTACAAAACTTTTCTTAAATCAAAATTCGTAGCTCAATCAGGCCAAAACTGTTTAAGTCAAAATAAAGTCAAAATTTAGCCAAAACAAAGCCGAAACATTTTTTTTTAGGTCAAAATAAAAACTGCGTAGTAATCAATTGTTTTTTACATATCTAGAGTTAAAATTCAAAAATTAGACCTCCATGCTCGTTTAAGAAAAAAAGTTTATGATAAAGATTTGGCAGTATTCAAATCGTACTTCCTACCTACATAGTTCAAATACCACTTTGGGATATTTCTAGGGTCGTTTTTTGCTGTGCGTTTTTAAACTTTTGCTTTAAACAATGTTTTTAAAGTTATTAACCAGGATTATGGGCTATAGAAAGCAGTTAGGTACGGAGATTGGACGTTGTTCAATGTGTTTGGCAACTCACCAATTATCGTTGCCAGAATGTAATAATTGAATCACCGCTTGAAGCACTTCTAATTTCGAATATCCTTGCTCTTACATAATTGATATTTAATGTAGTTTTGCCTTCAATAATTGATCTTAATTTCTAATAAGATTACTCTGACAAAAACTTGTTAGCTTCTTATTTTTAGATCCTCTTGATGAGCGTGCTGCTGCTACCGCATCATTAGCTGCCAAGCTAGCTGGAAAAACCAAGGAAGAGCCTCCGAAGACGAATCCTCCTATGCTGGAACGGTTATATTCCAGTCAGCCTCAATCTACACAGCACATTCTAAACGAGCAGGTGTTGCTGGAGAAAGAAACTCTCGCCAAACTCCAACGCTTACAGTCCAACCCTTCCGATTCTAGCCCTAGAAATCCAACTGCGACTCCGAATAACTTGAAAAACAATTCGCTCGTGATAGCTCAGATGCTCGCCAGCGCCGGAGTCACAGAGGAGCAGCTCAAGCAGCTGACTCTCGAACAGCAAGAACTTGTGATTGCGATGGTTCAGAATCAATTCACTCATAAAGACATTGGAAAATACGTAAACCTGGACCTTAGAAATAACGTGAAACTGCCAGAAGGCACATCACGATCTCCCATTCCTACGCAGCCCGCCGGCCCATTTGTGAGCGCTTCTAAAGACTTATATGCGTCTAAAACACTGCCAATCGCCGCGGCAAGTGGTCGCGTGGTCAAAAGTGGTCAAGCCGCGCTGCCGTCAAGTACGCACACGCTCTCTTTCCTTTCCGATACGTCGACGTCATTACCATTACGCAATGACGCAAATGTTTCCCAAGGTGTTCCTACGTCTGCTTTTTCAGCTACGCAGTCAGCTAGCATGGCTCAAGCGGCTAATGCTCAGACACGTCTTTTATCACGTAATTTACTACCCGTACAGCCCGCAGCAATCATACCACCTGTTGTTCCTCTTGTTTCCCCAAACATTGGGCCTCGAATGTTGACCCATACTCTTGCGGCCCCACCTCATCTTACTCCTTTGGTACAAACACCGACCCCCCTAGCAGCCCCTCCTCACCCCGCAGTTTTGTTACAGTTGCAACAGCAGTTATACGCGAATCAATTAGCAGTGCAACAGCAGCATCATCAAGTTGCTCTAGCAGCCGCTATTCAAAAACAACAACTAGCAGCTGCAGCTCAAGCTCAACAGCAAAACGACGCAGCAAAGTTACAACAAAGTGTGCAAAATTTGAGACTGGGTAAGTGGAGTAATGAAGTAGAGTATGCTCGTAATGCAATATGCTCAAAGTCATATTACGGGTTTGGGCGCCTGCCATTTTTGTTTGTTTTTCCTTTTTTCGTTTTGATTTTTGTTGTTTTTCCAGAATAAGCTCTCCAATTTTTGCTTCATGTGGACTTCGTAGGATACTTGTGGCCAACGATTCTAAACCTTTGCTGATTTCGTTTGTGTTTTAGTTTTTCTCAGCATTTTTGTTTGGCTTTACTGCAGTATTATGCATTTTGTTGATGTTATTCGGGTGATTTTTAAACTGGTCATAAAATTATCATAAACAGAACTTTATCGATTAACAACCCGTTATTTTGCGGGTTTTGAGCAGTGGTGCCGATTTATGTTGAGCATTGGAGGGAATAATTTGCAATTTTACCCCAATTTTGCCCTATTTTCAACATTGGGGATGAAGCTCGACCGCTATTTTTTTTCGTGGGCAAATCAAGTGAAGACAAAAAAAAAAGGGTCTTCACCGAAACTTGAGGAGTGCATGACCCCGAAATTAAGTGAAGACCAAAATATAAAGTCCAAAGATCACCCAGCGCTCAAATGCAGACCATAGTCAAATTATTGGGGGGGATCTTGGTTTTGAGGCAATAGCGTAAGGTGAAGCTGTTACTCGACCCGCTTTTCTACTACTTTCACATTGCCGGTATGAAGTTGTTCGGTACAGTTTTTTGGTGCTGAACACTCGTTTGTTTGTGGCTAGCGATGACTGAAAGAGTTAAACAATCAATCTTGCAAGTTAAACCGACTTCTTGCCACTGCTACGTTTTTTACAACTCTGATATATTGGCTTAAATTCAGGTTTTGTGTTTAGGTATGCCTCGTGCGAGTACATCTGATGGTTCTGGAGCCGAACGTACTCAGTTTAACAATCCTTTGGCGCAGTGGTTCAGTAGTGACATTTTACGTCAGTCCCAATTTCCTCCGGTATCCCAACTCACTGGCCAGCAGACCATGAAGCTCTCCAATGTACCCCATGGGATGGACGCTGGGGTCCATTCAACGAAGCAACACTAGTGGCATTTTTTGTTCTTTTTTTCTTTTTTGTAAAATAGTTTCTTTGTACCTAAGAAAAAGTACGGCCGCCCCCCAAACCCGAACGGGTAATGGCCCAACAATCGTGCCACTTTTAACCATACAGCCATGTATCAAGTTTACAAACTCGAAACACAAAGACAGTAATAACGAAAAGCATACCATATTAGGTGTTTGGTGTACTATTACTATGTTGACTGCTTGTGTTATTAAATTATTTGACGTTTGCCGATGTTATTTGATAGCTATTCTTAAAAAAACTTCGATGGGCATGTACATTGTACGACCTCTAAGCCCTGTATGGTTGTTTTGAGTCAGAGTAAACTATCTTAAAAACAAGTAAAATTAGTTTCGGTCGGACTATTTATTTCGGTTGTTTTTGACCCTTGGGATTCTAATGCGCGTAGCAAAACTATGATTTATGAAGTAGCATCAATTTCGGACTTTTCGAGCATTTTTTCAATTTGGAATTTTTCTTCAGTTTGGTTCATTTTGAGTATTGTCTCCCTTTCAAGAATTTTGTCTTTGAAATTCAAAATAATTTTTATTTTCAGTGTGGGTTTTATGGAGTTGTTCCACTTGGTTTTGACGTTTTGGAGTTTTCTCAATTATCGCTTGAAAAAAAGTGTTGATGCAATCGTAGAATGAAAATGTTGATTATTATGTCGTGGAAGAACCAAACATGTATAGGTCACTCTCTTTAACAAGTTGTACATGCCTGAAATGGGCTGCTTTTCTACTGCATGTGGTTGTTACTTTGCAAGCCCGTGATCCAAGAAGATGGAACTTTATTCGAATTATCGAAAGTGAAACCACGGTGTATAGCAATTATTTCCCTACGACCAGTTATCTGATGTTAGTACATTACTTGGTGCTTGCATGGTATCAAGTTTCTTTATGTTCCGATGTTCTTGTACATTTATAGTGTTGTGCAGTATAATCACACGTAGAGGCAAGTGTTGTAAAGTTGTTTTTTTTTCGAACAGTGGATGATATGTTAGCTTCTTTTTCTGGACGGTTTGCATTTCTTGGAATACAAAGTACAAAATGTCTTCAGTTATTTGATTGTGTGTATCCGTTGGCGCTGTTACCTCTTCAATACTTCTTGTAAAATTTGAAAGCTTGTCGACAGCATGGCTGAGAGGATAAAGGTGTCGTTTTTCGCGGCGTCCCTGGTCGCTTGATCTTGGTTCACCCCGCATCTTGGTCACGTTTTGTATTTAGATAAGGCTCTTTTCGTTGGTTATATCTGCGCTTGACTGCTTCAAGCAAGCAACAAACTTACATGAGAAGTCAAACGTCATCCGGAAAATGTGGAAAATATCAACTCCAAAGCAGTTGCGGATTTGTCCCTTGATTTATCTAAAGAATAGCCCCACCGTTGCTTTGATAACGACCGCCCAATTTATTGCGGTAGTATATGTTTCAAATGTATTGTGATATTTACACTCTTCGATTTTTCAGGCTAAATTGTTTATGACTGAACTTTTACATTAGCCTAGTGATGGAACGAATCGTGCTCCTTGTGGATTGTGGAAGTAATGGCTTTCTTTAGTTAAGAATTTTATTCAAACGAAATTTTTCAAACTTTTCATTCGTTCACCAACAATTCTGAGTTCTGTACTTGGTTAATATCAATATTCAAACCATTCGGGACCTCCAAAAATTCCAGGGCCTGCTGGGTACTGGTATTTCCCTTTCAATAACTCGGAATTTGCGCTGCTGTAGGTTTTTGTTTGCAACTTTGCATTGCCCCAACCTAATTCTAAATTCGGCGTATTGTGGAAAATTTTTGATCTAAGCTGTAGTAGCTGTAGAGCCGCAGGTCTGTGTTTTGGAACCGAGATGCGAATTGTGGGGAAAAAGAATTTATGTTAAGTATCAGTTTTCAAGTTCAGGTAGGTGTGTTTCGGTTTGCCCAACAGTTCGTTAATTGCTGAATTCTTAGATCTGCTACGACTTGCCTATCAGAACCCTTTTTTTTTTCCTGTACGGCAGCAATGCAAAGTTTTATAGCCAAATTCAATAAGGTGCAGGAGAGCTACCTCAAATTTTCTCAATCCTTCTCTTGGACTGGCTGAACACTTCATTCAATGAAGTTTATTCATATAATGAATAAAGAAAAGTACAGAAAACAGAGTGGTCTCAAATTCGATGTAAAGATCAATTCAAGGCCTTTCTTCCACGTTATAGGACTGTTACCTCACAGTCAATACACAAATCCATAGGAAAGGAGGATCTCAAAACGCATTTTACCCAAGTTGAGCAGCATTAACACGTTTCACAAAAAACTGACACTGATCACTAGTCACTACTGAGGTTCCAAGATCCATGAACAATTTAAATAGTTCCAAGCAGTGATAGCATGAGGTAGATCGCTTTTTTCTAGCATCCAAAAGCCAGCAATTAAAAAACGATGGTTGGCAGCTGGCAATCAAAAGTCGTCTCGAAAAACAAATAATGCAAAAGACCTTTTAACACAAGTTAACGATTCATAAAATACGGCCTTGATAGATACGTTAATTGACAACTTATTTTTAACAAAGGATAATAATTACTCAGTAATTTAACTTAAAACACCGATTAGACAATGACAAAATGATCGTGAAAAACCAACAACTAATCAGACACAAACGCACTAACAAACATTGAAATTGGGTCTTCAGACACAAGTTGAAAAGCAGGGCAGATGATTTTTTTACGATTTTAACAAGGTTCATTATATTATTACCATTGTTTTTATGTAATATATGAAGATAATGGTATTAGGTCTAAAAGGTAACAATCTTCCGAGTTAAAAGAGCAAAATTACGGCTATTAACTGGTGTTCTGTGTCAAAGTTGGAAAGTATAAATACACTGCGCCGGACTAGCACTGAAGGTTTTTTTTATTGACCCACGTTCGTCAAAGTGCAAGGAGAACGTCGTTTTGGATGCATAAAATTTGCTTTCAGATAGACTCTTTTTATCTCGTGCTGTGACTTGACCTTTAATCTAAGACAGGGGTCGGCAACCTATTTCCCGCGGGCCGGATGCGGCCCGCCAAGGCATTTTACCCGGCCCGCAACCTTTTATTGTCATCCGGCCAGCAACATTTTTTCTTTTTTCAATGATAGATATCCAGCAATATAGGCCAGGGTGTCGAACCGAACCTAAATCGGAACCGTAAACCCGAATGAACCGTTTCATTTTGGTGAACCCGAACCGAACCTGAACCAGCAAAATTTTACTTCAGTGAACCTGAACCAAACCTGAACCCTCAAAATTGTGCTCAAATGAACCCGAACCGAACCTGAACCCCTAACAAACACAAGAATATATTTTTCCATTTCCGGATGCCGCTGGCGCTGGTACACGCACAATAAGAGCAGTGGTGATCATCAACAGAATCAGCAATTTCTCCTTTTTTTTTTTCTGGAGGAAACGAGTAACGACAGTTAAATTTTAAGTCAAAGAACCCGAACCGAACCTGAACCAGTAATATTTTACTTGAGTGAACCTGAACCAAACCTGAACCTCCAAAGTGGTGCTCAAGTGAACCCTAACCAAACCTGAACCGCTAAAATATTTTGAGCAGGAGCTAGACCTGAATCCGAACCGTTATTTGAAACGGTTCGACACCCAGATATAGGCTACCGCCGAAATGATTTTTTGGTCCTCGCCAACAATTTTCCCAAAACAAGGCCTGAATTTCTGGTGAAGACCATTTTTTTTTTGGTCTTCATCATCGATTCGTCCGAAAAATGCCTTAATTTCTTGGTGAAGATATTTTTTTTCTTCACTATTGATTTTGTTCGAAAAAAGGCCAGAAGTTCTGGCAAAGACCTTTCTGTTTTGTTTCACTGGAATGGTGGCGGCCCGATGGAACCATTTCAGAACTGACTGTGTCCCACTAGTTCAAAAGGTTGCTGACCCCTGATCTAAGAAAAGGTTTTCTCACCGTTAACGTTGGATTTTGGATTGTTGAGGTTCAGGGGATTTTGCGCCGCGCCAAAATTATTTATGCGTTTTCTGTGCCAAATTGGCGCAGAATTTGGTGATAGACAATAGACATTAGACTAGGCTAGCTTGTACTGTAATCAAATTTACTGTTTGCCATATAGGCTACAGCGTAGCTGGGAAAAAGAGAGAAAAACAAACACAATTACCCATTGAAAAACTTTAGTTTATGACAGATCCAAAATTGGCAGAATTGAATTTTTGAGAATAAACAAACAACAATAGCTGATAGCAGCAAAAAGGGAGACGGGGGAAAAAGCAAGGACCTGGTAGTGGTATCGTTCTGTGTTAAAATAAAAAAGGCAACTTTATGTCTCATGTTTTTTGACCATATGTGATATTCAGTAGGCCTATTTTTGCAATCTGAGTGAGTTTATAATTTGCCGTAGGTTTTGCCCTGTAATCGATAGCCTACCGTATTGTATTGCATATTTTCAAATCGGCATCCAATACAGAAATATTAGGCATGACTGGTACAGCTAAAAGTAAAATCATTGACAATGCTAAAACATGCAAGACCAAAAATGTTGTGAGGATTAAATACCGGATAGGGCATGCTATGAAATGAAATAAAAGACAATTTTTCCATATTCCATACTGGCAATTTTATTCCATTCCATACTAAAATTTTCTTTCATAGGCAGATAGGCCTTTTCCATTCCATACTTCCATACCAAGGTAAATTTAGACTGGAAGCTATACATAATTTGTATTGTATTTTTTCAGCGTTTGGGCTACCAATGTATATACCTTTGCAAGTAGTTGCTCATGAAGGTATGCAGTATAGGCTATGGTGTGATGCATCTCATTCCATATTTGAAGCACTATTGCAATGAATTATACCATTGACAAGAAAGGCATTCTAGCAAAAGATTTTACAATAGGCTATGCAGACTTGCCGGAAATTTGAAATTGATTTTCGTTGGCTAAAAGAAAAAATGGGATATGTTGGTGTTATTGATGTTAGTGTCACAATACTGGCAGTGGCTGCTGTTGCGTTTCATACCGGTAACACTTCACTTGTAGGATAATTTTATGTACCATAAATCGGGGTTACTTTGCCCAAAAAAGTGATATTTTTTTGGATTTTTTTTAATAACTCCTGTTATATTGAATTGTTTTTGTTCATAATTCGTATGCACAACCTTAGTGCTCTTCTATATTATGTCTTTCAACCAAATGTGTGTAGTTGTAAATTTTCACGATTTTTTTATTTGCTTTGAGTGCGCAAAGTTGTCCTGCTTTAATGCAACTTTACCCACTATGATTGTTTCAGGCTTTTTTCCTATAAATTGTTATCAATGGGTAATATTAGCACTTTGTATAACATCTTTGCCCTCTTTAAGTGTTTTTAAAAAGAGAAATTGCTAGCATTCATTCCATCAGTAGGATTAAATGCATTATAAGCAGGAAAATTTCACAAACACTATTTCAAGTGTGCTAAATTTGATGCTTCAATTTAATCCTATTTAGCACTTCACCAAGTAACATAATTTTAATCATGCATCGCAAACAGAACATAATTGTGTAATAAAAATGTAATTGTCACTGTGAACATGATCATATAGTCAACATAAACATGATCATTTTTCTGATTATGAGAGCTCTTATATGTTAATTAATGCTGTTGCATGCAATCGATTCAAAAGTAAAATCAATGTATTTATCCTTTGTTTCTTTATCATATACAAAAACAGTGAGAAAAAGAATCGTAAGATAAAGAAACAAAAAGATGATTCAATTTAACTTTTGAATCGATTGCAAGTAAACGCAGTAATTGAAATACCAGTTCCAGTACTGGTACTCTTAACAGCTGACATACCGGTAGTAGCTGATACCAGTACCCAATATGTTACTATTTCAAAATCAAAAGGCATCATTAACTTATTTCATGGTAGAGGCACACTGTACAAAAACCTCCTTAGCACATTAATGCATTACACTGGTATCAGAATAATGCAGTGTCCGCCTTAAATGTCAGATGTGTTTGTAGATGGCTATCTAAATGTGCCAAAAACTGCATGACAATATTAGCTGTTTGCATAGTAATAGTGAAGCCAGCAAGTTGTTAAAATTCATCATTTCAAAACGTGTGCTAAACGACTGTTGGTGTTCTCAATTTCAAGATGATAATGTGACACGCAGCAAACTGCTAATTTAGCAACTTATTAGTTTGATTTTATACCACAGCTAATTGTCTCAGACCACAGGTACCAGATGTAATGCATAGAAAACTGGACATAAGTTTGAGCGCTCTCAATATTGATACTGATATGTGCAAATGCAAAATATCTAATTATTAAACATTGAAATCGAATCAATATTTTCATCGATTACATAAACACAATGTATGTACAGGACAAGTTTTTAAAAGAATTACGATTGCATTTAACTCTGCCTGCATGAACATGTGGGCAAAGTTTAACAAAATAAATGATTTTGAAAAAAAAATCTTTAAATTCACATTGTTGCTTTTTGGGATTTGTTATTGCTTTAACTTGTATTTTTGCAAGTTAACAACCACATAGTGATATTTTTCAGAGGTACAAAATTTTTCTGCCGTAGCTGACCTTTGACCCTCAGGACAAATTTTAGGGGCATGTTTTTACATTTTTTTTATACATTATTTTTTTGGAATTTTATATTGGAAACTTTGTTGCGCATCATGTTTTTGGGTTTTAAATTAGACCTAATATAGTTGTTCCTTAGATTCAAATAAAAAAAACATGAAAACTTCCTTACAAAAATTTTTACGAAACGAAATACAGCAACTATAAAATGTGGGCAAAGTTCACCCCCTTGGGTAAAGTAACCCCGATTTACGGTACCGGTACCGTAATTTGTAGCATTTCAGCAGTGAGATATTTTTAGGTGAATTTTGCCACATGGCTCTTGTGATGTTTATTGAAGCGAGAAGACTGCAAACGTGCAAGAGCGTCTTGCATCGTTTAAGGCAAAAGCCGCAATGGTTATAAGCATAAATAATGCTTTTTGATAGGACGCATTAGAACTATTAAATGCATAAGGACCTGTCATAACAAATCGATACTATTTTTTTGGATGCTGTACCGTACCTTTTTAGGACAGAGGTGTTTTAGGATGAATTTATTAAGAATTGGGGTTGCATTTGGTTCATTGGCAGGTTTAGGATGATTGGTCATTTTTCTTCAATCTTTGCATCTCTTTAAATTGATGATTTTAATGAAACTAACCAGATTTCAAATGATTTTGAAAGCATCCTAAAAAAGTTTGAAACTTTTTTACGAGTTAAATACAACGTTTTGAAGCTTGTGAAGTGATTTCCTAGTAGTTTAGTGGTAAGGGCGTGCTTCTGCTGATTATCGCGCTCGGGTTCGATTCGTGCTTAGCGTGTTGGCATGCATCGGGATAAGAATGACTTGCGATGCAATTTTTTTTTTCCTTCAGACCCTTGCATTAGAGTTAGGGTTTGGGCAGCGATGCCACTCTGAGAGATACCGGTAGCAAACCCAAGTGCATAAAGAAAGATTTTGATAGTTTTTTTAGGACGCAGGTGTTTTAGTGCGGTATGTAGCTGTACTGCATTTATTACCGCATGAATTCGCATGTAAGTTTTTCTTTAAAACTTGGTTTTAGTTGATTTTAATTGAATTCCAATTAAACTTTTAATTAAATAAACTAGATTTGAGTTGATTTTTGATAGCGTCCTAAAAAAGTATTGGTTTGTTATGACGAGTCCTAAAGTATTAATTTAATAATTATCCTTGCAGCTTCTAGCTTCTATGATGCAACACGCTCTTGCTCTTGCACAGTGCAGTGTTGTTGCTTCAATAAACATCACTAGAGCCAAGCGGCGAAATTCACCTAAAAATATCTCACCGATGAAATGTTACAAATTATGTAATATTATCCTACAAGTGAAGTGTTATGTAAAGTAACAGCAACCACTGCCAACAATATAACCAGTAATGTACCAGTACCAGCTGGCAAATCAGGCAAGCGTCTCATTTCAATTCATAATTTACAGATATTTACATTTAATATTAGAATTGGTAGGGTAGAGTTGCTGGTCCGGTAGTTTTGGCAACTTTCTCATTTTTAATTTTCTGAAAACATTGACTCTGTTTAAACTGCATCTGTGCAGTATTTCATTTACGGCTTTTTGCAAATTAACTACCTTAAGTCAAAAAATATTTCGCTATGATAAGCCATATACAGTATTCTATCTCAAAAAGGGTTTAAAGTTACCCTGCTATTCAGGGCGACTTTAAAACCCCAACCAACATTCACTTAACCTTTACTTACTAACTATAGGCCTAAATGTTCAAAGTTATTGGTACCTTTGCCTAGAGTGACTTAGAATGTCGTGAAGTATGAGCCGTCCGCTTTTTTCGGAATCTCTGCGACTCGTGTATGAGCTATTCATGCTTTCGCTCCTCTCATGCATGCACTCATTAGGGTTTGGGCTAGATTTGGGGAATAGCTTAGATCAGAGAGGAGATAGCTCATGCGCGCTCATACACAAGCCGCAAAGCTTCCGAAAAAAAGGACAGCTCATACTTAACGACACCCGTGACTTACTGACTTTAGTTTAAAGACTTTTTATCAATTTACGGCCTTCCAAAAACATTTTTACAGGTTGATGAAACGATGTAGACGAATACGGTTTTTTCAATTGGACGGACTCAGTTTTTTGTTATTGATAAAAAAAGTAAAATGATTTTTCAAATATATTAAGGCATAAAAAAATAAAATAAGGATTTACTCATAAAAAAAGTAAACAATTTTGAATTCAAAAGACTATGACAGATGATTGCGAACTCAGCTTCCAGTGTGGACATGCATAAATTCAATAATCTAAATTGCTATGACATTACTGAGCAGACTCGTGTGTGAGTGGTTAGAGTGTTAGACTGATGATCAGTTGATCACAAGTCACAGATTCGAGGCTCCATTCACTTGATGAGACACAAGGATGTCGAAACAGTGGTAGGTTGGCTTTTTTCAGTGACCCCCGGTTAACCGTTACAGCCTAAACAAATTCAATCTTTTCATGAATTATTTTGTTTAAATAATGACATCATTGTCAAGTGACCTTGTGCTAGTCAAGCAAAACATAAAAAAAATTGATTGAAATTTAAACACTGAGCTAGTGGCAGACCGCTCTTGGTCTTGAAAAGTATTTATGTGATAACAAACTTTGTTTTGGTGTAGGGTTCAAAGTCACCCCGGTTGATGGTAATAAGGATCGCTGAAATTTCTGGTAAAACCAGAAATTCCATAATTTTTTGTTCTGATTTTCTCAGCTGCTTGTTTAATGTCAAATTTGGTTAATTCGAATAAAATGTAATCAGATTTTTGACTAATTTGAAGGAAACTGAAATTCTAAAATATGCTGCTCAGCTACGCTAAAACGCTGAAAAAAGGCAGCAAATCTATAATCCTACTTACAATAGGCCTAGTCCAAACAAACTTAAAATTCAATCTGCAAAATGTTACAAATTGGTAGTGGCTATTTTGTGTAATTGCTATTTTGCCTCTAGAGCAGTGCTCCGCAACGTCTTTTAGCCTGTGGCACACTAACGCAACTTGCTAAATTCGGCAACACACCGCAACAATGTCAGTAAAAATGCAAAAAACGATATGAATTTATTCTCATACATCAGGGGTTCTTAAGCTTTTTCATCTTGTTTACCCCTAAAAAATGGTCTTTGGTCAGGCAAACCAGCAATTTCTCCGATTTTTGGGGTGGTCTCCAAAAGAAAAAAAAAGGTCTCCAGTCCGGAAAACAACTCAATTCAACATTTCTTGAGATGGTCTCCAAAATAAAAATAAAAAAAGGTCCTCTTACGTCACAAATAGTAGGTATAGACAAACGTTCAGATTTGGAAGAATATTTCTGTTACTTTGCTAGAAAAATTACAAATACTCTGCGACACGCCTGAAATGGTCTCGTGACACACCAATGTGTCGCGACACACTGGTTGCGGAGCACTGCACTAGAGGCAAAATAGTCCTAAATGCTATTTTGCCTCCAAAAGCAAAATAAAAATAGTTCCAAATGCTATTTTGCCTCTACACCAGTGGTTCTTTACCTTTCTTATGTTGTTACCCCTAAAATATTTTGATGCATATCAATTACCCTGTTTAGAAAAACAGCAGCTATAATAGCTTCCAATCCTAAATAAACAAATAGAAAATTAAGGTCATCTTTGATTACAAATGCATTTAATTGGAAGGTTGATGCTGCTTTTTTGTTATTAAGCATTCTAATCTAGGCTGAGTACAGGAAAGAAAACGTCTCATATCAGTATCAATCTCAAGCCTGTTTCGATATTTTGTCTTTGTGGACACCATTGAAGAAAACCCCATTTCACAGCAATAAGTTGAAGGTAATTGAATGAAACTCAAAGCTATTATTAAAAGGATGGGATATTCATTTTAAATACTGGTATCAGCCCAAAATTTTTCTGTATTCTCTCTGGTTAAATCAGTTTTAAGATGTGCATCTTTGCACAGTGGAAGAAATTCTATTTTTGCTGCCACATCATCATAAATAGAGTTTTCTTCGACAGAAAAGAGCTTACTAATCCACGAAAAATTATGTTGCTCAAAATTCCAAGAAAATACTGGTATTGCTTAATCGAAACATATCAAACGCTCTCCTCATGTCTATTACTAACTGAACTAGACTATGAATTGTTTACAAAACAAAATAATTTCAAGAGACTCTATGATTCTGACTAGTTCGTATTGAACAGTGACATCATAGAAAGCATGGTGATAGTGAATCAAAATGAAATTTTTAGAGTTAGTAGCCCCACAAAATAGCCTGTCCGTTGATTCTATAGAAGGTTTTATTCTAAAAGGACGATGTAAATTTTTTGAAGTTAAAAAGAAATCTATGGCTATCAAGTGGGGCTATTAACTTTAAAAATTTCATTTTGATTCACTATCACCATGCTTTCTATGATGTCACTGTTCAATACTAACTAGTCAGAACTATAGAGTCTCTTGAAATTATTTTGTTTTGTAAACAATTCATAGTCTAGTTCAGTTAGTAATAGACATGAGGAGAGCATTTATTATGAAGCGATTAAGCAATACCAGTATTTTTTTGAAATTTTTAGCGACATAATTTTTTGTGGATTAGTAAGCCATTTTCAGTGGAAGAAAACACTATTTATGATGATGCTATGGCAGCAAAAATAGAATTTCTTCCACTGTGCAAAGATGCACATCTTAGAACTGATTTAACCAGAGAGAATACAGAAAAATTTTGGGCTGATATCGGTATTTAAAATGAATATCCCATCCTTTCAATAAAAGCTTTGAGTTTCATTCAATTACCTTCAACTTATTGCTGTGAAATGGGGTTTTCTTCAATGGTGTCCACAAAGACAAAATATCGAAACAGGCTTGAGATTGATACTGATATGAGACGTTTTCTTTCCTGTACTCAGCCTAGATTAGAATGCTTAATAACAAAAAAGCAGCATCAACCTTCCAATTAAATGCATTTGTAATCAAAGATGACCTTAATTTTCTATTTGTTTATTTAGGATTGGAAGTTATTATAGCTGCTGTTTTTCTAAACAGGGTAATTGATATGCATCAAAATATTTTAGGGGTAACAACTTAAGAAAGGTAAAGAACCACTGGTGTAGAGGCAAAATAGCATTTAAATAGCATTTAGGACTATTTTGCCTCAAGAGGCAAAATAGCAATTGGGACTATTTCGCCTCGAGAAGCAAAATAGCCACTGCCTTACAAATTCTTGTTATTTATTTTGCAGGTTACGATTGCATTCATTAAAAGTTTTCAGTATTAAATTCAAATTATTAATTATCAATTAAAAGCATTTTAAATTTTTATATACAATTTTTGTTAGCTTTGCAAGACTTCTTCTTTTTACGTTGATGCGTTTAAGATAGAGGAATGGATTATTTTGAACTAGTTCATTTACAAGTCTCATAATAACAAACACTGCTAAGTGGAATAAGCAACAAAGGTACGGTAGGCTTCAGTGTATCCTAAATAGATGACTGGTAGAAGTAGGCAAATGCTTCCAAACGTTGTTAGAAGTTTGATTCATTTACCAACAGAAATATTGGGGATGAAGAAATGGAAATGCAGAGGTCTCCAAAGATTATCAATCTTTTTGTAGATCACAGGAAATATTAAAACCGTTTTTAAAAACCTTAGAACTGCTAGAAAGACCAGACAGCATCAAGTCTTAAATTTTCATACACGCCAAAATTTCCGGTTTTCTGCCGAAATTTCCATTTGCCAAAACTTTATATATACCTGACTTCACCCTAATTGGATTGGGAACCCTAATTTTGTTTGGTATCAGATTCACAGTTCATGCAAATTTTGATATCGGTGCATTACTTAGAACTAGGCTAGGTTTAATTATTTTGTAGGTCTTCTTTTGCATGTATTTTTCCTTTGCCAGTGATCTCATTGCAAAATCTGAAGCGATTTGTCACAGTGCTATTGCCACAAATTAAGGGTTAGGACAAGACACCTCTTGGAATAGTAGAATATTTGAATGACTATGTTACCAGTGCCCTTCTCAGTCAATAATATAACTTGAGTAATGCAATAGTATGATCACGGTTACCAGATCTAGGCTTATTTGGTCTTTCTTTTAGCAAAATGCTGTCTGTCACGTCAGACGTAATCACCTTGTGACAAAATCACTGGCAACCTTTTTCTCCATCGATTCAGTCACATCTAATCACCAATCGGCCAATTTCAAGTTAGTAATTTAAGGTTGGGGACCTTGGGGTTAGTGTTGATTAGGGTTAGTTTTAGCAAACAGGCCTAGTGCTTCAGTGTTAAGTTAGGACCAAGATTAACTTTATCCCTAAAACTAGACATAGTCCGAATTTAATCTACCTTGAGGTTTGGCCTATCACGTCACTTGTGCTTGTAAGTTTGGAAATAGGGTTACTTACCTACATGCCTATCCAGTAGGCATACTCAGGCAAACTTTGGCATTTAGTTATGCTCTGTCTGCTGTCAGTCTGTGCTAATAATAATCTACCATTATTTATGTGATACTATTGGACTGTTTGCAACTTAAAAAGATGCATTGAATGAAGAGCTAAATCAGACATAGAATCTGAAAATGCAAAGTTGGCAGATTGTACAAATATCTGGTGCGGCACATTTTTTAACCAGGTATGTACACAACAATTGACCTTGAATCAAGTGAAATAATAATCAGTTTAAGGTGTTCAGTTGATTTGGCTCATTTTAACCAAAGGCACCTCTAATTCTGACTATGTGTTAATAGCTTAATGCTTTGTTTTTGGTTTTCAGATTAAATTATTTAGCATTAGTTTATTTATGCTAGTTTTGAATTCTAAATACTGCACATCTGATAAAAGACCAAACAGCTGAAGAATATTCTACTCTGTTAACAATACTGTAATGCTAAGCTAAATAGGCTGAAAAAGGGTGGTGATTATAGGCCCAGCTCTCAATCGGAGCTGCATCTTTTTTTAGTAGCATGTCAATTGAAAATGCTGACGATGATATATCAGCAAATGATAATTCTTCTATTCCATCAATCAGTCAAAGTGAAGCAGGCACAAGTCGAACATCAGACTTTGAAATTGACAGATATGGGTTTATTGGAGGAGGAAAAGAATACACTCATCCAAGGTGCCATGCCATAATTTGATAATTTGTTTTCAACAATTTATTGTTATTCTTCAAATTTAGTATGATCATAAGTTTTATACACTGATGAGTTGAAAATTATGTAGTACAGGTATATCGGATTGATGGGTTGCGGTATTAGTACTACAGTTGGGTTATCCTGATATCGGTTAACCGGGAGTTTTTTAACTATCTGATATCTGGATATAATTCTGCAGTTAACGGTATAAAAGAATATCATTGCTAATGCGTTTTTGTTACGGTTTTTTGTATGTATTAAGTTTGAACTTTCTTTGTTACATGGATGGTGGAGACTGATTCTCTATTTGTTCACATTTCTATTAGCTTATAGTATTTGCTTTTAACTGCTTGTAAATGCAAAAATGAGCTTTACTGTTACATTACAAAAATAAACCATAGAGAATGATTATTTTAATACAAGACTGCATTTGCATAGCAAGGTCAAATGTGTAAACAGGGGTTGGGAACCTATAGCTCTCCAGCTATTTTGGTTGTTTAAACTTTGAAGAAAAGTTTTTTGAGCGCATTAGTCATTTTAAGTTTATCACTCATGCATATGAGTGTGTTGTGAACAAAGTCGATTTGTGCTTTATGCAGTTTTATTCAAAACAAAATTTCAATTGTTGCAGAAACAGTTAACATTCAATCTGTGTGATTTTTCATGCTCACTCGTACTGTGCTTGTGCGTATATGCACAATAAAACTGTGTAGTGATTTTCTAAACAGTACTCATTCATCCAAAGTTTGTAAATTGAATGTCTAACTATTAGCAGATCAGAGTTGTAAACGGGCCGACTAGTTCAGGCCCAAACCCAAAAATATAAGCCCAAACCCGAAAGCTAATTTGAAACCCAAATCATGCTCGAAAAACCTGAAAGTTATGTTAGATCTGAAAAATTTAGCAATGTTGCTAAGTTATTTTGATTATATTTTTGTGCACCTAAGACAAAAAGCACATCTCAGGCAGTTTTCCCACTAAGCCGATTTTTTTTCAGCAAATCGGTGATTTGTTCGAGCAAGGGCAAATAATTTTTAGTATTATAGTAAACATACCTTTAAAAAATTTGACAAATTTGTGGAAATATGACATTTGGAATACTTTAATACTGTATTGGTACGAAATTTAGGGCACTAAAACGTTTGTTTAGAGCTTTGGGCACAATTGTTTGGAGCAAATTTGGGCACTTGCCAACTAGCCTTAAAGTTAGAGGGAACACAGATCTCAGGCCTGAATTATGCCCGAAAATTTTGTCAACTTTAGGCCTGAACCCGACCCAAAAAGCTCGGCCCAACTTACAACTCTGTTGTGGATATATGCGTTATCTGGATAGTGAAAATTATTGATATTCAAACTAACCCTAGTCAGTACCCTATGGGCTGTAGTAAGTTCTTTTTGTTAAATCAGATACTTATAAACAATATAGGAAATCAAATGTAATAAAAGTTCCCTCAATATTAGGTGTGCAAATCTATTAGATTGATGTATACCAGTCATACTTGGCGCAAGGTAACTCACAAAAATGTAAGAGTGACAGAACACTGCAGTGTTAATACTTGTGTAACCATTAAGCTGATTTTTGTCAGCAAATCAGTGTTTTTTTTTTGGGGGGGGACATGCTGACTCATTTTTTGTTTTTCATTGTTAATGTTTACTACAAGTAAATTACTGATTTTTAGGCGCATGGCACACACTGATTCTCCAAAATCTAAGACGAAACACCATTGGTTAATACTGATAAGCTTGAAAAACTTCTGTGTCCAAATTTTTCCTGTCCAAAAATGGTGGTATATGATATACCCAGGAGAATCAAAAGCTATCTGCTCATTGGTCTCTAGTGCACTCTTGTTTCAGCTTCTTTAAAAAATTTTTTAACACACGTTGACTGCTGCACGTGATCACGATCAGCTAATTTAAGTGTTCTTTTAGTTTTTAACATGTGTTATATTGGGTTTATAAAAATGGACACTCCACTAGCGCAATGCAACAGTGAAGAACAACATGCTGTTGTCCGGTTTTTGTGGTCAGCAGGTTTACCAGGAGCAAAAATTACAAATGACTCGTCACACAATATGGAGACAATGCGCTATCGAAAAGAAGGGTATTTGTCAAATTTAATTGTCAGATGCTGAGGATTACTGCCATAGAATGCTGCAGCATGACAATGCATGCCCACATGTTGCCAAAGCAACCATTGAAACCATTAACAAACTAGGTTTTGAGGTGCTGAAGCATTCTGCATACAGCACAGATCTTGCTCCACTCGAAGATGCTTTGAGGAATTGCCAATTTTCTTCTAATGAAGCAGAGCAAAAGGCCGTGCATGAATGGATATGTGACCAACCAAAGACTTTCTTCTCGCATGGCATTCATAAGCTTGTCAACCGCTGGAACAAGTGCATCAAATGGGTGGAGTTGATGTAGAAAAATGATGTATCTTTTTTGTGTGTTCTGTTTTCACAAATAACAAAACTCAGACATGAGCATTCATTTAGTGCTTTTAAAGGAGCTTTCAAGTCAAGTTTTTCACTGTTTACCAAAATGTTGGAAAATGTCTAAATGCATTTTCACCAAAAATAAACTTACTACATCTACTGTACTCGTTTTCAAGACATTACAGTCGGAAATTGACAATTTTCCTTGCACCTGAGTGTTGCCATTTTATCATCGTTCTAACAGAATATCAACTTTTGAAAAGCATGCTTACATTTACTTGAAAAGCGGCTAATTTACAGTTTTGACTCTTTCTTTGTCTTGACAACAACTCAGCTGCACAACATTTATTGAGGATTAAGAAAATGCAGTAACTTTTAAAAAAGTTGTTTCTAATTTGCCACTCTGGCAAATTTTCCATTGGGAAAAAGCATTTCAAAGAGGATATCTATGCTGTTATGTCTTAGAAACCGGAGGTCATAGAAAGCTCAAATTTGCTGGAGTTAGTCTTCAGATCTGTCAAAATTTTTCGAGAGAAAATCGTGCAAAAAAACTCTTTAAGTGAAATAAATGTCTATTTAATAGATTTTGCTGATTGTTATTGCTGTTTTTCAATTGCTTGCTAATTTCACTAAGTACAAAATAATATATGGCTTTGTTATCGTTTTTTCTTGCTTTAAAATGGGTCACTGATATTTTTCAAAAATGCAGTTTTGGAGGTATTTTGATGTTGATTTGTTAGGTAAAATGCCAATTTTTATTCTTTGATGTGAACTTTTTTGTAATGGCCTGAAGAAAATTAGCAAGTTCAGTCAAAATGACTAAAAAATTTGATTTTGTTTACTTTTGCATGGTTTACTATACAAGTTTTTTATTTTTTTTTAACAGTCATTTTTTTTATACAAAATGTAAATTGCAATGAATAAGCTCATCACAATGAATATTGAAATTTAAATCTAAGTCAAATTTAATGAAATCAAATCTTTCATTATACTTGCTGTATTATGCTGCAGTATGTCATGATTTGGCAAGGCCCATCTCCATTCTCTATGTCATTGTGCCCATAAGGAATATAGCTCCTTATGAAGAATTGTGTCAATGGTGGTAAGCCGATAGCAACACTGTGTCTAATTTGACTGGCCCAAGATTTAAACCTTGGACCTCCCATTCCAGAAACAAATGCATTACCGCTCAACCAACGGGTCTGTGTTTAATGGTTTGTATTTAAAACTTAATTTTTTGCTGCAGATCGGGTGAACTATCAGTTGCAAAGGTAAGACAAAGAGAAAGCAAATGGTTACCAATGCTGCAAAACTGGGATAAATGGATTTCAAAAAAGTTTCCGCAGGTATGTGAAGTTGGGTGTTTTGTATCAATGTCACAAAGTCAGGTAAAAAATTTTTGCAATAAAATTTTAAAGCCGTACAAGCTTGATGTCCTTCGTGGTCAACTCCTGGGAAGTCAGAACAACTTCCACTGGCAGTAAAATTTTTAAAAAAAATAGCCATTTTTCATATGTAATTTATTCTTGATTGCATCTTATAATCTCTTAAAACCTAAATATGTATAAGATTAGAGTTTAATTTTATTGACATTTGTTGTATGATTTAATGATTCATCTTTTGCATATAGTTAACGTGATTATGTTGCTCTCTTAAGTATTTGATGCTAATTGGAGTGAATGTATTTTTAAGCTTGTTGCCTCTTTATGTTTATATGCACTGAAATCACAAGAAACCAGATCTAATAGCAAAGTTTTTATGCATGGCCTGATACCAACCCTAAGTTTTAAAAAACATCTTTTCAAAATAAAATTGATGTATATATAATAATGAATGTTGTATGTTGTCAGCTGATGATATTCACAAGAAAATAAGTTTAAACTTTGAGGAGATTTTTTGGTCACAGAAGGATCTCAATGGCATCAATACCAAAAGACATGCTGACTTTTAGAAATTATACCTATAACTTAACCAGATTGCTTCCTCTCATTTAGCTCCCTTTTCAATTAATGTTTTCTTTTAAATGTTGCTATTAGAAAGCCTATTATCTTAAAATAAACATTGAAAACTGAAAAGTTTGTTAGTTTTAAAGTTAGATGTTAAGTATATTAACCATTGTTTTTTTTACAGATTAAAAGCCGATGCAGAAAAGGTATTCCTTCATCCTTACGTGGCAGAGCTTGGCAGTTGCTTTGTGGAGGTCAACAGTTGCATTCACAAAATGAAGGTCATTACAAGGTACAAAGCATGTTTCAACACAATCGGGAGGGTACATTTTATGGCACAGTCATTTTGTTTGTGTACAACATTACCTAGGTTTTTTTTTGGTCATTTTGATCATTGTCCTAAATCTTTGTTGAATGATCAAAAAAAAAATTTAGCCAATTAGGTCAAAATGACTGAAAAACTCAGCAAGATTTAGCATTCAAGACTTAGAATCCTGCTTGGGATGGTGAAGATGACCAAAATAACTTCTGAAATAACCAAAAAAAAATTATGTCTAAGTTTGGAAATTTGACCAAAATTTTTGTGCAAAAAGATACAGCAAGCCGCTTTAGCTAGTAGTGACTAAATGGACTTTTTAACTAATTGTAGAGGTTTCATACTTTTATTTTAGATGCTCCACTTCAAGCAAGGAAGCTGTGAATACCAATTTTATAGTCTTTATTTGATCTGACCTGAAATCGAACAAGTTTAGTACAGATGCTTAAAATTTCGATACAATACAGAAGATTATCAAATCAGTACTCACGGTTCTTATGCGTGGCATTTACAAAGGGCTGAGTGAAGACCCTTACTAACATGAGTGGTAGGCAGGTAGCAACTTGATTCGAAGACCAAAAGATCAGTAAGCTGTGTGCTGGCCGTAATTTTTGGTTGGTTTTCCAATTGAATATTTCACAGTTTTTTAACGACAAAATGGGTTTTATACGATATTGATTGTTACAACATTGCCTACAGTTACTCAAGTGTGTTGATTATTATGACCGATAATGCCTGATTGGTGTAATCAAGAATAATTCACGAAAATCATTACTGCTCATTGCTCAATTATAATCGTGATTACGCCTACGACATCATTTTTGCTTTTACATTTGAACAAGGTGTATATTTTGTTACCGATTTGGAATCATCAATTTTCGTTTTGGTTTCATTGTCTAATTTGTGAGCAGTAATAGTATATAAATATTTCGATTAGCTACTACTAAATAGTCATGCATTGCAAAATAACAAATCTAATCAAAAAATTTAATCACCACTGCTCAGTCATACGTTGCTCTCATAGGTAGATTAAAAGGTGTTTTGTTGAGATGACTAATGAAGAAGCTAAACACTGCCCAATAATTGCTTTATGATGATCAATGTTAACAGTTACAATGCAACAATACTGTAGGTTTTATTGTTTCTTCAGGCATTGAAGATTATGTTTAAGATGTGCAGTGTAGCCAATTGCAAAATCCTGACTCAACTTTAAACAGATTTTTCATTTAATACCCAATTCGTTTCTTTTCAAGTACATGTTTCTAATATTTACAAACTTTGTCCATGACAACCATGTTCCCCATTTCATAATTCATTGAAAAAGCATTCTCATCTGTAATTTTGTGGCAACCTTACCAAGTTTTATTTGATTAATTTGTTTGTTAGCTGCACTTTGGGCTGCCGTAGCACTTCAATATCGCCACAACAAATGCAGTTTTACAATTTCAGAGCTTACTTTCTACTCAAGCGTCAACACAAGTTATCGAAGACATTGAAAAAGATCTGCATCGTCAGTTCCCGTTCCATGAAATGTTTTCGCAGAAAGGTGGAACTGGGCAACAAGATCTGAGAGATGTGTTATATGCCTACTCTAACTACAACAGCAAAGATGGCTACTGCCAAGCCCAAGCGCCTGTGGCTGCGGTGTTGCTAATGCATATGCCAGCAGAGGTAACGTTTAATAAGTTTGCAAAACTGAAGAACGCTGTTTTGCGCTGTTGGACCTCGTCAGCATCTCTTAGAATTATACATTTTATTTATGTCAGCAAAACCTTTCCTCTTTTGTATTTATCAGCAATTATATCGTTTGGATCAAGAAAACTATCAATCAACACAACCAACTTTGAAAGAAAAGTTACGGTTAAGTCAACAAATTGGCTGTTTTGCCGGAATAGTCCATCAAAAGAATGAATGAAAAGCAGGGATGGCAATCGCATCGAAAATCGCATCGCATCCCACGTTTTTTTAGGAAAAATATCGCATCAAAACAACCAAAAAAATCGCATCCGTTATCGCATTGCAGAATTTGACAAAAAAATCTGCGATTTTTTCGATTATTTCGATTTTTTTGTCTTTAATTCTATTAGTTTCTTTTGTTTGGTTAGAAGTTAACTGTTTCGTCATTTTGACCGATTTTGACAGACACTTGCTTTTTAAGTTGAGCTTAAACTTGCTTTTCAGTTTTTGGTATTGACGTGTGTGAGCATGGAGCACCGTGTGTGCATGCGGTGATCCTAGTTATGACGCAATAGCTTTTGCTTAGTTTTTTTTGCTAAGGCGGCATCTCGGAATTAAAATCTCGCACTGGCTGAGCTTCCAGACTACCTTAGTTGTTTCAGTTGCGAACAGAGGTGGAGTCGAGTACACAAGGCTCAAGGCCAAGGACACAAAAAAAAATCAGAGGCCAAGGACAGCTCTTTCGAGGACAGACCCTCTCGAGGCCAAGGACAAGATTGCTCGAGGCCAAGGACACAGCCACAAGTGTTCTCCAAATAAAAAAAAAGGTCTTCAAAAAAGTTTTTCAGGCAATCTCCAATTCATAGGCGTAGCCAGAATTTTTGATTGGGGGAGGGGTCAAATTACAAATCACATGCAATGACCTCATCAAAAATTTTCAAAAGAGGAACTTTTTGTCGGACAAAGATATCGTAGGATGGAAGATCTGAAACCGTTGCTTGTTGGCACTTAACCAGGAGTTTGTAAAGAGAGAGGGCTTAAACTGATAGTTGAAAAGTGCAAATATCTAACTTTGAAGACGTGTTGAGAAAGCTAGAGTAACTCAAACGTATCACAGACAGGGATTTAGGGGCAGGGCCCCCACCCGCTAGAGACTTTAGCAGCCGCTGGGCGATTTTTTGTAATTTTTTTGGAAAAAAACAGCTATTTTAATGCCATTGAATCACATTTCGCACGTGTTCAGAGCCATTTGAAAGCATTAGATTGTTGAAATTTGAAAGCCAATCAAAAAAATTAAATTGTTTAATGCTCCTTTTACTTGCAATTTAAGTCCAAAATACGTTTAACATCTCGCATTTTTGAGTTAAATTTTAGATGTAAGAGATTTGATCCAAGTAGAGGAAAGTAAGGTGCTTTGTCTCTGGCTACATTTTAGCAGTAAGTAATAATCCTCTAGAAGATTTTCCTTAGAGCTTTTTACTTTGTCATGATAATAACCAGTTATAGGAGTATTTGTTTGGCCAGGGGACCAGGCCCCTCAATTGAAGTCAATGATTTGTTCAATCACCATTTTCCATGGCTAATTTTTTAAAAGTATTTTGTGCATAAAAACTGGGGAGTTGGAGGCGAATTACTGAATTGTTATTGAAAAATGGTACAATAGATGGTTACGCCGACTAACCATGCTATTGCCGGACCGGATTTACATCGCGCCGGGCCCCTGACAGTTTGGGGATTTTTGCAACATCTTTCTGCCAAGTATAAGGGAAGACCAAAAAAAGTCTTACGATTTGAGCGGAGGGCCCCTAGCTGGTACTGCGCCATATTATGGTCAATCCGGCCCTGGTTGATGCATTACGTTCATAAAAAGGTTATATGAGGGTCTGAGATAGCAACTTTTAGGACAAAACTCTCCATTTCTTCCGGGTTATACGTTTAAATTGGCTGGCAAAAATTGAATTGAGGTGGACCCGAGGCCCCTGGTCTTCCGTATTGTTGTTAGTTACTATTGCAAACGAAAAATGCTAAAAAGAAAATGAAACTGAAGAAACAGTAGACTTTTTTGGCACATTCTTGTTATTGGTGAAATTTCAATTGGGAGGGGGGCGGGTTCCCTGGTCCCCCCCCCTTTGGCTACGTCTATGATGCTCCAATTGAGGAAAACAAAGAAGGTGTTCGCAAATTTTCCGCGAGGTTTCTGGCGTTTTCCAACAAAATTTCAACGGTTCAAGAAATAGTGCTGTCCTCGAGCCGAGGACAGGGCAATTTTGAGGACTTGAGGCTTCGAGGCCAAGGCCAAGGACTTCAAAATGTGTCCTCGAGGCCAAGAACTTCCTCGAGGACTCCACCTCTGGTTGCGAATACGTCTAGCTTTGCAGCAGGAAAATCATGCCGAAGTTGGATAATGATTTCCGCGAGTATTTCGAAAGGAATGAAGAAGGAGAAAAAGTTCTTGCAAATTGCAAGTCTTGAAGTTTGTAGCGACCCCTGTGTCTAACAAGACAAGCAAATCCTATTTTCACTCAGGCAACCTAATGCAGCATCTTAAACGCAAGCACCCCCGAACAGCATGAAACGTTGATCAAATCAAAAGGTCGGTCGTCATCTGCAGCGTCTTCAAGTGCCACCTTAGATGCCTTCGTTACTGTAATGCGACCAGCTGAGAAAGGCCATGTCGATTATACCATCGGCGTTACAGATTTCAAGAAAGCAGTTGTGGAAGCAGTAACACTTAACGGGATTCCACTGTCGGTATTTGAAGCATCAGGCATCAAGAAGATACAGCAGCAACTTTTCGTTTTATACTGATTTGCAAATGTGGTTAAATAAAAGCTTTAATAGCTTGTAAACGGAGTGCTAAATTTTAGGCAACAAACTTAAATTTCAAAATAGTTAAAAAAATCAATAATCGAACAAATAATCCCAAAGTAGCTGCGATATTATCGCATCGAAAAAATTTCAAATTATCGCAAAAAAAATCGTATATGTTATTCTACTTTGCATCACATCGCAAAATCGCATCGCAGTTTTTCTCCGTAACAAATATCGAAGAAAATCATCGATGCGATGCGATTGCCATCCCTGATGAAAAGTATTTGTGCGCAGGATGGTTAAATTATACAGGGTTGGCAAAAAAAAATTTCACCCTTAAACAAATTGCCATAATTTCTTTTCTAAATGTGATAGCATTGCGATTTTTACACTATATGTGCAAAAAGATGCATTACGTATTTATTTAAAATTTTACATTTAAATTACAAGAAGTAGTGAAATCACGTTTATTTAAACATTGAAGACTTCAAGATCTTGTGGCAAAATGCGTTTTAACTTTTTTTGCTAGTACGGTACCTTAACTTTTTTCTTGTTCTTTCCACTCATTGTGAAATAGCTATGCCTTCTTTCGGATGTAATAAGTAGTTTGTTTTCAAATGAAAACTTTTGAATGGCAAGTGACCAGGCTGAAAAATGTGAATGATATTGGCCAGTGCGAGGTTAAGAGCTTCAGTTTTCGTTTAAACTGTATGTTTCATTTAAAACTCAGTTTTCAGTTAAGGTTTGAAAACGCCAAGGAGTCGAAATGCGTCAGTGTGGGACGCATTGTTCTAAGCGGTTATCAATAGGTTTCGATCTCCTGTACGATTGGTGATTTTAAAAAACGATCAACACATCGAAAATCATTGAATTAACGAACGATCGTTTGTAGCTCTTTGTGATTTGCTTTCCTTCAAATTTACTGTTGTAACTTTTATGTACTGTGCAGTTGCGGTTTGCGATATTCAATATTTAGGCAAGTATAATTTTGTTATTTTTTGGAAATTTTTAATAAAATTTTACACAGGTATGCAATATATTTTCTTAAAGAAATGGTAAAAATGTTTTAATGCTTTCTCATTGCCAAAGAAGAATTATGGCAATTTGTTTTAGGGTGCATTTTTTTTGCCAATCCTCTATAATTAAAAATGGTTGAACCAGCATAAAAGTCATTTTTAAAGTTATTACATATCTTTAAAAATGAGTCGTTTACTAATAGACGTTTACTAATCTACAGGTATGTAAAATTTAGATTACAATTCGAATATGTATGTCTATAAGCTATGTCCATAACGTTGGATTGCGTATGCAGAATCCGTCCTTTTGCTGGGTCTTAAAGAATTATTTTTTTCATAGTTTTGCTACAACACATACAGGTAACCTCTTCGGCGCATGATGACTTGTCCTTAATGGTACTATTTTTTAAAAAAGAGTCGACTTTAACTAAATTTTTTTTTCTAAGTTTACTGAATGTTGAGATAGAGATTTCTGCAATTTAATGCTGTATGATGTGTAGGAAGCATTTTGGTGTATGGTCGCAGTATTCGATTATTACATTCCTGGTTACTACAGTCCTGGATTGGTAAGGAGCAGTTTTATCGATCTTGATATTTTGTTGATTTTTTCATTTTGTTTTTTCCTTACCAAATCAAAGTTTTATTAATCGTACGAAAGTTGCATCTAGCAGTTTGTAACGAATTGTTGGATTTTAAGTACGTTGTATTTACATGATTTTAGCCATTATCGACAAAATGTTGTCATAATGTTCTATGATTAAAAGAGGATCATAGCAAGTCTTAAATACGCTGTTTTTTTTACGTAGTTTTTTTTTCTGAAGTTTGCATAGTTAATAATTTTTGTATAATGTCTTCGTGCTGAATAAATGAATGAAATTTAGTTGTAAACGCTCGAATGACTTTCGTAATGTTTTCAGCTTGAAATTGCGTATTTTTCAGCAAATTATCGCTTTTTAATCTTATCACAACAATTTTGTTAAGGCGCATAAGTTATCTTGGTTAATGCATTTGATAGTCAATGTAGAAATTTCAAGATAGTTAAGATTTTTATAAGAAAATATTTCATCTACTTTTCAGTTCCATTCTTGCTTTCAGTGCCTGCTTATTGCTAATTTATGCCAGATAAGGTGTCTAATTACGAATAAACAGTGCAATCTAAATCAGGACTGCCCAAATCTTTCACAGAAATCACATAAAATCCCGGTAAAGACCTTTTTTTTCTTTTCTTTGTTTTTGATCTTCACTTAAATTTCTGCTGAAAACTACGTCACATTTCACTAAAAACCGATTTCTCTGGCGAAACTTTTTCAGATTGTGCGGGCTGCTCGCTATGATTGCATTGCCCGCACTGCTTGTGCGGCTCGATCAAGCTCAAGAAGGTGTATTGCAGCCTGTTCCACAAAAAGTTTGGGCACTCCTGATTTTAATATAAGAGATGTTGTTTTGGTGACGTATCTACTCTTTGATTTTCACCGTTTTTTCGTAATTTGGCACTTCTTGACATGAATGATCAATAAACAGGCACGGAACCAAGAATTAGGTTGACAAGTGGACTGAAGGAAATACTAATAGCGTAGTGTGTTTTTAAGTTATTGTCATTATCTTGATTGTTCATTTTATTGCTTTGTTTTCCTTTTGCAGGAAGCAGTTCAGATTGATGGTGACGTCATGCAAGGCCTTTTGCGTCACATTTCACCTGCTGCGTACAAGCATTTGAACAAGCACAACGTATCACCTATGCTGTATTGCACAGAATGGCTACTGTGCCTCCTTTCTCGAACTTTACCTTGGCCTTGCGTATTGCGTCTTTGGGATATGTTTTTCTGTGAAGGTATTTTATGTTTTAATTTCAGCAAAACCTAAACCTGTATGCTTGGTTCGATTCCCGGTCGGGTCAAACCAACGACTATAAAAATTGCTGTCCACAGCTTCCCTACTTGACGTTTAGCAACGAAAGGGACTAGATGTGAAGCCTCCACCGTGTGTGGTAGACAAGTGGGCATGTGGCAGTTTACTCGCAGAACTGCAAGTCACTTAACTGTGTCCTAGCCCAGGCAACTTGTTAATAAAGGTGAAATACATTAATTCATACTTTAAATTTTCCGAATTTTTACCACAGGTTTTTAATCGTTTTTCCTCTTTTTCGTCTTGAACTTGTATTGCTCTGAGGCGTATTTTTAAGATCGTTTTGTTTTATGCTGGTAGACCTAGTTCGGTGTCCAGTCGAGTCAAAACTATGCTTAAAATTTGGTATTTCATTCTTTCTTGCAAAGCAACTTGAGTTCAGTAATAGTAGAGCCCCTGGTCACACACATGCCGTAGGACTAGTTTCTACTGAGTCTTAAATTTGTTGTTAAATACCATAGGTGTGTTGCCAGAGTATTACAAAACTTAAATTGAAACTGCTCGAAATTACTCTTCTCATTGAGATTTGTCGTAACATTGGTAATAAACCAAAAATTGTTCTGTTTGAAAAAGATACTATGTTTTACACTTCGGAGTTTCAATCGAATTTTTACCAACAAACTCTAAAGAGCGGCACAAAAATTAAATCTAAATCACTAGTTTGAAGTTAATGGGTGTCATTTTCAAAATTTTATACGTGTGTCATTTTCGAAAGGTCTAATTCTAAAGAAAGGTCGTCAATAACGTTAGTTTTGAAACGTATAGCCTAGAGCTATTAATCGTCGTACAATCCGTAGGATTTCTTTGCTTTGAAGTAACAATCAGTCTTCTATTTTTAGAACTAAAGCATGACAATTACAAAGTAGCTGAAACAAGGGTTTGTCATGGCATAATGATAATTGAAACATGCCATACTGCAAAATTTGCTTACATTGTCATACTGATATTCTGGAATTTAGTACCTTGAGTATACGGAAGCTTAATTGAATTTAGTGTTGTTGAAGAGTTTCGAATTAAAAATAAGCTGTTGAATGTAACCGGTCAATCAGTGGGGTATTAGGCGCGTTCGCTTTTGGAGCTGGAAATTTGCGGTTTAATTTTTGGGCCGGTCAAGTCGGAGATTTCAACGGCTCGCAGTATTTTTGAAGAAGCTGTGTTGCCCAGTGCCCATAGGCGCAATGTTACGGAGATGTGCCTGCTAACTCGTCATGTGCGTGAGCATAATTCAACAAGCCTAAAAAAGATTGACTTTTTTGTTTTTGTCTATACCATATTATACGTGTTTCATCAATCGGCACGACTGCAAAATTGTTAATAGTATTTGAAGTATGAATGGGCTCAGGAGAGTTTTTTAAATAGCAACACTTAACGCAGCTGTAAAATTTCTCACTTCCATGTAAACATGAAACAAAGCTAAGAATACAAGCTGTGTGTTTAGAAGACGTGTAGTGTCTTATTTTCGAGAAGAAAGACCTTTTGGTAGATTTCTTACAGTACTTTTCCTACTCCGGTAGTTCGAAAGTACTTTACGAGACCAATTTTTATTTTGTATTTTTTAGGTATAAAAATCCTATTTCGCTGCGCTTTAATAATCGTTAAAAGTGCTCTGGGAAAAGCAGAAACCATCAAAAAGCTTCCAGGAATGTACGAGACTTTAGAACACCTCAAAAGATTCGACCTAAAGGGATGGAACTCCGATATGTTAATCCATAGAGTAAGTAATGAACTGAATTGGTGCATTGCAAAAAGCTAGCTAAATTGGAAGAAAAAAATGGTCCGAGATTAATCATTGATGGATCACATCAAATTTGGCCTTTGAACTATTATGATTATTGTTTGCTGTGTGATTATTTTACGGTTTATAAAACAAATATTTAACGCAAAATCAATGAAAAGACTTAACCTTTCGAATGCAATTCAATAGGAGAGATGTGACACATCTAGTCATTTTACGTGTGAGAGATTACAGGTCTACTTATCAACATGCTGCATTCCTGTTAACTTGACCAGAACGCTACAACTTAAGATCATTGCTTAAGATAACTGCGTAAACGGCGTTTGTTCTCGTTAGACGGTGTGATTAGGTCATGAGTAGACATCAGTGCATCATGCAAATGTATTCACGGATAGAAGAGGTACTGTATCGGACATTTCTTGGTTTGGGTATGTAATTAAACCATGTGGCTGAAGCTAAGATTGTGAACCAGCAACCTGGTCGAGTGGTAACGCGTTCGTGTTTGGAGTGGGAGGTCTGAGGTTCAAATCTTAGGCTTGTCAAATTGGACGCAGTGTTCCCAACGGCTCGCCACCGCTGCGACATTCAAAAGATGCTTTGTTGCCCGGGTGCAGTGTGAGATAGGCCCCGCCGTCTGGTTACACGCTTTGGCGTTATAAAAGAGTTGTTAAAAGATTTAATTCGAACAAAGGTCGTAGATTTTGAAAAATCAATGCATGAACCAAAACGAAAGTGTTCAGGTAACTGCTCTCGGTTCATTCGCTAATTTAAAAGTTTCCATTTGCATTCTTTGAATTTTTTAGTCTGTGTCCCAAATAAAGATGAAAAAGAAGAACTGACTTGAGGTACTGACAGACCTCGTTACGTGCATTTTTGTTTAAAAAATGAAGTATTTGCATACTGTGGTGCAACTTAGCAATTGTTTTAAATACTTCATTAAGTGCTATTGTCGTTGCGTTCTTGCTGTTTTACAAATACATATTGCAGTACGTACTATCCATAAGGTGTTATCATTTGAGAAGGAAGGAATTTTGTTTTGCATTCTTTTTGCCATTTGCTAGTTACATCTCAATCACTGCTTTTCATAGTTCCGTTTTGAACAAAGATTGACTGTCACAACTGGCATGGTATGGTTAACTATTACCACTAGACTTTTTTAAGTATTGCAGCACTTGAAATACGAACGGCATTTCTGAAGAATACAGCTGAATTTTGTCTCACAAATAGCAAAATTTCATTCTAATTTCATGGTCATTACCAAGTTTCCTTTAACATTTTGGCTAACTTTCTGGTGGTCCCAAATTTTTTTAAATAATTATTGTGCTCATAGCTTTAAAAGCACAATTGTGTGCCCTAACTTGAGAATCAATCGGGTGTTAAAGTTTCTTTAAAAACTTTGTATTTTCATACAATTTTTAACTTTTTTAAAGCTATCTGTGTCATATTGTCAAAATTTATTTGCCTGTGATCCCACAAAGCGCTTATTTGCTGACAAAAATTAGCTTAGTGGGAATACTGGCTCATTGCACTAAAGCAGCGTTACACAGTATGTTCACCTCCAATACGTTGATTATCCTACTGGCCATTTAGTCTAGCGGTTAGTGCGCTCGTGTCTGGAACATGGTTTGAGGCTCATTTTCCAGGCCAATCAAATCGGGATAGTGTTGCCAACTGATTGTCACCGCTGTGGCATTTTCGCGAGCGAAGCTGTATTGCCCACAATCCCCAGGTGCAATTGGATGGGCCGTGCTAACTCGTTACACTTTTCTGCGTGATTCAGGGATAATACTAAAGATTTTGCTTGATTTTTTAATGTTGATTGTCCCAACGTTAGGTCATCGAGTTACGTATCGAAGAAAGCGATTTAGAGGGAGAATACAAACGTCAGTTAAAGTTGCGAAAAAAGCAAGATCCCAACGCCAAAGTTGTTCGTCGAATATATCGATACACTCCGACTCATAATCACAGAAAAGTTCCTAATACACCCTCCACGTTGAAAAACAAAAAGGTATGTTCTTTTTAGAAGTCAGAATTTTTTTTAATGCATTTTTTTTGGATATCACGTCTGTGAAGTATGGTTGTATTCTCGCATCTACTAATCAATTACCTCTTTAAATGATCAGTAAATTTTGGCTTGAGGTTGGCTGTTCTTAAATTTTTACAGTTTTGGCCTCATTTCTTATTTTCTGAACCTTATTGGCGAATAAAGCGACGCAAATTCATTCTTGCTTGGTTAAAAGTCGTTTTTTGTCATAGATCCTGATTTCTGTTACACAAATCGGCATTAACAATATGAAAAAGATTTAGAATGTCTGCTGATTGCAGTGCATTAGCCTGTGTTCTTATTGCATTGTTTTTAAATTTTGAGCAAAAATAAGCCTCGTGTTCTTATGAAATTTATTGAAAGTGTATTGCAACATTCAAAAGCTCATAAACTTCCTAAGCATTTTCACAACAATTAGTGCTGCCTTTCATGCTACTGAAGGCAGGTCTTTTTTAGCTCGTGGTTCTTGCAATGACTATTCGATATGTTTTTGAAAGCAAAATATCCTAAATGCAATACACACCGCTATTGTGCACTTTTTGGATTAGTTAAATCCAAGCCCTACTCATTAAAATGCTATGCACTTTTTTATAAGCACAATTTTATAATACGAGCCACATTTTTGCTCATAACTTAAGAACAATGCCAGCACGAAAAAAGGATTAAGAACACTGCCTAATACGACTTATTTGCAAATTATCAGCAGAATTTTCTAAGCCTTTTTTATACTTCCAATCTCAGGTCGGTCAAATCGGACACAGTGTTGCCAACGGCTCGCCACCGCTGCGACATTTTTGGGAAAGAAACTGTGTTGACCGTGCGCAATGATGCGAAAATGGGTCCTGCAAAGTCGTTACACGCTTCGGTATAAAACAGCGAGTAGAATGAAATACTTGGTTTGATTTTGTTGATTTTTCTAACAATAATCATAATATTGCAAAAAGCAACTTTTAACTCTGCAAGAATAAGTTTGTGTTATGTTATTCTCCAATAAATTTATGAACAAACGAGACTGAAAAGTAAGTCGAGATTTTAAGAACAGGGAGCCTTAACTCAAAATTTACTGGTTTTTATGAAAAAAAAAGATGCAATCATAAAAAACACACACATACATAATAAATAGAGTTTAAGTTGCACTGGTGAAGTGATGATAATGATATCAGTTTTCATTTTGCACTTGAAGCGCTATTCATAATGTCATATAGTTATTGGTTTGCTCTTGGACAAATTCCTTCTATGGAATTTCTTGGCTTATTTGCTTTAGCTTCATCTTTATTGACTTAGCTTTTACTTAACTTGATTAACATTAGTCTGATAAACTTCAAACTCGTTTTTGCTGGGTTTAGGTTCGATTGTGCTTAGTGTTATTGCTGTGTATGGTGTTTAGTGTTACTATTTTTATCATAGTTTGTTTTTTTTTGCCGTATTCTCAACTGTAATTCTAGAGAACTAGTTAATTGCAAGTCAAATTCAGTTACTCGTGGCTTATTCCAATATTAACTTTAAAAGTAGTTGCGTACTCCGCTACACCTTAGGATCACACACACCTCCATTGCAATTTGAATGATTGATTTATATTTATCCTCCACTCACGGTGGCGTTTTTATTTTAGACAAATCGTCCTCACCCGCTTGAGAGCTGACCTTCTTCCAAATTTTTAGCTTGAGTCTGACTTCTTACGTAAATTTGCAGCTTGTTCTAAGCCACCAAGGAGAGATAATCATCGTAAAGTGCCTTATCCATTTATTCAAGGACGCAACAACTTGACCAGGGTACGGGTTGAATACGATGTTACAGGGGTTGAATACAATTGGATGTTACAGGGCCTGGGCGACGCAGTGTACGAAAAATGTCGCGACTGGGGGAGTTGTTTTGACCTGCCTTGGGGTTGAGCTCCAGATTTTCCGCTCCAGAGACATTCTTGGTAGCCGTTTCACCATTTGGCTGGTGCCAAGTTAAGATAAACGATTTTTTTTTTTTTTTTGCAGAAACTCAACACCATCAGCGTCAATACTCCGCAGATGGTGGCGCAAGCTCTCGAACACGAACAAAAACTTAACGCTGCGCGACACAAGAAGGATTCAGTTGTGTTAACCGACTATAGGAGGCGCCAACTTCAGTCTCCACCGTCAGTAGCAAACGGTGATGTTGCTTCGACCAGTAGCGTGTCCGGGACTTCTTTCTTAGCTAATAACTCGACATAGCAGACACTGTCAGTGTTATTCTGTCTGAGCAATCAAAATTCAAAGCAACTGGAAGCAGAATTCGGGTTTGGGTATTGGGGTTACAGATGGTTTATGAAGTAAGGGTAGTTAGGTACGTTGAGAACAGACAAGACAAGGGGCTACTTTGTTTCATCAGTTGTTATCTAACAATGCTAGTTGTTTCAAATTAGCACGAAATATAAAAAAATCATCGAATTCAAGTTTAACATTTCAACTTCATTTTTTATCGTATTACGCTGCAGGAGACTACGATTCTATTAGGAATGTGTCAGACATCTAGTGTTGAGGGGTTTTACTTCGAATCAAAATGTGTAAAATAAGCTGTACGTTCGTTCTCACTACGACTTGTATTTTTTCATTTTTCGATGTCCAGGTTCAGTTTGTCAGACTTTGCTGTAAATTCGTTTTTCGTTTTATGCAGTGCTATTTTATGTTTATTTATTGTTCTTTAATTATATAATTTACTTGTTTTTTTGTTTTTTTTATGATGCCGCCCCAATTACGACAGTTTTACTTACGAGAAAGTTGAAATGAAGTTTTTGCTTGCAGCGAAAATGTTGCAGCAAAACTACTAGAAAAGACCGAATGACTTCCCCCGCCGATTTTTTGAGTTCTTATCTCGGCAAAAAATTAAATTTAGTCGAACCTTTCAATAGGCAAAATGGTTGGAAATAAGACACCACCATAACGCGTTAAAACAGTATTATTAAGCACCAGTATTGAGATGGTTTTTGATTTAAATGTCTTGACTTTCAATTCGAAACTGAATTGATTCATAGTCAAATCTTAATCCTGGCTTGTTAGCGCAGACATGATAATGGGCAAAATCAACTTTTCATGCAAAGAATTTAAAGTTACTAATGCTGTTTGCGTGTGATGTGTCCCTGTCAGGCTTGGTGTAGGAAAAACCAAATTCATGAAGCAAGCAAATTTTTCTTGTGAAGAATTGGAAATGTTTGCGAGTTTTTGAAAATCTAGAGCTCCAAGTCGTATAGGCTTAGGAATCGGAAAGGTTCACAAAATAATCTTGTTACTTGTCCAGTGTCCACTTTCCTACTGGGCTGATTTTCTTCAAATGTCCGATTTTGGACATGTTTTTTTTTTGGTCATTTTGTCTTAGCAAGCATGGTAGTAGGTAGATAGATATATGGAAAATAGTTAATTTGCCTGACCAATGCGATCGCATACAAATGGAACACACATAAAACAAAATTACGGTCAGCTTGTTCAGGTCAGGAAGCATCGACGAATCTGAAAGTTTTTTAATCCAAAATGCTTCTTAGTAACTTTTGAATGCGAAATCGTACAAATTTTTCGATCATTTCGACCAACGTGGCCCATAATTTCGACTCATTCACCAAAAATTCAGACTAATGACTGAAAAAAACAGTTTCTTGTTGTGCTTTAAGTCCTGATTTTCGGTTTGTTATCAGTCGTTTCTTGTCGAAAATTAGTCGAAAAATTCTGCAAAAGTAAGCATATAAAAATATGTCCTTAAAACAAGGCAAATTGTAGTAACACCTTTTTAATCAGGTTATTACGTAAATCTATGCTTAGTATGCAATATCGTGTCAAATATCTTGCAAGATGAGCTTATATTGAATATTCTCAAGAAAATTGATTGATTAAAAGTCGCGTTATTCATATCATTTGCCTTCGAACACTCTTGTTATCTCTTGAATGCGGCAGGCAGAAAAGCGTTTGCGAATGTTATCTCGTACATCTTTGAGTTCCAATATCTGCGATGAAAGAGCAGTATGATATTTCGTTTGTCATTTTATCGTTTGCCACGGCTGTATTTTTCAGCGGTACAATTCCCTTTATTCTGCTTCTGTTCACACGATATATATTATGTTCATTTTGTGGCCTCTTTCCCATGTTCCGTGTACTTTTGTTCAACCTTGATTAAGTTTTGGGATGTAGCAATACTTTTATGTGTTTGTGTAATGGATTGTAGCAAATGTTGGCAAGCCAATTTCGTTGGTGTATCGAATCTGAAATGGTCTGGTTTTTCTTTACGTTTGTTAAGTGGTAAAGTTTTTGAATTTCAATTGCTTTATTTTTTTACCGGTTCTGCAAGACCAAAGTGACAGCATTTTATATATCGCATTAATATAAACTTTTGTGTAATTGCTACAGATTAGTCAAAACGTTCTAAGAAAATTAAATCCAAAGGTTTGATAATTCTTCAGCGTTATGTAATTTTTACTTTGTTTACATTTGTAATTACATCTTTATGTACGAAGTTGCTTTGGCCAGGAGACAGCTTAAGCTACACGTGTGTATCACGCATTGTGGAAACTTCACCTGCATCTTTTCTCTGCTGGGCTTCAAGCAGGTAACTGTAAATACCAATTTTTTTGTAGTTTTTGTTTAGCCCAACCGGGAATCAAACTCTAGTTTGTCGTTTCCGTAGCAGACGCTTTATTCTACTATTGATCGGTTTAATGCTCACTTGTCCAGCATTACTTTTGTAAACTTGTTCATTGTTCAAGTGTTCCTCTTTTAGGTTTTCTGGAAAAAGAATAAAGCGCTATAAAACGTTTAAAAAATCAAGAACAAGTGCCAAACAACGGAATCGTGGCAAAAAGGACATTTGAAAAAGGTACCTCTTGACAACCCTATCATACGATTGCCGTGGAATTTTGTAACTGTGGTCTTGAATACAATTGCTTTGTTTTTGAAGCAAATCCGACCATATATCGTCATCATGGTATATTTTGACCGCTAGTTAATTTTCCTGGATTAGGCTAATTTTAATTTTTACCTTGAACTGTGCAGCAATATTTTACTCAGAAACAGTTCAGTGGACTACGTCAAGCAGAAAAGTTGGTTCGATTCCCGGTCGGGCCAAATCATGGTCTATAAAAAGTAGTACACAGCTTCCCTGCTCAACATTCAGCAATACAATAGGCACTTGAGCAGTATAAAGCCTACGCCGTATGTGTTAGGGAGTAGTACTCGACACAAAGATCGAGCTGTCTTTTCGTTGTCTCCTGGCCAAAGCAAGTAAAGATAGAGCTACAATTATAGTGCTGGTATATTGTAGTGTAGTGGTGGAACCAATGATAAGCCAATCAGTAACGACTAACTTATAAAGCAACTTTTTTGTCGGTTTATTATTTGAGCGTTCTGCAGTTTTATCATTGTGAATTTGTTGCAATAGTATTCGTGCTGTGTTGAGCGTATCGTATTATATGATCTAATTGAGCGTTATGCTACCTATCAAAAAACTTATACGGCAACCGATCAGTCCTAGTTATTTCAAGTGAAATCAATACTGACTGCTGGACCATAGTGTTAAGTATTAATTTCAGCAATGTGATTTTAGTTTGCAAATCCATCGTTTTTTCTGGCCTTTTTTGTTTTGATGTTTCAGTTTTGTGTGAATACAAAGCTGTAGCCAAACGCATTCTACATGCGAGGCTTAGCAACAATCAGTTGAGAGTTAACGTTTCCGTAATTGTCATGTTACAGCTACAGCGGTACTGTGAAAATTCTTTAGGGGGCTCGAGCGTTTTTAGAAGGGGCTGAGCCCCGCCTAGCCCCTTCCGGACACGGCCCGGTGTGAATATTCATTATTCAGTCAACTGAAATTACGTAATTGCTTGATTTCAAAAACTATTTATCCATCTAAAGACATTCATATACTTGAATTTTCGAAAACAAAATGGTCAATGTTCAAGGTTATCACTGCATCATTTGGTTCATAATTTGTTTATGCTTAGACCAAGTTTTTTGCTTTTTGTATTTTAGCAAAGATTGTTGTTTGACTTGAAATTTAGATTAGTTTTGGCGGATTTTCCGCGTAGCGGGCAAGCGGCCTGTAATTGTTCTACTTTCATATTAATAACTGTTTTTCTTGGCGCTCATTTTTATTCATAAAATTATCATGCATCAATTCAATGCCTGTTTGTGCATTCGAGTTAAGAAAATAGGTATTTGAGTTTCCGTCCTGGCGAAGTGACTTACATTAGTATCTCTTTCCTTTTCTCTATGGAGGGTTGTGTTGACACGAGGAGGCAGGCATGACACAGGCTGAAAAACAGCACAGCAATTGCAAAAAACACACAGCAGCAGAAAAATAATTGATGAAAAATAACAGCTGGAGAAAAAAAAAGATGTTGAAAAAACAGCGGAAGAAAAAAATTTTTGCTCAGTTTTCTCTCAAAAAAATTTGACAGATCTGCAGTAAAACCTACTTCGCCAAGTTTGAGCTTTATGACCTTTCGTTCCCAAGATATGACAATTTAGATTTCCCCTTAAGCTTCTTTCCCTTAGAAATTTTTTCTGGGTTGCCAACTACGTGTAATTTATATATGTTTTATTGTTATATGTTTTATTCCAATTACAACAGTAATTGATTTAGGTGGGCAAGTTAATGGAAAACGTTAGCTTCGTTAACCACTAGTCCGTTAACAAACTTCACACCTCCGTTAACGTTAATCCGTTATTTTCAGCTTTAATTAACGGAAGTTAATAAAGTCCGTTAATTCGTTAACATTTTGCGTGAAATTTGCATTTCTTTTCATTCACTCGCTTTTAGAACACGTATTGACGTTGTTGAGCTGATTGGAAGGAATTATTTATTGCTATGGTGGTCTTTTTGTGTTTTGAAAGTTACATTTTACAATCTAATCTAATTTCAAGATGTTCAAATGCATTTACGAAGCTGCGATCGGAAAGTCTTTGGAAATTGCGAACAGCGATGATTAATAGACCTATGAGGCTGCAGCTTATTATTTGGCACAAAAAAGAGCTCCTTTCTTCGCTTTCTTCTACAAAACTCGTGCTAATACGCAACAAGTGTTACCAGTGCAAACTGGTTTGTACCGGTACGAGGAATAAATGGTGCGAGATACTAAGGATAAAAACCTTAACGGAAGTTAACTCAACGTAGCGGAAGTTAATTTAGTCCGTTAACATGAAAAAAGTTTTTAACGGATTAACGATTTAATGAAAAAGTTAGCTTCGTTATTAACGATTAACGGACTTGTGCCCACCTATGGTAATTAATATATGTTTAATTGTTTCTCGATATTATAAGGGTTGGCCAAAAAAAAATTGCACCCTTAGACAAAGTGCCATAACCTTTTTTTGCATAGAGATAACAATTTAAAATTTTTACCATTTTTTTACAACGATATATTGCGTAGCTGTTTAAAATTTTACAATGAAATTCCAAGAAGTTATAACATGACATCCATTTAAACATTGAAGACTGCAATCTCTTTTCACAAAGTGCGTTCAAAGGTTTTTTTTGCAGGTAACGTAACTTTTTTTATAATTGGCCTTTCTGTGCTCATTGTGACGTAACAATGCCTGAATGCTAACAAATCTTTTTTCAAATGATAATAACTTTGAAATTATCTTATCTTAGTCTTATCGTAAAGAGGTCTTAATCCAGTCGATTACTGCGTTTGGAGCGCTCTGGAGCGAAATGTTTACCGCGGAAGAAGATTTGAAAACACCATAGAGTTGAAAGAAGCCATTCTTCAAGAGTGGGAAGCATTGCCCCAAGCGGTAATCAATAACGCCATCGATGGGTTTCGATCTCGTGTGCAGTTGGTGATTGCAGAAAACGGACAACACATCGAAAAATATTGAACGAATGAACAATCGCTTACTATTTGTGCCGTGTTAATTTTCATGCAATTGCAGTTTGTGATTCTCACTATTTAAACACCTGTAATTTTGTTACTTTATGGAAATTTTTAATAAAATTTTACACAGCTACGCAATATATTGTAAAGAAATGGTAAAAATTTGAAAATGTTATCTCATTCCAAAAAAAGTTATGACACTTTGTCCAAGGGTGCAATTATTTTTGGCCAACCCTGTAATTGGTGGAAAATAAATAAATAAAAATAAACAAATAAAACTACAAACAAAATTTCAATAATTTAGGGCATTTTCCTAATTCTCAATAAATGTTTTACAGCAGAATTGTCAAACCAAAAAAAGAGTCAAAATTGTTGCTTAGCTGCTTTTCAAGTAAATGTAAGCCAGCTTTTCTAAAGTTAATCTGTTACAATAATGAAATAATGGAAACACTGAAGTAAAAGAAAAATTGTTTACTTTGAACGGCGATATCCTAAAAACGACAAGACGTAAACAGTTCAATTTGGTGAGAATGCGTTTTAGGATTTTGGACAGTGAAAAACTTGACTTGAATGCCGTTTTGAACGGCAATAATAATTGAAGTCGTTTTGCTGATAACGCATTAAGCCAATGTTTAAAAATATAGTTTGCAAACTACAGTTTGCGGTTAGGAAGCTCTGGTAATAAAATTCGTTAGCTGTCGCTGTGGTGCAAGCTGCAATTTGCAAAATTTAGCTGGCAAGCGGCGTTACCAACTCAAATTAAATTTTTTATGACAAGTTACTTGCCTACTGAAGGCTTATTAACATTGCCAAATGCGCCACGTCCAAAGGATCAGTCTGGCAAATAGAAGCAATTGAGTAGTATTAGCGGATATTGTGACCCCTAAGCTCTCTGCATCAGATTTCAAATGAGTATGGCTAAACTTAGGTTTGTTAGGCTAAGCGCACTGATACTGGTAGGCTAGGCCTATGCTTGAGTAAAATTAAACTACGATACCGTATGAAAGTACAGTAGTAAAAGTCAGATCAGAATCACACTCAGTGAGTGAGCCATAATAAAAATTTTGCTGCAGCAACTCCAATCTAGGATCATTTATAACAAGCATAGGCTCTGGGCTAATGGTAGGCCTATTGCTATGGCAATATTAATTGATAAATCAACTTCAACTACTGGAGGCCTGCAGTTTCAATGTTATTGTTAGTGTTACTACTGTACATTTAAGTATAATTTCGTTTTAGAATGTAGCCTAGTCTACCGGGCTGCAAATTCAAACTCGAAAAAACTCAATCTTTTTCTCGAAAAAATGATTTTTCCAAATTCGATTAAAACTGTTTGAGTTTTGCAGTGGTTCATTAAAAAAATAAAGATTAAAAAATTGTTGCACAGAATTATTTTCATGTAATGTTGATTGAGCCGTGTAAATTGATGGGCAGAGTAGGCTACAGTATAATAATTGATGACTTCGTATTTTTCTTAGCCTGAACTCAAACTCAAAAAACTGATACCAGTACTGTATTTTTACCAAACTTGAACTCAGACTTGCTAAAATAGGTTAAACTTGAATATAAATTGATCAAGTTTGCAGCCCTGGATGTTTACCATTGACCAGATTGTAACTAGAATGGTATATACTTAGAACTGAGTACAGTAGCAGTAATCTCTTATGTCTTTTTTGTGTGTAGGCATGTTTGTGACTTATGATGAGCCTCAGGGCTGCAAAATGCATTGTTTATTAATCAAGTTTGAATTCAAATTATTTTAGCACATTTGAGTTGTCTAATTTTTTTCAAGTTTAAGTTAAAATTTGGCAAAAATATAAAGTTTTTTGAGTTCGGGTTCAGGCTGACAAAAGTACTTAGTCGTTAATCACTTTTCCGGTTTAATTGATCAACAAAAGATAACTCTTTCCAACAGTTTTTTTGATTTGTTTTTAATGAACTCGTTATATTATTGTTTCGCATTCGATGAAAAGACAAGAGTATCTTCAAGTTTGAGTGTGCAGCCGTGATGAACCTTGAGTCTAAAATAAATAGCCAGTGACTGTAACATGAGGCTTCAGTATTTGCATTACACTTACAGTTTACATATTACCAAGGTTTAGTCTGGTGGCATTTGATAATAATTTAAGGCAATAGGCTGTTTGTATTTCCTGCTAAAGGTATGGCGCTTGTTCAACATCCTGTTGGCATGATGCCACATCAGTATGATGAACGAACTGCATCTGTAAAAGAAGCAATCAGCATGTCAGCTACTCAGAGTGTTAGGACCTACAGCACCAACCAAGAGTATCTATATGCTATGAGAGAAGACTTAGCAGATTGGTTGAAGGTATGCATTATGTTATTTGTCTTCTGTGCTGTATTTTCATTAGTTGTCAGTTTTGATTGCCAATGTGACTGTGTTGTTTTGCTTTCATGAAATAATGCTGCTTTTAGGTACTGTGTGATGGGCTACTTTAATGTATGCATTAGTTTGCTACAAATTCTTAACATAAATATTGTGCTTTTGGTATTTCAGCTTTAGATTAATTAGTTAACTATGGTACATGATAATAAATAAAGAATTAATGTTCATTGTAAAAATGTTTTAGATGTTTTTAATTTAATGCAACTTACCGCTATTTTTATTGTACTGCTTTTACATTGATGATACTCTTGCATAAGAACTGTATTTTATTTATATAAACCTATGCTTGAGTTAGGTTACCTATTAATTTATATAACCTTCGACCATCATGAGTTAGATATCAGTATTGATTTCTTTAAGGAGATTGCAGTAAATCACTGGAAATTTTTAATGTAAGGCACTAGTTTAAAAATTGCAACTTTTAAAGTAGATTAAAAATGTGCGGATAAATTGCCTTTATTTTCATTGTTTTCTCTTTAAAATTTTTTGGTGAAATTGGCACTCCCTGTCTTTTGGTTTAAATATAATACTGCCGCATAGAAAGTATAGTCAGACGGGGTAATTGTTGGACAGTTGAAAGGTGGGGTAAATCTTGGATAGTCAAAAAGCATGAAATCTAGAAGGTCTCTGAATTTGACCTTTGATATCATAAAAGCTTAAGTTCTATCAGTTATATTAATCATTAGAAGTAAGAATTTTTCTTCTTTGTGAGAAAATGTACGGACGAGCAAGGTTGTTTAAATTTCATGAAAAATGGAACTAAGTAGAAAAAGTAATTCATTAAATTCAAAACAATATTTATCATTTTGAAAAAAATTCTTGGCAACCCTATCAGGAGTTGATCTAAGTCACATGATAATGGTTAAGTTATAATCACAGCTTTGTCAGGTTGCCTGTAGAACATGTCCGATAATTAATTACCCCTGTCATGAAGTTGAAAAATGGGATAATTATTGGACACCTACTGATCAAATTTAGCATCCAACTACAGTTGTGTTTAGAGATTATTTTCCATAAACGGTATAGCAGTGGTTTTTGTTATGTGATTAGCTGCAATAGCACGAAAGTACAAGCCTAGACCAAAAAAAGAATGGACTGAAACTGCTTTGAAACATGCGATAGCAGAAAGTGAAAAAACAATGTTTTAAATTGTAAAAATTTGTTTTTTGTCATTTGGTTTGTTTAAAAAAGTTTTTAAAAGATCTTTGCATTGTGTAATTGGTGAATTGGTGGAGTTATGTTACACTTCGTGCTACGAACTGTGTAGTAAACTGTGAACATCACCACAAAATAATTTATCAAAGTTAGGGTTAAAACTAGAAGATTTTAAAAAATTTTGCTCACAATTCAACTTATCACATGACCAAATCACTTCTATTCTAACTGGCATGTTACTACAAAACTAGGTGGGTTATAATTTTTAAAATTAAGCAATGAAACATTTTGTTGAGGTACTAGATTGCTAAATTAATGTGTTAGTATTACAAACATTGTGCTTTTTTGTGATGTAAGTAAGCTGTTGTGATGTTAATTCATGCTGCACAAGTTTTTGTTTTTTAGTTCTTTTTAATACATGCAAATTGACAAATGGAGTGCTGTCCAACCTTTACCCCAGTAGTGTCCAACAATTACCCCAAATGCTGGGGTAATTATTGGACAAGAAAATGTTAAAACTTCTGCCTAGATAGACCTTGCAGAGCAAGCAATTAATTTCTTGCTGGAAGAGGTATGGTTGTCTCATGTATTCAATACATTTAGTTTAACTCAAATGCTTAACTTAATTCAAACTTTTTCAATGTTTTTCAAAATTGCTCAATAATTACCCCATTGGACGATAATGTTGATATTGTTTGCTTTAGGGACTTTATACCATTGCAATTGACGTGGAAAACTTCTTTGAAATATTAAAAACTGGAGTTATTCTTTGCCAGCATGCAAACAACATTACTAGTTGTGCTCAATATTTGTTGAACAGTAATAATTTGATCAGTCTACAACTGAAAAAAATACCAAAAATACCCTCAACATATTTAAATTTTACTCAGGTAATGTTGTAGTAGCATGCATAATTTAAAATACTTCTTTCATTAAATGTTTGCATCGATATATTACTCAACATTGATCACTGTAATAAGCTATGGTATTGGATTATAGGTAGCTATGATTAATTGATTGTAGTAACTACCACATGCATGTGATTTCATTTGCACCACCCATTGCATATTTTATCAGATTCTGATTCACTTTCTAAATCATGCTTTTTGCAATTGTGAGTTGTGACATACTCAGTTCTACTTCTATGGAAATATGTCTGAGATAGGTAGTAGATATCTAGACAACCAGAAATCTTTGGTAACGTTTAATAAACTTATATTTCATTATTTTCAATCATCTCATGGTTTGCATTAGCGGTCAGAAAATTCCACAATAAAACTACATGATAGCACTTATTATTGTTTGCTTTTTTAAGAATATTTACGAACTGTTATTGAATTTAGCAGACTTTTCTGTTTGGTATTGGTATATCCGTTGATGCTAAACAAATTGACAATTTTTAAATGAAATTGATTGATCATAAAGTAAATTAGAAATTCGACCTGTTTGCATCTAGCAAAATCACAGATTCACTAAAATAAGTCTGCTAAATGATTACATGGTCCTTGAACATAAACACTTTACAATTTCAAAGATGTTTTTTGCATTTATTGCAGATAAAAAATGCTGGAACAAGCAGTTTCTTTGCAAGAGACAACATAGCAAATTTCATCAATTGGTGTCGTCGGGAGCTTGCAATCCACGAAAGTTTAATGTTTGAAACTGATGACTTGGTGCAGAGAAAAAATGAAAAGAATTTTATTCTATGTCTGCTGGAAGTAAATAATAGGAGTATATATAGTGATTCTATTGGCTGTTTTTCTAGCAAGTATAATGGACAGCGTTGTCTCTTACTGTTACATTACTTTTGCTCAGTGACTGTAGAACTACAAGGATTTAACTATGCAGTACTACTGGAGTAGAAAAATTTAGGCTGCTGTTTGATTTTTAATTAGCAGAATCATCTTGATCAGATTCTGAATTCCTCAACCATTAGCTTTTGCTAAATTATATTTACCATACTGAAAATACGCATTAGAGTAAACTTTATTATCTACGATACTATGATTCCTCGTAGTAGTGGTCGCTGCGTGTTTTCGATAGAGAGAGTGAAAACTTTTCGTTTTTGAAGTTAGCAGATGGGTTTGGCTTCTTTCTTGTGATGGTTGAATATGGTTGATTTTCTTAGGTTGCTCGAAGAGGAAGTAAGTTTGGAGTCCCGGCTCCAGTTTTAATTCAAATGGAAGAAGATATTGATGAGGAGATCGAGATGGAAAAGATTTCGAGGATTTCAGAAGAAAAAAATGTTCCATTGCCACCTAAGAAACCAGCCAAGCAGAAAGTCACATGTGACTTTAAATCTTTAGATGAAATGGTGAGAAGCTTTACAGCAGCTCAGTGATTAAGCGAAAATCTTTTTTTGGAAAATTGTGATACTTTTTAGCTACTTAGCAATACCGCAAGTTCTTTGGAGTGGCTTTCATTAAGGGTTAATTTACTATTCTTTTTGGGTTTTGATGGAATAAGATTAATTTAAAACTGCCTTGTTAAGGGTCCTTGAAATGGAAAGGATTTTACAAGTGCACATGATTGCTCCAAAGTTGTCAAGTATCAAGTGATATTCATATAAATTGGTCAGTGTTTAGTTTGTTCTTCAGTATGCCGTGGTTTTAATTAACGTTTTAACAAATTCTGTGACTCAGAAACCTATCCTGGTAACATTATATCAGCTCTTTACAATCAGCACGAACCTGGTCTTCAGTTTTGAACTCGAAACTGTTTGAAATCTGGTTCTGTCTAACGTTGATCACGATCAGCTGTTAGCAATTAATAAAGCATAGTGTTCAGTGTGAAGCCTCCACCGTGTGTGATAAGCAAGGTGGGCATATGGCTGCTTGACTCGAAGACCGCACCGTCCCTTTGCTGTCTCCTGGCCAAGGTAACTTGGCCAATAAAATGTAATTACAATTACTCTGGTTTAGCTCTTTGCTGCGCTATTGTGCTCACTAACATCACAATACTGTATCTAGACGATGATCATTAAGACTCAGAATTAACTTTTATTTCATGCATATGAACCAAGCACTCTGCGTTTGTTTAACCTTCACGCGGACGTATAATTGCGGACCAATAGGTTTGGGCGAGGGATGTTTAGGCATGCCCGTTTATGCGTGTATAGCCAATTCAGGGACTGCGGCTCTAGTTACAACCATAACGTACCGTATAATACTACTCGGCTAATGCGAAGCGCGAGAATGACCCTTACTTGCTCAAATCGGCTAGCGGTGTTTAGGTTTTCAGTTTATGTGACGAAGTTTTAGTGGTTGACGAATGACGCATGCATAGCATAGTAAGCATGCCGTATTGGGTAATAATATGTTGTCGTTTGCTTTTCGATGTCGGTCATATCACATATGTTTTGGTTTGTTTAGTTGCATTTTTTACACTCTGGTGATTTGATTTATGAGAAGGTTTGCCAAGGTAACAATTACAGTTCGCTGTTGCAGGTGCTGAAAGATTAAATTGATTACTTTTCTAGTTTTATGATTTCATGGATTATGTTTGGTTTATACTACTTCTAGCTTCTGCTGTTTGTTCTTGCCAAACATTAGACAATGTAACCGACGAAATTTTATTTAAACAACTTGGATAAAGACAAAGGCAAAACTTTTTAGTATGTTCAAATTTGTGACTAAGTATTTTCTTAAATTGAAGCAACTTACATATTGTACAGAAAAATTAAAAAACTGGTAAGGGACACAAACCCACGAATTTATGGTGATCTGCCCAAATAAGGATGATTTGAAAGTTTTGAAATTTCTTCCGGTTGGGCCCTTTTTTCTCCATTTTGATTTTTGTTTTTGGTTGGTCTACTTGATTCGTTTGTCTAGGTTAAACATTTTTTCAATGCTTGTTTGCATAAATTGCAAGGATTGTTTCGTTTTTGATCATGGTTTGCGCCATTCCTGCTGAAAGACGTTGGATTCAAGGGAAACTCTTATCTGGTGCAGTGCTTTGGAAAAATTGACCCTGGTTTGCTTACTTGTTCAAATTTGCCTAATCCCAAGGTCGATTGGTTGGGAAGCCTGCAGTTGTGTTTTATTGCATGTTGCTGAGGAGCTAAATTTGTCGTAGTTGGATGATAAATTTCATAAATCTTGTATTTTCACGTCGCTAAGTTACAATTGCAAAGCTTTCTCATCCGTTTTCACATCAATTTGACACAGTTTTATTTTGTAACTTCCGCAGATTTAAAATTCTCTCAGCAACAAAATTTAGTTATTTAGATGAGAATGTGCTGCTGAATGACAGCGTATAGTATAGCTTATGCATTTGACGATAAAATTTATTTTCAAGAAATTATTTATTATGCTAAAGTATATGGTAGTTTGGTTTCTTGTTTGATTTAACTGATTAATTTCTGTATTCTAATTTGAATAAGGCATATATTCTTTAAATTTACTATTGTGTGTGATTAACTGAAACAAAATGACGGAGCACGTATCCAACCACGTCAGATTTCTGCCGCCCTTTTCCTCGCGCAGTTTGAAAAGATTTTGAATGCTGTTAAATTTGTAAAATGTTTTCAAAAGTTAACATGTTTATTTTGCTCATGTGATTCTTTTTGAAACACAGTTAAATTTTTGGCCATGTATGCGAAGAAACGCCTGCTGTTTTTGATTGGGGGGTGGGGGGGCCAACCACAAATCACATGCAATGACGTCATCACAAATTTTCGAAAGAGGGACTTTTTGTGGGACAAAGACATCGTGGAATGGAAGATCAGAAGCTGTGGCCTGGTTTGGCACTTAGCCAGAATTTTGCTAAAGGGAGAGGGCTTAAAAGCCAATAGGTAGAAAGCGAAAATGTGTAAATTGGGAGACGTGTTGAGTGATGTGGTGTAACTCAAGCGGACCACAAACGGAGGTCTGGAGGCTTCGCCCCCAGCCGCTGCGCAATTTTTAGTAATTTTTGGGAAAAAAAGCTATTTCAATGCCATTGGATTGCATTTTGCTCGTGTTTAGAGCCATTTGAAAACAATAGATTTTTAACGCTTGAAAGCCAATTGAAAAAATTGAATTGTTCAATCCTCCTTTTACTTACAATTTAAGTCCAAAATACGTTTAAAATTTTGCATTTTGCGGTTACATTTTGTAAGTGATTTGGCCTAAGTGGGGGAAGTAAGGTATATTGCCTCTTGCAGTATTTTACCTGTAAATAATGATCCACTCGAAGATTTTCTGTCTAGAGATTTTTGTTTTGTCATGAAAGAACTAGCTGTAGGAGTACATATACGGCCAGGGAGCTTAAGTCCCCTCAATTCAAATTCAATAATTTGTTCAATGAGCATATTTACCCTAGCTATTTTATTTTTCAAAAGTATTTTGTCCCGTAAAAACCGGCGAGGTAGAAGCTGTAGGTGAATTGTTCCTGTTAAAAAATGATATATACAATAGATGGTTACGCCTTCTAACCATGTTATGGCCTGGGGGCCTCTGGTACTTTGGGGGTTTTCTGTACATCTTCCCGCCAAATATAGGTAAAACCCATAAAAAGTCTTACCATCTGAGCGCGGGGCCCCTGGCACTGTACCATATGGCAAATTCGGCCCTGGTTATTGCATTACGTTCTTAAAAAAGTTAGATGAGGGCCTGAGGTAATAATTTTAACGACAGAAAACCTTAATGTCACCCGGTTTATACATTTAAATTGGTTGGCAAAAATTGAATCGAAGGTGTCCGGGCCCCCTAGTTGTCAATATTATTGGTAATTACTGCTGTACGCGTGTACTGTTTTGTGCCCAAAAATTGCGAAAAGAAACCGAAGAAACAGTAGGCTTTTTTGTCACATTTTTATCTTTGGTGCATTTCAATTGGGGAAGGGGCCACCCCCTGTTCTCCTTGGCTACGCCTATGGTCCGTATCCCAAAATTGTGCAATTCTGGAAACTTTCTGAATCTTCCTCATTTCTGTTCAATAAATGGTCCCTAAATGACACATGCTGAATTTTATAGAATGCAAGAGCTTTTCGTTTAGTCAAAGTATTCTAATTTCATGATTTTAGGCGAATATTTTTCACAAAGCGTTTTAGTTCGGTTATTGTTTGGTTTTATTTCAATATCGTAGTGCAAACACGTAGTAGGTCTTTCTCTCATGATTTGAGTTTTTATAAGACGAAGAACAAATACAAATTGTTGTTTTTAGTTCAAATCTTTTGTGAAACGTAGCTTTTCAATGAAATGGTGTTGGAATATTTTGCGTCTTTTATTAAATTTAACCCTAAAAAAACTGCTTATCAATAAATTTCGCAAGTTATTACAAAGTTGTGTAAATTTGAATTGCTTAAAATGTTTAAAGATCTTGTATTTTAATTGCGTAGAAAAAAAATCTTGTTAAAAGTTTTTGTTTGTGATTGTACGTTTATTAAAAAACTTGTATTATTTTCTGCCGTTTGTTTACTTCAGTCAAAGCTGTGGATTTCGTCTTACTGTTCCTAAAATAACATCAGATATAATACGTCATACTTAAATGGAGCCTATCAAAACGAGAAACTTATCAAACTTTCCTTTTAAAGCCTATTGTAGTTTTGGATTTCAAAAACAAGTTATTATTGCTGCACTATACCTAAATATTTCTAACTTTTTCGCTAGTCTACGATTGCTTTTGATTTGTTTTTGATGGAATTATCAATGCGAATATATTTTGAAATTTATCAGCGTATTTTTGCCATAAGTTACCAAAAAAAAAACATTCAGGGTTTCTACAAAAGCAAGCCAACTTGAATTTGGAATTGGACGGTGTCAAGGGTCGAACCAAGTCAACTGTTTGCAACACGCTAACAGCGAACAAACTCAAACTAACCTCCAACATTAAGATTAAAGTTAGTAGACGGTTGCTTTGCGGCGGTCAATTGTCGTGGATCCGTCAAGGGTTACGATTTCTACATTTTGACTGTGCCTATATGCCAAGTTCGAACATTGACCAGTACCATGGAAAAGCGTGGTTAAATTGAGTTTAGTACTCATGACATTTTGCATATCGGTACAAAATGATTAACAAAATATGCTTGAAGGTGACGATTTTTTTATTGTTTAGGTCCAGTACATCCTCGGCATGTGCACTTGTCCCACGCAGTTTCCTATGGTTAGAGTTTCCGATGGCAAGTATAAAGTCGGTGGCTCTGAAAACTTGATTTTTATGAGAGTAAGTTGCTGTGGCAATTTACGTAATTTTGGCTCTACTAGTCTTGCTGTATTTTTTTCAACTCCTACGAGGTTAATTTACAGCGGAAAATTAGCGCGAAGTATCGGCTTAAAGATGTAAACGGTCGGAATTTATTTCCACCTATTTGGTCGGTCTACTTTCTCTTCGCTAGATTAAGAATAAGATTACAAAGGATCTTCGCTGGTACAATCGGTCCATTTTTCTTTCCGTGAAGCGAGTATCCTACTAATGTCTCCATATGCAGCAATAGACCAAAAAAAGGTTTTCTGACGGGCCCATTTCACTACAGCCCGTTTTACGAAGTCATTGCATCTTTACAATTTGGGGACATCTCACAAACTTCGAGCTTACAAAAATTTTCGGAAATTTTTTGGAGTATTTTGGCTACAACCCCACGTCGCTTGGTTTATTTAATTCGCTGTGCCGCATTACAGCAACCAATTGTCTTGCGGCCTGAGTGAAAAAAAAAACGAGCGCTGTCTAGATTTTTTTTATTTGCTGGGATAGAATGATTGAAATTGCTGTACTGTGTACATGTTTTGGCCTGCGTTTTAAGGTTGTTTGTCACTTCACGTGTTTTGACTATCATTTTAAGGAGTAAGGTAAATTTTTTTCAACAGAAAAACCATGATATGTCATTTGTTATGTAAGTATTAGGAGAAATTAGCGTGGTGCTGTGATATTTACAAAGTTTAAATCGCATTTTTAGCACTTTTTTATTTTCGTTTGGTGATCTTTTAAATCTCTGCTGGTGGAAAATATCTTCTGAGGTTTACTTTTATATTTTTTATGTTTTTTTTTACGGATAATGCGTTTTTGGTATTACGAGCAGGATATAATGTTTCGAACTATTTCTATGCGTCTGATATCATAATGTTAGGATTGTTTTCTCTTTATCAAACGCCATTATGTGTGCTAAATCCGAATACGATTTCATTGCATCTTAAAAACAGCATCTTTTGTTTTGTGAAGTTTAAAAATATACTTCTTTTTCGAAGCAAATTAAAAAAAACAAGATTTGGGTTGCTTTCACCAATAACTACAATTTAATTTTTCTGCAAGTGTTTTTGGTGTTGTTTGCTGTGAAGTTAGTTTTTGCTTTCTTTTACGCTTTTTAACTTTCTTTGTACCAAGTTTTATTCTTGAGTTTATCGTCAAGTAGTGCGGCTAATGGGCAATCTAAGAAAGTGGTCTTCGCCGTTGAGGTAGTTTCTGCTTGTGCTGGGTGCCCCTCTGAATTGGTGAAAGCGGTGATGTGGCCACATCATCGCAATTAGATGGATAAACATTTCACGTTAAGGAAGCAAAACGACAATTTTTTGAAAATTTAGTATATAACTGTACTGTATAGATCTTTTTTTCAAGATGACAGGCACCTAACTCTTTCAGTTGGTGAGGTAAAATTCTTGAAAAAGTAAAAAAAATTAATGAATTACTTCATGAGTTACACCACGTGTCTGCAATGGTAACCTACCCTTTTTGTCGGTAGGGTTTCATGACAAACATGTGGTGTAACGCATAGATCTTGATAAAGTGTGGCTGTTATTGGGTCTTTTGGATTTTTCTCTTTTCAATCTGCCTGAAGGGGTCGGTTGTACCAAATTTATGCATTACTGGTACTCGTTTCGTGCTGTTACTTGTATTTATCTTTTTTTCGGCAGATATTACGCCAGCATGTAATGGTACGAGTTGGTGGAGGCTGGGACACATTGGAGAATTATTTGAACAAACATGACCCTTGCAGATGTCAGCAGCATAAAAACGACCGAAAACTAACCCCGAGGTATGGTCTTATGTGTGTACTGAAGCGAATTTAAAGGCAAGCCCACCAAAGAGTTGTAAGGAAAGATGTTTGACGACTTTGTGTAGTTGTGGCAAGCTGTACCGGCTAGATTATGGCCGTGAAATTATGTGAGTTTTGATCGAAATCCGTAATCAAACGTAAAAAAATAACCAAACTTCTTAATAACTGTCGCAAGATTCTTTAGGTTTATTTGCTTAGAAATTGTCAACACTATTTTAAGTTTGTGAAAAGATATTGATTTTTGTCACTGCTCTTTCTGTGACAGCTGTTTTGTATTTCTAGGCACAGCCGAAACGTGAACTCGAACAGCGCAGCTACTTTTGCCGAAAGAGCATCGACTACTTCTGCAACTTCTGCCGGCTATAACAAAGGAAGATCGAGGGCATCATCCGACAGAACTCCAAACGGTATGTTGTGTGGACTGTGAGCACATTGTTAGGGTACATCATTATGCGGTATCACAGTATATTACCACAGTATTAAAAACATTAAAAAAATTAGTCTATTTCAACCGCAAACGGATTAGTAGGGGGTTGAATCTTAAATCGATTTTATTTGAATGAAATTCACCTCTTATGATCCCATTTGCCGATGAAACAGACTGTTGGTTTTAATAGGATTTTAATTTTAAATGTTTTAGTACTGTGGTACTCTGCTGTGATATTTCATCAACCGCTGACTATTATACGGTACATGGAAATCCTCTGCCGCGAAAGGAATTTGTAAACGCTTGGGCTTGTCGGTTTGGTTCAAAATTAACGTCGAAACGTGGCAGAGACCGAGGTCTTTGCTCTGAGCTACATAGTATGTAAAGTTTGCTGTGTTCACTAGTGACAAAAATTGTTTTTTATATATATTCACCAAGTTGCCTTGACCACGAGACAACGAAAGGGCCTTTCGGTCTTCGAGTCAAGCTGCCACCTGTCGACACACACAGTGGAGGATTCACACTGTCTGTTTTTCAGTTGAACGCCAAGGAGGGAAGCTCTGATTGGTTAAAATAAGCTATACTACACCTTAATTTGAATGCACTGTGTACGAGAAAACAAAGCCTTTTCAAGCAAGAAACAACTTTTCCGATTGTTTGATATTCAATATGGATTTTTCGTAAACAAGTTTGTGAATACTTGGAAATGAAATGGGCAACTGGGTATTCGCACCGTATTCACGAAAACAACCGTTTCCACAAAAATACATTAAAACACTGTACATTATTGGTGCTTAATTGGATACAAATTTGCATTGCTATTGAATTGTAGGTCCACCATCCGCAACCCTTTCTCCCACTCGAAAACCCGAAAAGCGAATGGGTTACTTCAGCAAGCATGAGTCTCCACTTAAAGGAAGGGAGCGCAGTTACACTCCAAATCCAGAATCAAGGTAATTTTTGCCTCTCCTGATTTTTTCGCTTTTCGTCCGAATGAAGGGGGTTGAATGAATTTCCTCTGCTTTACTGCACGAAATTAACCTTGCCACTGTCTCTTACAATAAAATACTGATTTCTTAGGGAACATGTGGTCGACTATTATATTTAATTTGGCGTTCTCTTATAATAATCAGATTTTTCTGTCCCTGGCTTTTGAGTGAGTTTTTTGAAGACGCCAAACTTGCTTCTCAGTTTAAATTCTTGTTAAACAATTTGCCTAACGCGTAATGTCGGTCTAGAATAATCGCTACAGGCAAAAAGCCTTGTAGAAAAGCCAACATTACTCAAATCAATTGACATTCAATTATTATTTGCATTTCAAAGCGCTGAGAGCACATTAAGAAGAGCAATAAAAGGTCGTTAACGCTACCACATACTACTAGACGCTACAAAGTCGAAAAGATCTTCTTGCGAAGTTAACATGCTTCAGCAGCTCGCATCATGTGCTACTTCAGCTTAGCCTTCAAGCTATGTTTTGTGTCAGTGTCAAAGACATTAGTTATTGCATGAAAATTTACGACTAAGCAGTGTTTTTTGGCTATTGTTTCTGCTAATGCCGTTATCAGAGCTTTAACTCTATTTCAGCTAGTATCCAAGTTTTCTTAAATTTATACCTAACATTACCGATAGGTTCCGTAGGAATGGGTTCAAATCAGACCAACAAGGCAAATACAGTATTGAAAATTTTCCAAAATAAATCTGTCGGAAGCTTCTTCTGTCTTATTAGGTCCAGTCGAAGCCGTGTTCCCAGCACAAGTCCAGAACACCGCAAGTCTAGAAAATCTACAAATCAAAAAGAAAACCAATCAACTTTCTATAACAGGTACACTTACGTCGTGTGTTTAATTAGGACTTTAATATGTAATAAATCTGTCACATGCATTACGAAATTGGCAAAGTTTTAAATTAGATTTACTCTAGAATGACGTAGTGAAAAAATTGGCATCGTAGTCGGACTTATTTGCGTGTAAATTACTTCAAGGTTCTGAGAATATTTTGACAAGCTTCTCAACCTAGGGCGTTCACAATCGCTCTTCAAAAAAATATTCGAGTACACTATTCTCAATAAATAATGCCAAAGGATGAAATGAATTGGTCTTGGTTGGACGTAAAATCGTAAGCGTATGAGCGCATTCTTAGTTTATTTATAAGCAATTGGCAGCTTCTACGCTGGTAAGGCGGGACACTACGTATCGAATTTCTACTTAATTAAAACTGTTCTTGTTCACTTCGATTTAACACCGAGTGTAGGTCGGGTCTAATTGGTGCCTATCTTTAGGTTGTTGTGCGTATTAGGCCACCGCGGTTATCGCACCTATTAGATTGTTAGTTTGCTATAGTTTTTGATATGACGCGATCCGGAATCGAACCCAGATATGACTTTTCAGCAGCAGACACGTTATCCGTCTTGACCACTGATTCACTGTAACAATAACGTTTGCAGAGGTGGGCAAAGCGCAATTAAAAGCGTAACTTCCGCAACCTCCGCAATTGCGGAAGTTGCGTTGCGCTTTAATTTTTTATTTTGAAACATTACGGAAGTTTTGCTGCTCTTCAGAAATTAAAAAAATTAAATTACGCATTTTCGCTGCGCTTTTACTGGTTGAAAAGCTTGTTGCGCTGCGCTTTTGATATAATGTTACTTGTGCCCACCTCCGAACGTTTGAATCTGGATTCATTATCTTAGGCTGGGTTCATATAAAGGAATTTCAACATTCGTTACTCAGAAATGAAGAATGTTTAATTGAAAACGTAATACCATTACAACACCATTTTTTATCAATTAACCTTTGGCGACCTGCTACGCATTAACGTTTTGCTGTGATGACGTCACATCATCGATCGAATGTTATTTAGTTCAGACATTTTAATGCATAATTTCGCATGTCGTGTCAGTTTTACCCGTCTGCCTAAAAGTTTTATTTTTTTGTTTGCTGTTTGATTTTGCTAAAAATCAAGTAATGTTAATTGTTTTGCTTTAACGAATAGCCGATTTGCCCTACTACAGAAATTTTTAAAATTACGTTACGAAAGTTGAGATAATGTCTTTTCTTCGGCAGTCTAATTGCATGTTTTTTTATCATTCGTCGCGAAAAATTTTTTTTATGAACAAAATTGTTGAAAATTATAAACAAATTATTATTTTTAAGTTTTTTTTGGCTATTTTTTAAACTCAAGTTGTCTTAATTGACATAAAGAAAACAGAGCGAAAATGGCAAAAATGTTCTGTCTAGCGCAAACACGTGAAGTTTAATTTCAAAAATCCAATTAATTGCTTATGAAAAATTCCTGGAAAAATAAGGCTTCAGAAGTTGAATGGTTCTATTTTATCAATTCTGTGCTTAACATTCTTCATGTGCTTCGTTTTGAATCTCAAACGTACATTTTCAGGCTCAGTCGTCCAAAAAGCACTCCTCCCGTTACTCGCAATACTTCGAGTGATCTCCAGGGGGAAACACTGGTGGTGCAAAGGAGTCGAAAAGGCGCCCATGAAATACATCGGGCTTCAGCGCAGAAGTAAGTAACGTAGCCATTTTTAATTGGGAAATTCTTCGTAAATTTAGTACGTACCAAACTTTATAAAGCGTAAAGGCGTTGTACAGGGTGTCCATAAAGTCTCTTCACAATTTAAAAAAATTACTACAACTTCAAATGATGGGATAACACAATGAGGGTTGTTTTATGTTAATCAGTATTTCATAAAGTTTTCATTGACACTAAAATTTATTGTTTCAGGTAAAATTTTTATCTGTTTCAGATAAAATTTCTACAAGTGTAGTGATTGAGTTACATGAACCCGCATAATATCTGAAATGACTACTCCTCAAGAAAAAGCACAATGTGTTTCCTGTTTTATTGAGAAAATCAGATGTTTAGACCCATCGAGACCACGGAACTAAGTATGGAAGAGACCCACCACCACGTCCTTCAATTAGTTTATGGTACAAGAAATTTATGGAGACAGGGACGTGACGGCTGTCTACTCACTAAAAATCGAAGCCTTTTTTCCTGTTCAACTAGCTCGTGATGCAAACGCCTACTGCAACGTGAAGTTGCTTGATCAGCATCACAAGCTCGTTGAACAGAATAAGGTTGAGATGCTAATTCTGTTTAATCAGCTTGTGATGCTAATCACATGACTTCGCGTCGCTGTTGCAGTTTGCATCACAAGGTGTTTGAACAGGTTGTTTTGATGGGGGTTTTTCTTCAGGAGTAGTCATTTTATGGGGGTTCATGTAACTCAATCATAAAACAGGTTGAAATTTTGTCTGAAACAATAAATTTTAGTGTCAACAAAAACTTTATGAAATACTGATTAACGTAAAACAACCCTCATTGCGATATCTCATCATTTGACGTTGTAGTAATTTTTTTTTTTAATTGTGAAGAGACTTTATGGACACCCTGCATGTATCTAGGGGGGAGAGAGAGAGATTAAGAAGAAAATCCTCTGTTATGTATTTAAATTCAGTCTATTTTCTAGCTATCCTGACAACCGTCAGTCGCTGGTCGAGAAAGCTACACCAAGATCATCTGAAACGAACAGGACTCCTAGAAGTGTAAGCGGTACTGTAGGTTTTAAACGTAGCTTATTTTCAATGGTTCAAGTTTTGGTTCAATTCCCAGAATAGTTGCACCAGATACAGTACAGTACGTTTATATATAGACGTAAGTTCAGACGTAAAATGTCGCGAAGATAGGCCTCGCCGACTCGTTGAGCGAATTTTCGTAATTTGATGAATGAGAAAGATAAAATTTGTTTTAATGTTGGCATTGATAATTGTGCGTAGTTTTAGAGCTTCAGTGATCAATTTGTTTGTGTTTTTTTGACTTTGTTTATTTGTTTTTAGAAATCTGTTTCATCCTCTCCAGGCTACTGTCAACGTGCGTCAGCAACGAGCAAAACACCAAGGCCGCGAAAGAGTGCGTCCGGCGATTACGGTAGGAAACAATTTTTCACGTGGAGAAAGTTAAATGTTGGAAATTTGTCATCGAAAAGCACATTTTGCCTCGTTATGGAAGCGGAATCAAAAAAGCATAGGCATTTTTGTCAAAATGCAAGATGCTCTCTTCGAAAACTCCTACGTTACATTTATTTTGTAAAAAAAATGGTCATTTTGAGATTTTTGACTCTTAGAGCACGAGAGTGTCCGCACTCCGCGTAGTCAAATGCGTCACTAGCTTGTAAGAAAGTTTCCTCAACGAAAGTTGTTTTTAATCGCTATGTGTTTTTGTAGAAAGTTCTCGAATCACAAGGTCGGCATCTCCCAAAAAGCAACTGTAAGTCAATATGGCAAATCTTTTCTTTTGTTCAACTAATGCACTATTGCATCACTTTTTAAATTTTTACTTTAGTGTGCAAATATAAATACTGATGTTTTTTTCATGAGGAAGGGATGACTATTTCACCTGAAAATTTAAGGCTAAAGAGTAAAACGAGTATGAGAAATATTCATCCGCCCATTTTTCAAGTGCTTTTTAAGGGTCAAAATTTGGGTTTGGGTTAGAGTTAGGTTTGAGGTTAGTTTTAGAGTAAGAATTTTAGTTTGGATGAGGATTGATAAAAAAGTTGATAAAAATTTCCGGGAAATAGCGAGTGTCTTTTTTTTTTCTTTCTACAGCGTTCGCATTTTTTCACGGAAAAAATCAAGGCTTGATGAAGCTCAATAAAGCGAAGCCAATAGTTGTTTGGTTAGAGTTACCCAGCTGTTTCTTGTGAACGAGAGCATGATGCTGCGCAAAGGCTGTAGCACCATAGAACCTCAGCTGGGCTGGATAATAGTGAGAACAAAGTGGCCGTTTTCACACCACTCAAAGAGTGGGCACCCATTGGTCCCATCTTTGGACCCGCTTATTGGGTGACTTTACCATTCTGCCCCGAATGAAACATGGTCTATTAGAAAAAAGCATCAGTGATGGTATCGAAATGCGTCTTACTTATGGCGAAAATTTTGGAATAAAGTTAATTTTAAATACAAGCTAATGGCTGTTGAATGTTGATGCAGCTGTCTTGTCTTTAGTGTCTTCAACAATCAAGACGACTGCAAGAAGTTTTTATTCCATTTTAAAACTTACGCTTTCTCTTATTTCAAATTGCTCGCCGTAATTGTCGCTGATTGCTTTCAGAATTCCCACACAGCCACTATACGAAGAAATAGACGAATCACGCGAGAGAGAAATGCTTCTTGCGTTCGAGAAGGAGTGTATTGCAAACCAACAAACACTCGAAATGCGCAAGCACAGAAGTAGGAAACACAGCTCAGATAATTTACTCGAGGTAACTGAAATAATTAATATCCATCGCTTATCAGTATTCAGCGATCTTAAGAGTCCAGCTGTCAACTAACTGTTCATGCTGGATAAAATCTTTATTTACACTGTTCTGTTAGGTATAAAATACCCGTTTTAGAGTCTGATGTAACTTGACGCGAAATTGAACTCGAGATTAGTCGTTGATGTGTGACTTGCAAGACAGGAGTTCTGACCAGATGACTTTCCATTTCCTTCGCATCCACTTTGTAGCTACACTCATTTGAGCTATTTTAATTACTTTTTGAGATACAGTAATTGCCTTCGAATTGAGTATTGCAAAAAGGTATGCTCTGCTGTGTTTGGTGACTGCAACCTATCTGTTACGTTGACTTGATATTTTATGTTTCGTTATTCAAATAGACATCATCAAATGCGGAAGACAATGAAGTCGCTTTCCACATGAATTCATCTTTCGACGATGAGAAAGACCGACTACAAAATCTAAATTCTTATTCTTCTTTACCTCGGCCAAGAAAAGATAAAAAGTAAGTCTATTTCGTCTTTAAGTCAGCTTTAAAATGGGTCTGACTTGTGGGCTATCCCTTGAAAACGGGAATCTTCGTGGTCGGTCAGGTTGGGCAAAAATCTGCCTACTCCTCTTCGCAACACACATTTGGTATCTCTATGCTAAGTAGCTGTGTGCAATTTTTAGTGTGTTCTTGTGTAGCCTAGTAGCCGTGATGTCTCCGGATATAGATACCACCAACTGGAAACACTCTTTGGTGTAATACAGCAAATACTGTGATTTTTAGGAATAAAACGCTTGGTTTTCCAGATCAAGTCAACATGAACGTCGTACCAAAATTCCTACGCCTGTGTCCTTCAACAACCGGTCCTTACTTTCAAGTCGCCACGTTGACTACAATGAGAATGAAAGGAATGGATCGTCTCAGAAAAGACACGACTCCGTTGAAAGCGACAAAAATTCTACTTCAAACGATCCCGAAAAGTCCGTCTTATCTCCAGACCCTACCTCCCGAGGTTCTTTTTCATTGGATGAATTAAATCAATTGTTGAGCCCCTCGGGTAGCTCCCTAACCATTGAAAATGAAACAAATCCCCCAAACGTTTCTCACAAGAATGCGAAAACCCTAGACGCTTCGTTACTGCATTCCTCCGCACATCCGGGAGTGTATGACCGACCCCATGGAGACTCAATCGGGAATCGAAGCGCTCCTAGCTTTCCCGCCGATCGGGCCCCTGTCCTGAACCCCCATTCTGCCCCACCCTCCGCTTATCGGTACATCTCGAATCCTTCAAATGATGGGTTTAGAAGGGGTGATTACGCGAATTATAACCTTGACTACAGACCTACTTCCGGCGTTCCCGAACACATTTTAAAAACCTGCAACCTAGCCTCAAGCCCCCGTTTCGAACCCGAGTTTTTACGTAGTTCCCCGTCCCAAATTGACACGTATGCTAAGGAACCTCAATGGGTCTGACAATGACCGGACGGCACCAATCAAAGATTTAGACTTTAAAAAACGTAACAGGATACTGCGCTATCCGAATCAATTTTTTATGACCTCTGAAACACTTAGAATTTAGCGTAGCAAAATGTATTCTTTTTTTATCCGAAGCTACCTGGATGAATTGGCTGTGCTGTAATGATCAAAAATTTGATTGCTCGGTAGTACTGTAGAATGATTATGTAGTTGTGTACTGTGATATCACTCCTTAAACACACCGTTTTTGCGCTTTATATTTTATACGTGCACTTTTAACTTCTTTCTGGCGCTTTAAGGTAGCTGTACTACTGCAGTCTTGAGATGTTTACGTGACATTAATTCGTTATCTAAACAGAAAAGGATAGAATTTAAGGTCAGCTTGATTTTTCAAAGTTTTCTTGATGTTGTTTTGGTGGACGAAATCTTTCTAACTAGCAGTTGTGCATTTTTAAAGCAGTTATTTTTAATTTTTCTGCATTTTTTTTGTTTTTGAAAATCCTGATGTAGTTTTCACTTTTCCCTCTTTTGTAGTTTTGCAATTGCTCCATTTGCTATTTTAATTTAAATGTAGTGATTTTTTATGTTACATATATTTTAACGTACCGTATATTTTTGTATTAATTTTTTACGTAGTATGGGTATTAGGGCATCTATTGCTTACTGTGTTGATTTGTGCTTGATATGTAGTACGCTTTTTGGCAATAATTTGGACCAACACCCAACAAAAACATGCTTTTGATTTTTGAATAATTTTGTGTTTTTAAAGTTCATAAAACGTTTGATAATTTGAAGAAGGGTCTCAAATTCCCCATTTCTTTCTTGCAAAATGACTATTTTCAGGGATTTAATTCAGAGGCCTTGTAAACTTCCAAAGTATCAAAAGTATATTTAGTGCCAAATTATTGTTACCTGCAAGTTATCAAGCTTCAAAAAGTAGACATTTAAATGCTTAATACTTTTTTGAATTTACCTAATTCTCACACGAAATCCTTGCTTCCAATATTTTTATTCTTGCTAGTGATTTTGAAGTCTTCGAAATTCGTTTAAGCTGTTAATTTTTACCTATCATGCGCTACACGCAATTGTGTTTTACTGCTGTGAAAATTGTTGTAATTTACTGCAAAAATAGTTGAAGCGTTGCTAATGTTGTTTCTGATTCAAGAATAGAACAAAATACCACAGAAAATTTCGAGAATTATATGTCCCTTGTCAGTAAAGCCGATAATTTAGTTAAGCTTATAGATTTTTGATTTGAGATTACTGTTGCTGTAAAGGAAAATACCGGTACATTCGGTACAATTTACATATCTATCAATTCAATATTCAACACTGATATCAGATGTTCTGGTTTGCCACTTTGCCAACCCTAATGTTATTGAAATTTGTCACAGCAATACAATATTTTGAGGTTTTTCAGTGGTACGGACAGCCAAAGTTGTATTATGTGTTAAGCATTATAAACAGATGAAAACTATCCTTCCGGCAACATTCCTGCTTGTACCGTACAGTGCTTAAACCATATGAAATTGTAAGCATTGGTTTTTACTGCGGAATTTGTCAAGTGTTGCTCACCTGTTTAATTGGATTTGGAAGAAAATTCTTGAAAAGTTTTAATTTACTAGACAAGAATCACAAGTTTAGTAGTTAATCTAATTTAAACTATAGTATTTCCAATAAAACAAGCTTTGCACCTTTAAGGATCAAAAAATTCTTGATCTGCGTTCGTATATCGAGATGATATCGCATTGCTTTCTCCGACCGGAGGTGTGTGTTCGGGTAAATGGCAAGCAATCAAAGCCGTTCCACGTGGGCATTGGTCTCCGGCAAGGGTGCGTTTTGTCACCTCTCCTTTTCATTGTTCACTTGAATTGGATCGACAAATGCAGCCAAGCTGATGAGTGTGCCACGATTAGAAATTGCTAAATCAGTCGTCTGCTATTCGCTGATGATTTGGTTCTGCTTTCTTCCACAGAATCTGGCCTCCAGCGCGCATTAAATAGATTTGCAGATGCATGTAACTCTACCGGAATGAAAATAAGCACGGCCAAAACTGAGGTACTTCATCTCTCAAGAAACCCTGATCAGTGCGTGTTGCAAGTGAATGGAGCCACACTGAAGCAGGTAGAAAAGTTCAAGTATCTTGGGGTTGCATTTACGAGTGACGGAAGGCAAGACGAAGAACTGGATACCCCAATAGGTAAGGCTAGTGTAGTAATGCGAGCTTTGCACTACTCGGTTGTCATGAAACGAGAATTGTCGAAAAAGGTGTAGCCCTCCATTTTCAAAGTAGTTTTTGTCCCCATTCTCACTTATGATCATGAATCTTGGGTAATGGCCGACAGAGTGCGATTACAAGTGCAAGCGTCCGAAGTGAGGTTTTCACGAAAAATCGAAGAAGTTACATTGTTTAACAAGGTGCGTAGCTCTGAGATTCGAAAATATCTTAACATCGAGCCGTTGCTTTTCCGAATTGAAAGATCACAGCTTAGATGGTTTGGCCATGCAAACAGAATGCCTCAGAAAAGACTCCCCAAACAAGCTTTACTTGCCAAAGCAAATGGGAGAAGACCAGTTGGACGACCTAGAATTAGATGGACCGATTACATTGAGGATCTTGGATGGAGCCGCTTGGGACTTGACCCAAGTAAATGATGAAAAACCGTGAAGTGCGGCGGCTTAATCTCGAGCTGATGTCCTTGTAACCCTCACGAAAAAGCGGGCAACGAAGAAAAAGAAGAAGCGTTCGTGTATTACTTTTTCAAATCTGATTCAATCAATAACGCATTTAAAAACAAACTTAATGCGCTTTGATGCTGAGGTAAGACATAAAATAACGCGCACTACGATTTTAAAAACGAGTTTTACACTCACTTTAATACTGAAAATTTAAAAATTGATTAAATATTCAGAGGAGTAATACAGAAACTAATTTTTAATTAATCGGTACACTATTTTGAAACATTTATGAAACTAGTTTTGGAATTCGTTTAATCCAAAAATTTGAAGTAACATGGAATATAAATTTATAGCCGGTTATAAAACTTTTAAGTTAAAAATTTTAATTTATAAAGGGGTAACTTTCAAAACAATTTAAAAGTGGCTTTACACCTCTTTCATTGATAACAGTTAAAAATTTATCTAACAATTAAAGGGGTAATACACAATGCAAATTTAAAGGAATCTCTATTCCTCCTTTAATGCTAAACTTTTGTAAATTTGATTAACACTTAAAACAGCAATTTGCAAACATATTTTGAAACAAGTCTTACACCTCTTTTAATTCTCAAAACAAGATGTTTTAAACTTTTAAAGGAGTAGTATGCAATCTCATTTTATAACCAGCTTTATGCCTTCTTTAAAGTTAAAAATTTAAACTTAATCAAGCGCGTAAAAGAGTAACTTGCAAAACATTTAAGAAATGGTTTCACACCTCTTTATTGATAAGACTTTGAAACTTTATCCAGAAATTAAAGGGGTAAAACACAATGTAAATCTAAAGAGAGCTCCTTTCCCCCGTAAATGATAAAATTTAATAAACACTTAAAAAGGTAATTTGCAAACCAGTTTTGAACCAAGCCTTACATCCCCTTTAATCCTGAAAACCAAAGAAGCTTCTTAAACTTATTCATGAGTAATATGCAATCTAAATAAATACTACTAGCTTTACGCCTTCTTTTAAGTTAAAAATCAAACAATCAAACGATAAAGGGGAAACTTACAAAACAGTTTAAAAAATGGCTTTACACCCCCTTTAATAATAAAAATTTAAAGGTCTATACAGCAATTAAAGGAGTAATGCTCTAAGTAAATTTAAAGCAAGCGCTATTCCTCCTTTAAGGCTTTAAAATCAAGACTTTTTAAATTTAGTCCAAACTTAAAAGGGTAGTTTGTAGTCCAATTTTGAAACTAATTTTACATCCTTTTTTAATCTAAGTCTAAGATGCTCTCAAAAATTTAAAGGAATAATATGCAAGTAGGTTTTTACAACTAGCCTTACACCTTCTTTAAAGCTGATTAAAAACTTATCACGTGTTAAAAATGTAATTACAAAACAAATTTAATACTACAGTAATTAGGCTGCTCTTTTTGTGCTAAACACTTAAAATTTTACTTGAAACAGCCAGGCGCGTAGCCAGAAATTTGCAATGGGGGGGGCTGTTTGGGGGGTCTGGGGGCGGAGCCCCCAGCCGCCGGAGGCCAATGGGGGTCTGGGGGCGAAGCCCCCAGCTGCCGGAGGCTGGGGGTTTGGGGGCAAAGCCCCCAGCCGCCAGAGGCACGGGGGTCTGGGGGCGGAGCCTCACGCGCTCGAAACTTTTGCATTTTTTTGCAAAAATAACTTATTTTAGGGCTATTTTGATTAAAAAATAATGATTTTAAAACGTGGCTTAGAAATTGGCATTGCAAACATGATTAAACTGGTGGCATAAATGGGCTATTTGGGAGGTGGCTAATGGTAAAATGTAATTCTCTTGTTTAGATGCTGGTAAATTATAGAATCGAATAGTTCAATAAAACTCACACGGAGTAATCTATTTCGTATACAGTTTATAGAGAAAAATAATTGGGGGGGCTAATGAAAAGAGATTTGAAAGAAATTATTGGTAATTAACTAGTACTGAATAGCCCCCCCCCCCCTATTCCTTAGTTTATAGTATATTTGTTGATGACACCTATGTTCAGCATTTTTTCACTTGCGATCAAATTTTATTGCTTGTTTCTTACCATTTATTAAAGGTTTCATTTATTTGTTGGTTTTATTTTTGTCAAATTAGCCCCCCCACCCTGGACATATGTTTCAAAAGATGTTTTAAATCATTATCTAGTCCACTCCAGTGCATAAAACAGTCTCAAAGTGCTAAAAATATAGTGTTTTTCCCATTCTGCATTTTGGTTGACATGTCAATGGGGGGGGGGGAGGCTATAGCCCTCCCGCCCCCCCTGGCTACGCTACTGGCTAAAAACGTGGTATTTTCCTAATTCTGCATGTTGGTCAGCAGTTCATTAGCCCCCCCCCCCCCCCCTAAATAAACGTTTCAAACTATGCTTTAAAGCACTTTTTTGTCTAGTCCAGTGCAAACGAGAGTCTTAGAAATGCTAAAAACCGGGTATTTTCCTTATTTTGCATTTTGTTCGGCAGTCTATTAGCCCCCCCCTAAATAAACCTTTCAAACTATGCTTTAAAGCATTTTTCAGTCTAATCCAGTGCAAAAGAGAGTCTTAAAAGTGCTAAAAACATGATATTTTCCTTATTCTGCATTTTGGTCGGCAGTTCATTAGCCCCCCCCCCCCCCCCCCCCCCCTTAAATAAACGTTTCAAAATAGTCTAATCCAGTGCAAACGAGAGTCTTAGAAATGCTAAAAACGGGGTATTTTCCTTATTCTGCATTTTGGTCGGCAGTCCATTAGCCCCCCCCCCCCCAATAAACGTTTCAAACTATGCTTTAAAGCATTTTTTAATCTAATCCGGTGCAAAAGAGAGTCTTAGAAGTGCTAAAAACGGGGTATTTTCCTTATTCTGCATTTTGGTCGGCAGGCCAATGGGGAAGGCTATAGCCCCCCCCGCCGCCCCCCCCCCCCTGGCTACGCTACTGGAAACAGCGGTAATCGCCCTTAAATACTAAAATTTTTTGTAAATCTCTCCACGATATCAAAAGGTAATTTTTAAAACAATTGTTGTTGAAAGACCAAGTCGAAAACGCGCACACCAACTCTAATGATTACCTCTCTTTAGTGACAGGTCGGAGGCAGATTGGTCTTTTTATATTTTTTTTATAAAGGAGGACCAAACAAGAAAAGATTTTGCAACCATTTAGGACAAATAACAAAAAGTAGCATTTTAGAAGGATTTCAAACCAAATCTTTTTTTGAACTCGCTGTTTTACACCGAAGCGTGTAACAAGTTGGCGGGGCTCAACTTCGCGTCTTTGCGCCCGAGCAACACAGCTTCTGTCGAAGAAATGTCGCAGCAATGGCAAGCCGTTGATAACACTGTGTTTGATTTGACTGGCGCGAGATTTGAACCTCAGACCTCCTGCTCGAGATGAACGCGTTACCGCTTGACCAACTGCCCAGTTTAGAAGAATTTTTTACGTGATCGTTCAAATTAAAGTTGACTCATTTGAAACACCACCGAATTTTTGGGACTTTTTTTTATTTATTTTTACGCATTCTGTTTCTGCTGAAACTTTTGGCCCATCACAAGCATAAAAAATATGAAAATAGAACCTCTTTATTCTCTACAGAGACCCCATAGAAAAAATCTTCACGGTGATAACGAATTTCGGGAACAATATCATTTCTACTTGTTGAAATTTAACCTATTTAATAGTTTCCTAATTGAGTAGTTTTTTTAAAGTTGAGCTCTTACCGTTGCAAATTTTGTTTCTTTGTCTAGCTGTCTCAAGACTATAATTCTTGGTGTGATGATGTTTAACAAAAATATTTTGTAAATGATTACAACTAATGCTTTATATAGATAGTTAGTCAAAATTGAGCGCGGCCCGTCTGGCACAGCGCCCTACCCCTATCCTTCTAACTGCTTTGAGTTACCCTCAAGACAGTTGATCTTTGGACACACTAAAACAAGCAACCGTGTGACACACCTCTATATCAGATCTATTTTGGAGCGCATTAGACCACTCATTTCAGTGCATTAAATTTTATTGCAGTAAATTGTAACGTACAATTCACTTTTAAGCCACAGAATTACAAAGCTATATTAAATCAGCTTTGAAAAACAAAGCGATTTTTGAGTTTTTTACAATATGCGGATAAAACATCACCTAAATGCATAAAAATGCCCATAAGGACATTATGGGGCAGTACTTTCAATAGGGCAGCAGAAGTTAGTTCATGGAGGCATTTGGTAGGTCTACCAAAAAATAATTGTGTAGTTCACTTTGACTGAGATTTTACAGTTCGATAATTAGTACGAAAGTTAAGAAAAAGATTTTTACCAGCACATAACTACATTTTGAGTTTTTTACTGGCACGGAGCAGGACATAATTCGTCTCCCAGAAGCGCAGCAAATTGGTCATCTAACGAATCAAATCCTTCGACTGCGATAATAACCCGTTCGGGATCCCCAGCGATATCAATCAGCTCATCTTGATTTATAGTTCCAGTTGGCGGCAATACTCCCACCACATAAATCTGAAAAAAATAAATCTTATCGAACCTTGCCTAGCAGTTTTCAAAAAGTTTGGTTTCACCGTAATTAATCTTTCCCCTTGTCTCTGGATTTGTGTGTGACTTCGAAAATCTCAAAAACTTTTTTCTACTTTTTATTTCGCAATAAGTTACTAAGTTTTAGTTGTTTTCCGAAGCTAGTTCATGCCTCCTGATGATTGTAATATTGTAAATGCAAATTTTACATTTTTATTTACAAAGTTGCCTTGGCCAGGAGAAAGCGTAGTGGCCTGTTAGTTTTCGAGCTGAGCTGCCACCTGCCCACCTATGTCTACCACACAAGGTGGAGGCTTCACAAAGTTCTTTTTTATAGCTGAACGACAAGAAGGAAGCTGTAAACACCAATTTTATAGTCTTTGATTTGATCCGACCGAGAATCGAGGCCAAGTCTTCTGTTTCAGTAGCAGACGCTCTATCCACTCGACCCACTGACCATTTATTATTGAATTATACTAAGTTACACTTCTTACAACAAGAATACAACAAAAAAGGGGTGGCAAAAACTCTCAGTCTCTTTTAAAAGAAACGTTACGGTAATCCGGCCCCTAGTCATCAATTGTAACTACAGTAGCATCTCACCAGAGTTCCATCATCTCTGAGTAGTTGAGCAGGAACAGAGACTGCATCCTGCGATCGTCCGTCCGTGATCAGAAGGATGACGTTGAGCGCATCAGGTCTATCGCCGTTTGCTCGTCGGAAGAAAACGTTTCTAGCGTGAGTTAGCGCTGCTCCTGTTACCGTGCCATTATCTGTACAAAAAAAGTTAAAATTTCAGTCTTATAAGAAGGATACTAATCGAGAATCTTATTTCTAGTGACCTTGTTGTCAGACTTTGGATCAGAGTAATGTGAAAAGAGGGTACGATGGCAAGTGCAGAAATTGCCATCGTGTGTGGTTTGAAGGTTCGGGTGGGCTGCCAGGATAGGCTATGTGTGAATGTAGATGCTAATGAAACACTTGCCTACAGGGAAAGCAGATAATATCTGAGGAAGCGTTACCTCACAGTTGTGGAAAAAGTTTAAGTTCCAAATCTGCTATGTAACTTCTGAAAAAAATTCAATCTTATAAGTGAATCATCACGTGGTTGATTGGTGCTTTTTTTCTTCATTTTTTCAACACTTTTTAAATGTTTTGTTTTCATCATTTGCTTCAAAAGATAATGTTTCAATTTATTGTAGAATGTAGATCGCTGATGATATGTAGCGTTCTAATATGCCCATTGTCCACTTTTAAAGACCTGGTTATGACTTTGGTTGAGAGGCCCGATTACTATTGAGCCATGCCAAACAGCAGTGCCAAATTGCAAAAGAATTGTTACATCAATTAAAGAATCGATATGTTACCATAACATAATAAAATATTTGGTTATTACTCAGTTCTTTTATAATCTGGCTTTTTTTTTACATTGCTTGGCAATAAGTACTTAAGTAATATCGTAATCGAGAACAGCTTTGAAAAGTGGTTAATCATGAAAAACGTGAATCATAACTGCAAATTGCTTAGGTTTCATTGTCCATGTATCCAGCACTGCCAGGTCTTATTAATTGTACGCGACCGCCGAGTGAGAAATCTTCACCAAAAAAACTCAACCTCTTGAAACGGTACTTAAGTCGGTGCTGGTCCTGTACTAACTTTGTTCCCTGTAGGGCAAAGTGGTGATATCCCTTTGGAAGCGAGTTAACTCGTTTGACGTGTATTCGTTTAAGAAAATTTGCCTGCTTGTGACAACAGCGCGATTGTAGTGGAAGACTCCAATTTGCGTCATATCTGGTCCAAGTTGGAATAACCTGAAAAAAGATACGAGTAAAGTTATTTGAAAATTACTAAGTTGAGCGTCAAGACGGAATTGTCCCGCTTTCGTAAAGTTCATTCTTTGCAGGCAACAGCAACTTGATGAGATAAATTTAATCCAAAACTTCTTCTTCACTATTGGTAAGGTGGTTGAGCGGTAACGCTTTCGTCCCTGGAACGGTAGGCTTGAGATCCAAATCTCAACCCGGTCAAATTGGACACGGTGTTTCCCACGGCCCGTAACAGTAGAAAAATTTTTGTTCCCCACAGGTGCAATGACTCGGAGATGGACCTCGCAAACTTGTTATACTCTTTCGCTGGCGTAATACAGAGAGTACTATAAAAGATTTGAATAGTTTCTATACTAAAAAAAATTATCACAATCATAATGCATACGCTACATTGGCAAGTTTTGTACTTGTAATTGGATGGTGTTTTATGAGGCTAAAACTTCATTCTGGCAACACTGGTTTAAAGAATGGGCGATTTATTCCAAAACATTATCTTGCTTGGCAGTTTGAAATTTGTACTTTTAATGGCGACTACAGGCGTGTGTATTTTACCAGCAAGTTTTTTTCCTAATAATGGAGTCGTTTTCACGACGGCTCTGCTTGCATGATCTACGTTCTATCCACACCCTGATCAGTAGCCACGTGTGTCAGAGTTTACGAAAAACATCTAATCCTTTCCAAAACGAAAAAAAATATTACAGGGATTTTTAGTCTTGGGTTCGATCCCAGTCAGGGTTCGATCCTATGATTAAAAATCAAAATTAGAAATTAAAATTTTACGTTTTTGCTTCGACTTTTAGAAAGTGTTTGGGTGGCAGCTTGACTAGAAGACCGACAAGGTCACTTGACGTCGCGCAGAATGACAAAATTTGCAAAAAAATAGAAAATTCATTCTTACTCAGTGATATTCGATACGAGAAACCTCATCATTTCCCAATTTGCCTCATCAACAGTTGTGGAAGCGTCCATGATAACGACCAAGTCAATAAACGCAAATGGCGGACAACGTTCTGCGAAAGAACAATAAGTTATGAATTATTTTTGTAGCATTACGTAGTATATTGCATTTGCAAATATTCCAGTTTAAGTGGTATTGCAGTAAAGCGTTCGCCTCTGAAAGAGAAAGTATGAGGTTCAGATCTTAAAATCAAATCAAGTTTTTCATTATCATTGTATTACGCTGAAGCGTGTAACAAGTTGGCGGGACCCATCTTCGCGTGATTGCGTCGAGACAACACAGCTCCTATCGAAAAAATGTCGCAGCGATGACGAGCAGTTAGTTGGCAACACTGTGTCCGATTTGACTGGACCGAGATTGGAACTTCAGACCTCCGGCTCCATGGATGAACGTGTCACCGATCGACCAACGGGCGGATAAATTCAAGTCTCAGACCTGTTAAGTCGGACTCATTGTTGCCAACGGTTCGACACCGCAGCGACATTTTTTCAAAAGAACTGTAGAGTTGCTCATGCGCAGTACCGCGGAGATGGGCTCCTTCAATTTGTTACACGCTTCGGCTTAGTTCAAAGATATAACAAAAGATTTCATTCATCCTACTTGCCACGCTACGTCAAAAGCATGCAATAAGTTCAGAACGCCTACTATTTGCCTGGATTGCGAACATTATTACGTAGTGGAATAGAAAGAGGTTGCAACAGTGGCATCGCTCAAATAAAAATCATTCATTATGATAATAAATCAATTCTCAGTTTGGCTATTTTGCATTGTTTCGTTATTGCAGCTTAAATCATGCATTGTAGAGTGTATCTGCTTCGTTGGTGCGTATTAACCCAGGTACTCTGCCTTGTCTAACTACACTAACACAGCGCATTCTTTTTGGGGTTTTGTTTACAAGTCGAGGTTTGGCCACCACAACGATCAAACCGCTTGGGCCTGATGGAAAAATATGCGTAAAGTATCGTTTCCAAAAACAAAACGACGGGCTGCCTCTTGGAGGAATCGGACCAGGAGTCAGCAACCTTTTGGCTACTAACTTGACGTTCTGTCAGAATATCACCTGAGCTATTGCCGCGTGTATGACTGCTTGTGTTCTTGAAATATAAGATGATTCATTGGGTTTAATTTAATCAAAGCAAATCTTTCATTACACTCGCTGGTTTACGACGAAGCGCGATACGACGTGGCAAGGCTCATTTCCGCGTAATTGCGCCCGGGCAGCACAGCTTCTTTTGAAATTTTGCAACGGTAGCGAGCCAATGGCAACACTGTGTCCGATTTGACCGGCCCGAAATTTGAACCTCTGACTTTCGACTCGAGAAATAACCACGTTACCGCTCGACAAATTGCGGTCGTCTAATTTGATTAGTTTGGGAATTGAGGCTTTTAACTACTTACGAGCACAGCAGGGAGGTTCCGTTGACCATTGCGAATTGTTCAAACAGGTGTTCATCGACAGATCTGGAGGCAAAACATCGAAATTTTCGTTGCAAACAAATTCGCATACGGTTGAGGCAATAAGTGATTCGGTAGAACAATCGACGTTTCCATTTTCAATTTCTTGCGGTTCGCAAACGTTTGCTGCAAGTCAAAACAATTTTTGAAAATGATGATTCTAGAAAAGAAGGCGGCCATTAAAGACGCACTGTTAAGAATCGGGAAGAAATAATGAAAAAGGTTAGGTTGACGAAGATGGATGTCTCTAATCGTGCAATGGCAAATTAGTTTAAGAGTTATTACTGATGTGGACGAAACAGTAGCGTATGATTTTATAGTTTGTCAACTAAAAAAAGCTGCCAAAAAAAATATTTAAACCCTGTTTTTCACACCCCTATCTTTCGCAATGATATAGACTGACAATACGTGCAAAGATAATTTTAAACATTTTTGAGAAGAATGCTGCTTCGAATTAACAAGCAGCGTATTGATGCTTGAACCAGCGCGATTCGAGTTTTAAAATTACCCAAAAGTAAAAATCTCAGTAGAGCTTTCAGTTATAAAAGTCAGAGGAAACTACATTATGTTTAAAGTAAAATACCTCTAGAACATTTGAGTCAAACAAAATGGAGTTGACACAAATGCAGTGTACAAGTATTTCACTAATTTAGGAAGTCTCACTAATTTTAAACGGTGCCCTCCTAGAACACTAGAAATGTTGGTTAAAAAAGCTGTGGAAGTTTTAGGGAAATAAGATGATTTCATAAATTTGACTTCGGTAATCGGTATATTCTGTTGTTAAAGACTATATACAAAATAATCAACAGATAAATGCAAATTTCAACTCCCACTATTGCAAACAAAAAAATATTAAAACGCTATTTTTGCCAAACACCGGTACGCAAGAATCGGTTCCTAAACCTTGAGAACAGTTTGTTAAAAACTGCTTGCGAGGATATTTTGCTTATTTGGCTTAAGCGGACCGATGGACGGTTGCTCAGTTTAGACAATCGGTTGCAAAACCGGTTCCGATGATATACTGCTATTGAATATCTGCTATTGAATAGCACCACTGTAATACTCGTATACCGGTCAAAGCATAAAACAAGAATTAAATCATTAAAATTTCATTCAATGATTGTCAACCTAAAACTATAGGTTTTCGTGTTTCGACCAGTAACTTAGGCCATCTTCACTTAGGCCATCTTCACATCTTTTTATATGAACATGTCATAAGTTGTTTGACGTCATTATAAAATTTGCATAGACAAAGCAGATGTGTTTATTGATGCAATTTTTATTTCCAAATTTGGTAATTGCAGATTTATATGAGTGCATGTTTAGAATTTCAATGATTTTAAAATTGCTGCTAATTTTTGTTTCCAAATTTTAATTGCAGTTTTATATCATTGCATGTTTAAATATGTGTTTTGTTTTTTTCGCCTGATGAGACCCTTGAGCAAGGTCGAAACGCGTCGCGATAGCTCAGTCGCACTGTATGTTACAATAATAAATTGTAGAGATGAATAACTTATGCTTCTAAATGCTAGCCGCGAAGATGGCCTAAGTTACTGGTCGAAACACGAAAACCTATAGTTTTAGGTTGACAATCATTAAATCAAATTTTAATGATTCTAATTTGCTGCTAATTTTTAGTTAAGAATTAAATCACTTACGACTACAGATAGGTGCCTCGTTGGTCCAAATCAAATCTCCAGAAGGACCTTCAATGCACACAGTTATTAGAGGCCCGACGCGAGTGTGGAAGTCTTCACAAGAGTATTCACATTCCGACCCCAAGAAAGATCCGTCGGTGCAAGTAATAGCGCCATTTTCTGGGGCATCTGGTGGGGGTCCACATGTTCGACCTGCAAAATATGTAAATCACTTTAATTCTCACATATGCTTCATAGTTTGCGCATTTTACCCAAGTTTCAACGTGGCATTTTAAAGCTAGTGATATAAACCTCAGTAATTTAAATATATTTGATTTTCTTTTTAGAGACTAACAGCACTATCCATAAAATCACGCACTTGAAAAGAAACTCAAAGCATTAATAAAAATTCAAAACCCATATTATTTGTTTTCTCTCATAAAACGAACTGCCAAACTTATAGTACGGAAACAGAAATTGACGTTTTGTGAAACCGCAAAGTTTTTAAGTTATTGCCAATAAATTCTTACATTTCTAAAAATTACCGGTACTTACTTTGGGCAATGTAAAAAATATGTTTACAAAACGGTAAGATATGCTTTTGTACAGTATTCCTCGAACAATAAAAAAGTCGTTTTAAGCTAAATCATTCAAACGTACGTTCGCAAGTTGGGGGAGGGAAAGTCCAAATTCCTTCCACTCCGATTGGTTCAGCCTCAAGACAGAAAGTCATTGGTTCACCAATGAGCTCAAAGTCTTCGCTATTACACGTGAAAGTACACACACTGTCAACGAAATTGAAGTCGGTACAATCCACCTGACCGTTCATTATTTCGGTATACGGTGGCAGGCAGACAATGCCTAGCAAAAATATTAAAAGGTAAACTAAAAAGTTGCATTAGTTATCCAATTATCTGTTATTCGTTCATTTTATCATTTATTCATCGGTTTAATCCTCACCTAGGCCATGTTAAACCCTTGGAAAAGACGCTTTACCATAATTATTTAATTTTTTGGTGGCTTCGAACAAGCATCAAATTTGCAAAGCAAGAAGTCAAACCATGGTCACTAAACGTGAACCGAAACGCCTGGAATAGGTGAACTTCTAAACAGGTGAGGATAATTTGTAAAAAGTAAAAGCGCTACGTTCATTTCCTCGTGAAGAAGAATAAATATGAATCCGTCATTCAAATGATCCACAACACATTTTGTGTCTGATATAAGTGCCAATTACACCAACATAAAATTCTTAGATTAGAATTATTTTTCAGTCTTTAGTCAGGCTGGCCCGCCCAGTGGATAAACTACTTGGTCCAAATGGAAAATAAGCCTAAAATATTTTCACAAATTTTGCTTACGTTGGCATGTTGGTAATGGATCTGTCCATTCACCTAACGCGTCACCATCAAAATCGTCATTACAAACAGAATCGGGGGAGCCAACTAGGGCAAAACCACGGTCGCAAGTAAATCTGCAAATAACAGTGTTATGATTTGACCAATAACCACTCTCTTTTTGTTTAGAAAAAATTTTATAAAAAGACGAGGTTCATTAGTTTTGCTCAAAATTTAAGAGCAAGAAACAATGCCAGCCTTAGCGTGAAAGCTTTATTTAAGAACCACGAGGTAAACGTCACTTACAGCGTTTTAGCCCTCAATTACGAAAGAGCCGCGGTAAAGAGTTTATATGCCAGCGATGGTGGCATAAACTCTTTGATTGGCGCAATTCTTTCGTAATTTGGCACTTTTTTGGCATGACTCAACAATAAGCAGAGAAAACGAAACCGAGAACCGCGGGGTATAAAAAATGAACATCTAAAAACGCTGCTAGAGACGTTACCCGGTTTGTCTTTCCGGTGCCTGAAGAGTGGACAAGTAAACGCTGTGTACTAAGTGCCCGAAACAAAGTCTAAATGCGTAACACAGGGTAATGCATTTGGTAAGTAATCAGCTGAGCTTTAAATCTCACTTACGGATAAAGCAAACTTGGGGTTTATAGGATTTTAATATTTTAATTGTTTAATGGTTTAGCACTTGTTAATCTGCTATAAACACTATCAACATTACAAGCTCTTTGATTGCCTCGTTTTTTTTTTGTTTTTTTTTTTGCGATTTAGCACTTTTTCGGCGAGGCTCTGCAATGAGCATGCGGAATAACCAAAACCTGCCTTACAAATAGATATATAAAAACGGTAAATAATGGCCACTGTTAAATATAACGTTCTGTACGTAGGTTGAGGAAAAGTCCTGGCTTTGGAACAGAAGCAAAAGTCTATAGAAGAGAAGGCCATTTCTTTTATGACCAAAAACAATATGGGAAAATTTAAAGTGATGATCAAAAAAAAAAAGATCTCAGCTCAAACGGACTGGCACTTTTCCGTATATTTTAAAGTAAAGATCAACAAAAAAAGTGACTTGTTTTCTGAAACCAGACAGCATCATTTTCTGTCGTTTTATTCAGATCTAAACTCAACCCGTTCGGGCTCATAAGCAGGCGATGTAAACACTAAAAATCCCGGGCCTGAGTGTTCCACACTTACTTGCCCCCCCCCCCCCCCTTCTAACGACCCTGTCGTGCTGCCAGCACCACAAACCTGCTTGCACTAACGTATAACAAACTAAAAAATCGTAATTACTGGCATCGGCTGGCAACGTTGTTACCGTCGCTGCAATCAATATCTCCATTGAGAAGTTCTGTGAACGGAGGCTCGCAGGTGATCTGGATACAAATGGGTGGAGCATTGCTCCATGCACCCGAATTGGTTTCTAAATTCGGTATGCATTCTGTTTCCCGCTGTCCTTCCCGGAAGAATCGATTGTCACAAGTGAATCTGAAAGAACATTATGGGTCAATTATATAACTTTTAAAAACAATAAAAAAACCAAGAAGAATGGAGTCAACGCCAATTTAATCTAATATGATTGCCCTAACTTTAGATATCCCCATCGATTTTGCCTTCATTCCTCTTGTAAGCAAAGCTTAGAAAATGCTTTGTAGACCCGTGTTTATATCCGCTGCTCATATCCAGGAGCCGTTCGAAACAGCATTCAAAAAAAGTTACGAAAACGTCACAAATTTTATTATTTATTATGCTTTTTTATTAAGGTAAATTTTTATTTATTAAATTTTATTATTATATTTATTATGATTTAGGACACTGAAAATTTTGTGGCTTGTTGTACAAAGCTTCTTGAAATAACATTAAGCAAAATCTAGCCATACATTTGAAAAAAAGCAAGTTTTGTGAATAACTTTCTTTTTAATTTTTATTGATACTGATTAAAATTCAACTCAAATTCAAAATCTTACTCTAGTCTAAAACTAAATACCAAATCTAACCCTAATCCAAACTCAAACTATAATTTCATAGCCTTTAAACATGCAAATTAAAAATACGAATTTGAATATTCCTCTTTTTTTAATTTTCTTAAACTTGAAGTTTTCCGGTAAAATAAGCTTGATTTAAAATAATAATAATCATTTTTGAAACAACATACGTGCAGATGCTTCCTGCCAGATTGCCGTTTGTGCAAGAAACTTCGCCGTTATCTGGATTGACCTGCATTGGGAGGCAAGTAATTTGAGTGCAAATGGGAGCCTCCGAAGTCCATTCTCCAAATTGATCATTGTCATTGTCATCCACGCACGTAGAAGCCACCTCGCCAATTAGGAAAAAGCCTTCGTCGCACTCAAATCTAAAAAAAAAAAATTAGTAAAGATTTTTCGTATATCTTGCAGAATAATTTGATAATCAAGTCATTTTCTAGAGAATGCAGAGCAGCAGGTGGTGTGATGTTTAGTTTCTGGAGTGAAAACGTTCTTCAACCGCTACAACAGCTCTTCGTAAGAACATGACAGTGCAATGCATGAACCAAAAACAATTTTGCAGAGGTGACCCAGCCAAGTCCTTTCACATACCAACGTAATACAGCAAATGTAATGCATATTTGAGTTTTTGTGGAATTAGCAGAGGGTTTTCTGCAGCGATGTACTGTATGTTGAAAGCTAAAGTATCAGGTCGAGTTCCTCAGAAAGCGAATTGGAACTGCTCGTTCATCAACGTTAACCAGCTCACGCACAACGCTGGTTACATCGATGTAAGTCAAGAATAAAACATTTGCTTCACATCACTTCGCTTCGCTTCACTTTCGGTGCAAACCTACACCTCAAAACCAGTTTTACCACGTGAGTGAAGTTAAGGGTTACCCTAATTATAGGAATGTACGCCAGGGTCAACTATAATTGTCACAAAGCATATCAATTTCAGGCTTAGCTATACACACGTCTTTGAGCAGTTGTAAGAAGTACTTATGTCATGGCCTTATACAGCTAGTGGAAGGCCAGGCCCAAATGTCAAAGCTATGTATGGAAAGTTTTCATTTTTCATTGCTAGAGTTGTAAATGGTAATTATACCCGCCCGAATGTTGCTCTAACTCTTCCTAGATACAGGCTATGGCTCTGACTCACGCGCAGATGCTGTCTTCATTGTTGCCATTGGTGCAACCAACATTTCCATTTTCTGGGTTAACATGAGGAGGTACGCAAACAATTCTTGAGCATGTTGGTGCAACCGCGTCCCAGTCACCGAGAGCGTCGTTTTGGTCCAAATCCACACAATTTGATACAGAACTTGCACCATTCAGGAAGAATCCATCGTCGCATTCAAACCTACGCAAAACGTAGACACAAAAGCTTGCCAACCTTTATGATTGAAGCCTATAACGTTACCTGCGTTAACTTCATCTAAAGTTGAAATAATTGACGATCCCCCTTCCCACCCGCCCACCCCGCATCAGCAATTTATCGCGTGTATCAAGTGAAGATGGTAAAAATTTGCTTCACCATTTCAACAGAACTAAAATGCTGTCGTTTAGTAAAGAATGTTATTTTTGAAAACTTAAATCATTCAATGATTTAGTCCAACATCTATAGCCTAATTATCACAACGGACAGGTAAGTTGGTTGTTTCTTCAAATTACCAATGATAGAACTTTTCAATAACTAAGGAGTTGGGCAGCTTTCAATTTCTCACGCTTAAGAGGCCTCCCCAGTAATTAACTAATGAGTGTCCTACCAAATATTAGACTAAGCCAATCACATAATCTGCAAGAATATGTCCACAGTTTGGCCAAGAGGTCAAAAGCTTCGTTTTAACGACGACCCTGATCGTATGATTTCGGTTTAACCCGCACCCTGGTCACGTTGTTGCGTCCTTAAATAAGACGTTTTACAATGATTATCTCTGCTTAATGGGAGTAAAGTCTCAACAAGCAGTAAATTCAGTGGACAAGAACTGGAAGAAATATACTAAAGCATTGGATCCCTGGAAAATTCTAAACAAGCGCAGATTTCTACAAACATAAAGTACTTATTGCAATGAAAAGTGTGCAGATCATCCAATAGTTAGTGCATGGCGATGTCTTGTAACAGGGGGATAAATATGCAGCTACAACAACAACGATTAACTGGTGTTAATTACTGCAAAGTTAAGTTTTCTCACTGGCAACTGCTTCCAAAAAGGTTTCCATTTGTGCAGTCAACATTTCCGTTTGTAGGATCCACATGCGGTGGAATGCAGGTTATCTGTTCGCAGATCGGGGCATTGCTATCCCAGACTCCATCAGCGTCATTATCGTTATCGTCTAGACATTGAGAAGTGGTTTCGCCGTTTAAGAAAAACCCAGCGTTACATTCGAACCTGAAAAGATTATTGTGTGTAAAGGTTAAAAGAAGACTTTGGCATTTGACGATTTAGTTTGAAAAAGCAAATCTGTGTGTGCACTCTTGAACCGCAAATGAAGTCATTAAAAAAATGACGTACAGTAATTTCCAAACCGTGGTGTTAACGTCACAACAATCACATCATCAACTCAAAACCAGTTTTTTTTTAAATCTTCGGTGAACACCAACCGGCATGCCAAATATGGTGGTCTTAAGATTTCCGATTTAGGACTTAGATGGGGAGCATTTGCTTGGTGTGCAATAGGGTTAAAGCAATACAAGTACAGTTTTGAGAGAGTGAATGAGCAATAACTTTAGTTCGTCATTTTGTAGCCTTCAATGATAATATTGAAGTTTGAAAACAGCTTTTTATTTGAATAATTTCTATAGTGTAATATCAAAGGTTTTTGGCAGCGGCACATTAATTTTCGCTGAACATAACTCAAGATAATTTTAAGCACCAGCCACCATCAATTAGGCAATATCGTGGTCGCTCTTTCTCCACTTAAAATGAGAAGAGCAAGCAAATTCAATGGGCTTTTTAGAATTAAAACAGTACTACAAGATTATACAGTATTTACATTAGCTTTATCTCTAATCAACTGTTTAAGATACGTTGTTTTATCAACTTTATAAACCCAAATTTTAGGATTCTGACATAAAGCAAAAACATTTGCGATTTTAGCGGCAGCATTGACGTTAAGTGTATCGCTGCTGTCGTTTCGCATCATTGATTACTGCCTTGAGTCATTTAGCAACATACTGACCAGTTTGAATCAAAACAAATCCAAGTTTGGAAATATGTTCAAGTAGCTGTCTCAGAACAGTAAAGATCCTAGTCATAAAAACGAAGACAAATGACGATTTGCTTCAAGTAAAATACCTCTGTAACAGTGAGGTCTAAAGAATGGAGTTGACAGAAATGTAATCTAGAATAATATTATTGCACAATTGCACAACACCCAATTGCTCTTCCTAGTTGTCTTTCTTTAACTAATTGTACAAAATTGATCGCATATATTTTCATAAATTGTCAAATGCAAACTTTTCCGCTAACCAAAAATATCCCAAGTCTGCCACTCAAATTTTACGGTTCTATGTTAGCGAAATGTGGAAACTTTCACTTACGTGCAAACACTGAAGATTCGGTTACCAGCTGTACAATCAACGCCACCATTAAGTGGGTCAACATGAGGGGGATTGCAAGTAATTTGCACACACACGGGAGCGGGGTTGTCCCATACCCCTTCAGCATCATCATCGTTGTCATCAATGCATCGTGATTCTTCCGAACCATCCAAAAAGAACCCATTGTCACAAGTAAACCTAAAAAAGCAAACTCGATTAATGATCTTCCCTTTTCTGAATAGATAATTGGCGAGGACTTTTTTAAACGTGTTTACGAGCAAAGTACATTTTAAAAGATCACAATGAACAAATCTGGAGGCATTGAAATGAAACAGAACAATTTTTGAACACACTGTCACTTGCCATCTATGATCCACTTTTTTTTAGCAAGAAAGAATGTGTCCTTTTTTTGAGAAATCCGTAAATGCCTACAGAGTTTTCGGTTAGCCCAGACATGGTATCAAACTAAAGTATAAAGAACAAGCAGCAGATTTTTTTCCTGAACAGAACAGCAACTACAGGTCGAAACTTTCTCAGAAACATGGTTTTTGTTCGATGACAAGTTATTTGATAAATCACTATTACAACAAATGGCGACAAAATATTGCTTCTCCTCCCAACATTACAGTTTCAGTAATTTAATGTAATCACAAAAACTATGAAACAATGGAGATCTTACGTGCAAAGACTGCTGAAGAAATTACTGTTCGTACAATCCACTGCTCCATTATCTGGGTCTTGATGGGGAGGAAGACAGGTAATTGGGACACAGACAGGTGCTGGTGCGCTCCAGACTCCCAGTTGGTCCCCGTCCCTGTCATCATTGCATACAGAGATCTCTGATCCATCCAAAAAGAATCCATTGTCGCATGTGAAGCTAGAAAAATTCCAAAATAAACTTTGTCAAAACTTCAATGAATATTAAAAATAATAGCAACCTAAAATTATTGACTTTAGTATTAAATAAATACCCATGTTTCAAAAAAACTAAAATATCAACAAATAATACATTTTGAAAAATTAGGAAAATTTAGGTCAAAAACTTCAATTTTTTCAGTATTATTAAGATTTCTGGCATTTTCAAATGGAAATATTGTGAAGTCTTAATTATTATGATATTGATACGTAAGATTGATTTCTTCATTGTATGACGTCATTCTTACATAAATATAGGTTCGAAACTACAATTGCTTCCTTTGTCATCTTTATGATGTTATTTCTTCATTAACACTAGCTATTGCGTAATGAGACTCTAACGTCATCATCATGTGACTTCATGCGTACAGATAACGCCACCAACCTGCATTCGCTTCCTTCGTTATTTCCGTCTGTGCAGTCAACATCGCCGTTAGCTGGAGCCACGTGCGGAGGTTCGCAGAAAACACGGAGACATACCGGCGGTTCTTCGGACCAAAGTCCCAGGTTGTCACCGTCGTTATCGTCTTCACAAACCGTTTGATCGGAGCCGTCCAAAAAGTACCCAGCATTGCAAGTGTACCTAAAATTTGTAAGAATGAACTAGGCATTGGTTCAACAAAATTTCACTCTGCCGATAGCGGTTTTTTTTCCGGCATCTTTGGACAAAAAAAAAGATGTAAACTGTGCATAAAATCTGCGGAATTTCAAATGTGTAAAAACACCCAGCAGAAAGTAGACATCAAAGACAAAAACGACACCAATATAAGATTTTAGAGACACCCAGTAGGCTACAGAGCTTATGTCTATAATAGCGGATACGAGCTATGGAGCTAAAACACACTGGCATAATATTTGAGTAATTCATCTAAAATTGTATTTGCAGCAAGTTAACACAAGTTTTAAAAAACAGTATCCGCTTTAAATATTTTGCAAGTATCTGAATTTGTTTTTGGCCACAATAATGGTAAGAAGTTGATGACTTGAAATTCGTAGCCCGATTCATGAAAACTCATTATCATGCCAAATTTATCCTGCTTCTGGATGCTGTTGTAACACAAAGTGTTTGTTGAAACTCCAAAGGATCTCGCCAACAAAAAATCACACAAGTTTGCAAGTAAGCTTACATCGATATTTTAGTGATTTTAAACAACTGATTTCGTAATGTAATAAAGTCAAAGAACAAAATATTTTTAAGTCAAAGACGTCACAATTAGGTGGAGATTGAAGATTATTCAATGGACTTAATGTTATTCCAATATCTACCCCAAGCTCTACTTAAATTATGCACTTACGTGCAAACGCTATCCTCGTTGTTGCGGTCCGTACAATCGACTTGGCCATTTTCAGGATCTTCTCGTTCGGGAATGCAAAGAATTCGGGAACATATCGGGGCTTCCGTGCTCCATTCTCCCACTGCATCAAGCCCATCATCATCAAGACAAGTTGATTGTGGAGCACCATTTAAGAAAAAGCCGTCATTGCAAACAAAACTGAAAAAAAAACAAAACTTAAAAATAAGTAGCACAATCAAAGCTAGTAGAAAATCAAAAAAAATTTTTGATAGTAAATTATTAAAAATAAACTTAAATTGGTGTTGGTGGGTAGTGGTAATTAGTAGTGGTACGTAAGTAGTTTCGGAGTAGTGGTAATACTGCACTGTGAGATATACGGAAACGGCAAGGTGGGCGTATTTCAATTACATTTTTTTGGCTAATAAAACAAAATTTTAGTACCGCTACCTTCAAAAACACACTACAAAAATTTCTAATCAGCAAATACTAAATCGACCTCTGCTACAAAAATATTTAATTTTTTTCATTTATTCAACGCTTGATAGATGCAGTTTACTTTTTGCTCCTAATATTGTTGTTTGCTTTTCTCGCATGTCGAAGACTACTGGTTTAAATTGCACAGCCTATCATTTCAGTGATTCACTGAACCCATTTCATTCTATTTTCCAAGTGAGAACAGTCTAGAAAGCACCTCGACTTGTGCACTTTCCAGTTTTTCGATGTTTCCTAGCCAATACTCCAAATTAGAATTAATTTTTTTAATGGATGATTGTGTTTTCGTTTTTTCTTTTTCTCGATGTATTTGGTGAACAATAAACTTAAATTTAACTTGATTTGGCTTTTTTTGTCGCCTGGTGTGTCCCTCGAGTAAAGACGAAACGCGTCGTGACGGCTCAATTCCATTTATTGCCAATAAATCATCGTTCATTTTGTGAAACAACGTCCAAAGTGCTTTTGTCCTGAACCTTGTCCTGAACCTCCTCAACTGGATTTGATTTACGCTCACCAATGGTTTGAGCACGCCAGAGTTGTAAACGGACCGACTAGTTCAGATCCGAACCCGAAAATATAAGCCCGAACCTTGCCCGAGCCCGAAAACAAATTTGAAGCCCAAATCATGCCCGAAAAAAAACCGAACGTTAAGTTAGGTCTGAAAAATTTAGCAATGTTGCCAAGTTATTTTGATTATATTTTTGTGCACCTAAGACAAAAAGCACGTCTCAGACCAGAAGTAAGCCCGAAGTTTTTGTCAACTTTAGGCCCGAACCCGACCTGAAAAGCCCGGCCCGACTTACAACTCTGGAGCACTTTCGGTTTAGGAATATCTTGACTATGATCCCTGTCTTAGCCTCTCCCAAAATTTAAAAATAGATTTAGGTGGTTAATGCTACTGATTAGTTTAATGTATTTTAATTTATTTAATTTGAACTGAAATGCTTTGTTGAAATGCTTGAAATCACATTTGGTCTTCTGTTTTTGACTTTGAAACAACATTTTTCTGTTTTGATCTGAGTTGCCGATATCTCTCAAAAGTCCGTTTGCAGAGTATTCTTGAGATAAAGTCTTACTTGAGCGTAACGTATTCTGGCTGGTTTAAAAGTAGAATTTAGGTTTTTTCCTATGTTTGAAGTTAAGTACTTAAAGTGATTTTAGACTTGAGGCAAAAGAAGTGTGGCCAGAAGTTACTCGTCAATCTTTATAGTGGGCTTTTTAATCTTGCTCAAGATTAACATTAATTTTTAGCAAGACCTTGAATTATAATTTGCTCAAAAAGAGTTGATATATTACGCTGCCTCTTTTATCCTCAAGTACAAATTTAATACGTTTTTGCACGAGCTCTAAAATGCCCATAACTTGAAAGCAAGGAGGGCCACTATGTCCTACAACTCACATCTCCTTTCCTCCATATGGAGTGGCTCAAGCATGTTTTTGAGTTAATATGTTATTGATCAGATTAATTATTTGATTTTGTGTCAACCTTATAATAGGCTTTTTATTACTCAAAAAATGTGTAATTCGAATAAGGTTTCCTATGCATGTGTTATTAACTTGTTCTTCAACAGCTGTTAATATCATATCATCCAATTAGGGATGATATGATATTAACAGCTGTTGAAGAACAAGTTAATAACTATAATATCATCCAATTAGGGATGAGTTTTTCAATTTTTGTTTGAGGTGTAAATTGTAATTTTGAGTTGTGTTCGTATGTGTATTGTGTAATATTGTGTAATGTATATTCTATATTATAGGTTGACTAATACAAGATACTCTATTGAAAAATTTTCTTTGAGTTGTGGTACACAAGTCATTAGATAGCGCCTAATTTTTCCAATTTTACGGGAAAAATCAGAAGAAACTTCGAGAACTTAGCATAATTTTCGTAATTATTGTTGATGTTGTCATTAAAGATGGATAAATTATTTGTTTTTCTGTAGCAGACAACGTCAAAGGCTATCTATTGGATGATCTAAGTTTTCATTGCGATAAGTACTTTTTGTTGTCTGGGGGAATCCGGCCTGCTTATAAGAGTTTTCAGGGATGCAATGTTCCAATAAATTTTGCCGGATTTTTGTCCACCAAATTTGCTGTATGTTCTAAGCCACCAAGCAGAGATAATTATCGCAAAGAATTCTATCCAAGGACGCAAAAACGTGACCAGAATGAGGTTACAGTCAGATCATACGATCTTGATTGTCGTAAAAACGACGCCTTTTACCCAGTAGGCCACGCTAATATTTTACGGGGTAAAACATACAGAATACAAATTACCATGTTTTAAGAGTAGTCAACTCGTTAGTAATTGTAAGATAATTTTTAGTATTCAGCGAGTATTACTCTTACGTGCATGTGCTTGCAAATAGGTTTCCCATTGTACAGTCGACATTTCCGTTGGTTGGGTCTGTATGTGGTGGGATACAAGTTATCTGTTCGCAAGTTGGTGCAGGTTGGTCCCATTCTCCTGCAGCATCGCCATCCAAGTCGTCAAGACATTCAGACGCGGGGGAACCGTTTAAGAAAAATCCAGCATCGCATTCAAAACTAAAGAAAACAAAACAAATTTTTTAAATTTTCTAATTTTTCTTCACTAATTCGTATTTGGCTTTTTTTTCCTTGGTCAGAAGGCAAAAGCAACTCGCAGGTAATGATTAATTTTCAGCTTTCGCTTTCACCCGTCACATCAAACCAAATTTTTCATCATTGTTAGGAGCAAACAATAATAAAAACACGATAACTCTTTCAATACATATATTTTTGAAAAACTGAACTAATGAATCTCAAACAAAAAATTTGACAAAATTCCTGATAATTTCAACGTTCTAATAAATGAAAAATAAACAAACGAAAAACCTTAAATCAAAAAATTGACTAGCACAAAATATAGTTCCAAAAGTAATTTTAATTAGACTTTATTTTACATAAATTGTCAAAAAACGTATGGATTAACAAAAATGCATTTGTCCGAAGACAAAGAGCTAGATGTAGAACGGTATTACCGTTTGATTCAATACCCCAGCTCACAGACAATAGTCTCAAGTTAATTCAGAGAAACAAATCAAATCAAACCTTTTATCATACTCATGTATTACGCTGAAGCGTGAAACGAGTTTGCGGGGCCCATCTCCGCGTCAGCGCGCTTACGGGGAAAACAGCTCTTTTTGAAGTAATGTCGCAACAGTGGCGAGCCGTTGGCAACATTGTGCCTGATTCAACCCGCCCGAGATGTAAATCTCAGACCTGCCGCTCCAGAGACAAACGCATTATCTCTCGACCAACTGGCCGGTTTGAAGTAAATACCAAATCACAAAAACACGTGTTTATCAAATAATTTATACGCCGCCAAAAAACATCATTTTGATTGGCCGTTTTTTTTGCAATTTGGCACATTTTTGGCATGGCTCAGTAATTGTACATTCGGAACCAAGAACCGGATTTTAAAACAGGCACGCAAAAACGCTACGCATTTCAGTTGATAGCATGATTGTACTATACTGCTTGCTAGAAAGTTAAAATATACTTTGGGTGAGATCTGAATGGAAGGTCATACATAACGGCTATACGCACAAAAAAAAAAAGAAAATTACTTTCATACGTATGGTTTTGATTTTAACTCAAACTGTGCTTGTTTGATGATACTTGTCTTTTATTGCAACGCTATTTCCGAGTACTTTTCTGTTCTGGAGGTTTTATTTTCTCTTCTTTTATTGCAACACCATTTTTGAGTACTTTTCTGCTCCGGAGATTTGCTTTTTTTGTTACTATGGACTTCAAAGAAATCCATTGAATTCACCTGCAAATGCTAAAGACGTTGTTTCCATCTGTGCAATCAACGCCTCCATTATCTGGATCTACATGAGGCGGAGTGCAAATGACTTGCACGCAGACAGGTGCGAGGTTGTCCCACACTCCTTCAGCATCCCCATCGCCGTCATCAAGACAACGCGATTCCTCAGATCCGTCCAAGAAGAATCCATTGTTGCATGAAAATCTACAAGTAAGTTGGTTGTTTTTTATCGGAAAAAGTTTGAGGACAAAAATTTTATTTACGTATTTAAGAATGCCAATTAAGTTAAAAAAAGAAACCTGTCTGGCTTCTTATTTTGGTATCTTATTTGTCATGCTTCATAATGCTGATTTTTCAAGTGAAATTTTTTCTCTTTTGCTAGTTGCTACATATGGCAAGAAGCTAAATAAGTTTCACTCAAAGTATTTCACACGAAATGTATTGGTTAAACGCTCAGCATGATAAACACTGTGGTGGAAAAAAAGCAGTGGTGAAGCTAGAGTGTGGTCTATGTCATTGGACTAGATTTGCAAGCTGCAGTTGTACCCGCTTTCTAGTCTTCCATCAAGAATACACACTGTCTGATGCCAGAGTCTAGTCGGTTCAACCGTAGTCAAAATTTACAGCTGAGAAAGTTACCCTCTTGCCTTGGCCTACTCCGGAAATAAAGGAGTGGAATTTTGAGGTATTATTTTCCACATAATATTTTTTCGTATATCATGGATTCACGTTTCAGCATTTGAATAGAATGCTCCAAAAATTTTTGCCAATTGATTAGCAAGGTTGCACTAAAATAGAACTTTCGTATTCGATTGTAAAACAGTTGATAAAATTTCAGAAAATGCTTGAATTAAAAAACTTGTCAGAAGATGTGCAACTTGCAAAGTCTTGTCAATTAGAACGCAAAATGACACAAAAGTTGCTATGTTATGGTTTTGGTGGTGCTATCAAACTCCAGCTGAGAGATTGAGACGAGGAGAAACTTCGAGGAGACCCAACAGTCGGGCGACACCTCAGCGTTTCGATTAAAGGTCGAAAACAGAGAGTGGATTAAAGACAGATGATGAGGATTAAAGATGAAGATAGGTTGATTTGCGGAGACTGTGGAGACTCAGAGGCAAGAAAATCAAGAAGGAAATGATTGAGATTTGCTATGGTGTTATTAATCCAAAAACAGTCATTAAAATTTGCTTCAGGAAAAAATAAACTAAAAAAAAACTTCTTGAAAAAATTCTACAAAATTCTAGGTATTAAAATAATATATATTTCGTACGTGCAAAGACTGTTAAAGAGGTTGCTGTTTGTGCAATCCACTGCTCCATTATCTGGGTCTTGGTGGGGTGGAGGACAAGTAATTTGGACGCACACAGGCGCTGGTGCGCTCCAAACTCCTAGTTGGTCTCCATCTCGGTCATCATTGCATACGGAAATATCTGATCCATCCAAAAAGAATCCATTGTCGCATGTGAAACTAAAAAATTTTAGAGCAAAAACATTTAGCGTAAAATACAATATACAGAAAAGTAAAATACCAAAGATTTACCATAAAAAGTTAGAGTTTAAGATATCAGTACACTTATACCATTCGTGACATATCAACCGCCGAAGGTTCATTTGATGGTGCATCTTTTCGAGAGCGTTAGGACGTTGTAACTCAACTCCATTTTATGATGCTTAGGAGAATGATTCCAAAGAAAATTTCAAGCTTAGCATGTACGGGATTGTAACAATGCGCATATTTGGTTCGTCAGTAGGCTACTTTTTCGTATGAAACGCTTTTTTAGCTTAAGATTGTCTTTGACTACAGTAGGAAACCAAAACTGAAAACAATATGCCTCTCAAAAATTGTTTTTTTTTGGCTTAATTTGATTTGGTAATCCGTAACTTAACGAGCGAAAATAAAGATTCAAAAACGTAATTAGCTTCTGTTATCTTCTGACAAGTTTTAGTGCAGGTAATTCAGAATGGTATAAGTCATATCCTACCGACTATTCTGTATTTTAACGTCATTTATTCATACTAGCCATTGTGCAATGAGACACGGACATCATCATTCTATGACGTCATTTGTAGTGATTTCGTCACCAACCTGCACTCGCTTCCTTCGTTATTTCCGTCTGTGCAGTCAACATCGCCGTTAGCTGGAGCCACGTGCGGAGGTTCGCAGAAAACACGGAGACACACCGGCGGTTCTTCAGACCAAAGTCCTAGTTCGTCACCGTCGTTATCGTCTTCACAAACCGTGCGATCGGAGCCATCCAAAAAGTATCCAGCATTGCAAGTGTACCTTGAAAGGACTTTAATCTAGCTGTTGATCAAGTAAAACACAATTCTCTTTATCTTAAAGAGAGTTATCACACTTGACTGCTCTTTATTTTGCAGCAAATCTCCGCCTCTAAGCGCATTCACGCGTAAAATTTACCAACTTTAGATTGCAAAAGACGTTGGTGCCAGAAAAAGCGTAAAGTTCTTCGAGTTTAGCATTACTAAAAAAACGTTTTTTGGGAATTGATGGATTGGAGTGATTTGATTATAACGTGAGTAGCTTACTGCTGGCAGTAACTTCAATTTTCTTTTGAAACTTATAAGTCGGCGTTATAAAGACCAAACTTGAACCCAAATCCAAATGATCCTAACTAGATTACTGATCGTTACAAACATGGGACACAAGATGATCCAATCTGGCTTTAAAAGTTTTAAATTTGGATAAATATATCTTTAAAGTTTTAAGTCTGGATAATTTCCACTCTTTAAGTTTTACTTAGCTCTTTATTCCAACCAAACATGAGTTCACTGCAATCAGAATTAATACTCCGAAAATGACTTGAGAAAAACAAGGTGAGAAAAGAGATGACAAAACCTTCCAAAAACCTCGTTTCATTATAGCCTATCAGACTAACGCTCACGTGCAAACGCTATTTTCTCGGTTTCGATCCGTGCAATCCACGTTTCCATTTTCTGGATCTTCTCGTTCTGGCACGCAAAGGATTCGGGCACACACTGGAGCTCGTTCGCTCCACACTCCGTCTCCATCCTGTCCATCATCGTCCTGACACACGGATACTTCTGCTCCTTCCAAGAAAAAGCCTTCGTCACAACGGAAACTGCAAAAACACGGGATATAGAAGTTTTGTTCTGAGAAACAAGATCATTATATGAGCAGTGGTCTACTATTCAAACTATGCTGCTGGAAAAATAACTGTAAGCGTTTGTCTAAACTCATCAAGCGTTTGTCTAAACTTGCAAAATGCAAGATCTTAGCAAGCATTTCTTAACAACCGGTTTTCTAAATTTAGCACCGGTTCTCGTGAATCGACTGAATAGCACTATCGGTATTGATTATGGGGAGCATCGCAGAGTCAAAATAACGTACAAGTTGACTTTGTTAATTACATATTGCAGGCGGTGATTACTCAGTGGCATACAGCGTCGGGCTAGTGATCGAAAGGTTGCTGACCCGTGGTTCGATTCTCGAACTGGCAATGCATCGTTGTGTCCCAGGAAAAAACACTTTGAGCCTATTTCTTATTGGGGCCAAGCTTCTACCCGTACTGGTGGACAAGCTTGACGAAAGACTTGCAACAAGAACCAAAAAAAAAAAAAATGCTCTGCATTGGTATGGTTAGACTAACGCTAAGTGTCTGGTTCATACGAACAAACAAACACATTGCGTAGCTTCAAAATACATGGTTAGTGATCAACTAAGCTTTATTGATTTTGTCGATTTAAAAAACAAGATTCGACTCAAACAGCAAAAAAGCAGCATTTTGCGATAACTTTTAGCCGTTGCTTTTTTATTCTTTATTTTCTCAACAAATGAGCGGTTGTTGTAGTGAGGCTCCTGCTTTGAGCCTCTAATGTAGAGTCCATAAACCAAACATTCTTTTTACAGGTTAACGCTCTAGCGCCACCGTTTTTGAAAAAAAAAGGCCAACAAAAATTAAATAAAAGAATCGAAAACCAAGAGCCGCTTAAAAAAATGTACATGACGTAAAAACAATTAAACCTTCACCACTCAGAGACCTGGTTGAACAGAATTATACCTGCATTCGCTTCCGACAAAGTTGGAGTCACTGCACAAAACTTCGCCATTATTGGGATCGGAAAATGGAGGCCTGCATCTGATTCTTCCACAAGTGGGTGCTGGTGAGCTCCAAACTCCATCTGCATCATTATCTTCATCATCATTACAGGTCGATTCGGGATTTCCGCTCAAGAAGAATCCATCATCACACGTAAAACTAAAACAGATATTTTGGTGAGCCAAAGCAGCGGGTGTGGTTATGAGTACAGAATTAGCTTTTTCACAGTGGTAGTCTTTATGACTGAAACTTAACCGAAGTTAAACTTTAGATTTTAACCGTACTTGGAAGTGTTTGGGTCCTTTAACTGTAAGTTGAAATCACACGAGCTTGGCCGTAATTATCTGTAATAAGCTTAGCTTTGATTGACAAAAATCTTTAAATCTTTTCCTTCTAAAAAACAAACTGTCCAGAATTTGAAAAAAAAAGATTTTGACAGCTTTCATCTAGCACAGGAAATTTATTTTTCTTGACTCTTGCGGTTATAAAAGGTATGGGATTTGTGGTATAATTTCTACACCGATTTAATTGATCGCAATATTATCCTTTAAGTAACGCAATCGACCCGTCACCGTTGCAACTTTTTTGTTTGAGAGCTGTTCTACAAAAATAACAACACTGAGACGACTCATGCAGCTCCATCTACTCGTTATAAACATGCTTCCGTAAAATAATGAAAAGTTGTTTTTTACTTGTACAACGTTGTCGCTTACTAATTAGCTGTCGAGTGGATAGAGCGTCTGCTACTGAAACGGTAGACTAAGTATCGATTTCCAGTCGGGTAAAACCAAAGACTAGAAAAATTTGTATTCACAACTTTCCTGCTTGATGCTCAGCAACTTAAGCGACAGTGCGAAGCTTAAACCGCGTGTGGCAGGCAAGATGGGCACTGGGTAGCTTGACTCAAAAACCGAAAGGTCATTCACTGGATTTCGGCCAAGGCAACTCGGTAAATAAACCTAATGTAATTACAACTAGAATGAAAAGTTCTTTTTTAACTTTGGCGATGTCGCCACTTACGTGCACACGCTTCCGAGGAAATTAGACGCTGTGCAATCTACATCTCCATTGACTGGATCTACATGGGGAGGTCTGCAGGCGATTCTAATGCAAGTAGGAGCTGGTGAACTCCACGCACCAAACGGATCCCCTACAACATCGTCTTCTTCACAAGTAGACGAATCCGAACCACTCAAGAAAAATCCACCGTCACATTCAAATCTATAAAAGAGAAAGTTTAATATATTGTACACAATAGATTTTTTTCTTGTCCACTTAGACTTATCTTGTTTTTTTATTGTTTTGGTAATTTTGTTTTGAAAAGAAACTACAAAGTAAAGTTATAAAAATCTGGGGTTGCTTTATGATTGAAAAGAAAACAAACAAGACAAATAACCGGCCACGAATATTAAAATATTCTGCGGATGCAGCAACGGAATTGTATTTTTTGTAAGCAATACTTTTTTATTTTTTGTTTTACTTATTTGCTTGCTTCTGGTATTGCTGGACATGAACTCAATTAGCATCATATTAAAGCAGCAACAACTGGCACTCGGGTAAACAAAGTCCATTCCATCACTGCGACCTCGGATTTTCTCGGGAAAAATCATTTACTACCATTTATCATTCCAACAAAGTAAAGTGACGACCTACGAATATAACCAAAATGTTTATTTATACCAACCTCAGAGAAAAAAATTTCAAACCTTTTGCGGTTATGAATTTTAACGGAATTACTGCAAGTAGGCTAATCTCTAAAGTAAGTATAGCCTTCATTAACTTACAAAATAGGGGATTCATATTCGCATATTCTTACTTGTACAGATTAGTGTCTCGCTTTTGCAGCACGTGACGAGTATGTATAACGAGGTTCAAGAATACGTTTTTAAATTTACGATGTCGGAAATTCTTACTCGCATGTGCTGTCATAGTTGTTTGCGTCGGAACATCGGACTCTACCATTTGCTGGGTCAGTGTGGGGAGGATTGCAGATGATTCGACCACAACTAGGAGGAGGATTCGTCCACTCTCCAAACTCGTCATCGTCTTCGTCATCCCTGCAAGTAGTTCTTGCTGCTCCCACACTTGTGTCCAGGAAGAATCCTTGATCGCACGAGTATCTACGTAAAATTCGAGTTAAATCCAGCATGAAGACTAGATTTTTAAGAAAATAGTTTAAACTTGTTGCAAACCAGGCCAACAAAGAATAAAAAAATACAAAAGAAAACTTTTAAGACCAATTAAAGAAAAAAGAGAGAAAGTAGAGTTTTTTGCAACAGGTTCATAAACTCATGTCCGCCAAGCATGAGCACTACTGCACAACGTCAAAACCGTTATAATTAAATCAAGAATTTTCAGTATTATGGTCAACTCCATCACATGAGTGCTCTGTCAAGTATGAGCACAACTGAACACAAACAATAAAGGAAAAAAAGAAAAATAATAAGCAAACAAAAAAATAATGTTTACCAGCATTAAATAAAGAGAACTCTGGTGGCAGAAAAGTTTAAAATTTGTAAGTACAATAAAGAATTTTCAAGAACTTAAAAAGGAGTTTGGAACGGTATGGATTTACAGTTATGTATAAGTGCAAACAACAGCAATATGAAGTATACTAAGTAAAAATGAGCTATATACACCTGCAATTGCTTCCGGCGTTGTTGCCGTTACTGCACATAACGTCTCCGTTGGCTGGGTCACTTCTGGGTGGAACGCACGTCACTTGAATGCAAACAGGTGCTGGATTGTTCCAAAGACCTTCTTCATCTCCGTCGAGATCGTCCTCACAGAGCGAAGTTGAGAAACCCATGAGGAAGAAGTTGCGATTGCAAGTGAATCTAATTGTAAGATGAAGTAGTGTCAAGATTTTTTTTCAAAGTATTTTGATAATTCTTACCAAACCCAAACCTTAGAAGTAACTGTTTGCCTAGCATAAACATGTGCTTTATGATTTCTACAAGAAACCCAGTCCTTAAGGACGTTCGAGTTAAGTTTTTCACTGTTTATCAATTTGATGGGAAAAACCTAACATGCGTCTTCATTAAATTTGAGTTTTTTACATCTTCCGTTATTGCAACTTATAGTTTAACGATATTCCTTTTTCTTTAGCGTTGTCAATTTGTAAGTTTTGTGGCAAAAAATTAAATTTCAGAAAATTGGACATGATTTTATTTGAACAGCTGCTTACTAACCATTCTAACGATTTATTGTATTTTAACACCAACGCTGTATCAAACCACTCATTGAAAGTTAGGAACATGCAGCAACTTTTTCGAAACTCTGTTTTTAATTGGCAACACTGGCAAAAAATCAAAAATTTTAAGCAGATAAATCAAACTGTGATTTCTTGGAAAGGAAGAGTTGAACTGCAGAAAGCAGAAAAATCTCCAACTTGAGCGACCCTTTAAACCTTTCTCTTTGGATATACATACATGTTTTTTGAAATAATGGTTGTTGTTCATTTCACAAATTTACTTTTAAAAAATGACCTGATTATGAGCTAAGAGTGCAAAAAGAATAGAATATTCATTTTCTAATCGTTGTAGATAATTTGATACTTTTAAGGTCAAGATTTGCAAATTCTACCAAAAGAAAAAAAATTGTAAGCTTAGTTTTGAGATCTCCAGGATATGGATGAATTGAAACTTATTCTCGCAAAAACTATCACGAAAAAGATTCCAAAAGAAGGGCAGTTGGACCTTCCAAATCGGATTTTAGAAGTCCATAAGTTACAACAACCTGACTTTTCATATTAGAATTGGCATGTTAATTTCTTTCAAGGATTATAAATTATACAGTTGGCTAATTGCTGAGTACTTATAATACGAATTTATCCTTACGTGCAAAGACTTCCTTCGTTATTGCCATTGGTACAAGTGACATCTCCGTTTCTTGGGTCGACATGGGGAGGGTTGCAAAGTACCCTTCTGCAACGAGGGGCCGGAGCGCTCCAAACACCGTCAGCGTCACCGTCTCCGTCGTCTAAGCACGTTGATTCTTCTTCTCCCTCCAAGAAGTAGCCCTCATTACAACGGAAGCTAAAAATAAATAAACTTCTGAGTTTTTACCTGCTTCACAAAGAAAATAAAAAGCTGTTTTCGCAATATTTGTTTAAATTTTTTTTATGTATCTTCCTTTGTTAAGTTTAAAGTCTTTTGAAATATTTTTACTCCTCAATTTAATATTTTCTAACTTCATTCAAAACAAACTATAAAGTATAAAAGAGTCCTCAATAAATACTGTACAAGGAGAAGATTAAAAAGTTGAATTATTTGACGTCTTTCGCAGAGCACGTTTACATACTTTTATCCATAGCAAAAAACGTATCGCAATAAAATCAAACTTCAAGATCAACAAAAAGTTATAGCTATTCAGAAAAAAAATTAAAAATTGATGAGGAGCACCAAACTTTCAAATTTATAGAGATCTGTCCAATTTTGAGGATTGAGCACAAGGCTACTCCCAAAGGTAATTCAACCAGTGAAAACGGTGGCAGAAATCTACCTCCTCAACAGCATGTAATAAAACCCGTCAAGAAGGCCCCCCAACCAACTGACCATGGGACTAGGCAAATTTGAACCATTCAAACAAATCGGACAAGTCAAATTTGTTGAGGAGCAAAATTTCTGCCACCTTTTTGACTTTCCAACTTTTAGGTAATCTTGAAACCAAACCTTATTTTAATATAAAGAACGAAAACACAATATGCTTTTCTAAAAATGTTCATGCATAAAATAGTCTAGGCCTGTACTTTAATAGCTTGCACAAGAAATAAAAGTACACTAACAGCAAAAAACAGACATTAGCAATGAAAACAAAAACAAATGCAAATACGCTAATAGCAAAAAAATTGTTACCTGCAAACGCTCCCTTCGTTGTTGCCGTTGGTACACATAACTTCTCCGTTTGTGGGGTCGGAATGGGGTGGTCTACATCTAATCCTGACACAAGTGGGAGCCAAAGAACTCCAAACTCCGTCAGTGTCCCCGTCCTGGTCATCTTCGCAAACGGATCTTGGAGAACCTCGTAGGAAAAATCCGTCATCACATGTGAAACTAAAACAAAAATATAAAATTTTAAAGTACGATGTGTGAGTCAAGCAGCCAAAGCTTACCAAGCATTTAATTACGGAGAATACCACATTATTTTTTATGCGGAACGTAAATCACGAAGCTGTGGATGACAATATTATCATTTTCAAAAAGTAACCTAATTCTGAATTGAACAAACGCAAGAGGGCTTTTACAAATCAGTTTACAGTTTTTGCATTCGCACCTGCAGACACTGGCGAAATTATTACCATTGGTACAGTCCACGTCACCATTGTCAGGGTCTACATGAGGTGGATTACAGCTGACTGGGGCACAAGTTGGGGGGTCATCGCTCCAAACCCCATCATTGTCCCCATCGTTGTCGTCTCTGCATCTAACCATTCTTGCTCCATCCACAGCAAAGCCTTCTTGGCAGGCAAATCTAAAGTGTTTTAAGCATTAATTTAGATTTCGCTCAAAAGTTCTGCGATCTCAGCCAAAAAACTGACTGCCTGGGCAATTACCGAGCAGCTTTGGATAATGTAATCTTGCGACTTTGCTAGCGCGAAATTACACGAACGCAAAACGCGCAAAACCTTTTACGATGTAAATGAAAAAAAAGCAAAATCCAAGATATCAAATGGCACGCGTATCACGCAGAGAGGGCCTACGAGACAAGAGTTTAGGGGGTACGTCATACCGAAGCTTGAAAGATCTTTATAGTTCACCCTCTATGCGTTGCGTAAAACTTCTTAATAAGATAATTGCTATTCAACTAGCGTCAAAATAGCCATATATCGGTAGTAGGGTAGTCCATTAGACCTAAAGATTATTCTGCCTTCGTCCACCAGACCTGGAGAATGGAATTAGTCAGGTCAATTAGTAAATTTATATCATACAAATGTTATCATTCCCTCGCTTTTACATCCATACTGTGGAAAGCGATTAATCTAGAGAACAACAAAGGGGCCCGATAACGTTTGAGGAGCCCCGTATTAGTTTTCGTATCTCCTAAAAATATTTCTCTCTGAGATCCTCTGCGCAGGTATCACGCGTGGTCAGAAAAACCGGCCTAATTGTCCAAACCCAAAAGTCAAGATAAAGAGGCTCATCACAGTGCTGTTTTATCGCTGAAGAGTTATAAACAAAATAGGAGAAAATTTGGTTTAATAAACACGTGATCAAACCAGAATTAACCGCTTGAACGGCAATGGCTTTATTCAGCAATCTTACTGCAATTCATAAGCCCATCATTGGCTAAAAGTGTTTCGTAGACGAAAAGCATAGACGGGCAAGCGGCATTCTTGATCGATTTAAATCAGAAGTCGAGTCATCAGTCATCGCACAATACAGTACACCTCAAAGTGTTTTTACCTGCAAATACTTCCCAAATTGTTAGAATTGCTGCAAGTAACGTCACCATTAACTGGATTAGTTTGCATCGGACTGCAAGTGATTCGGATGCAGGTCGGAGGATTCTGCGACCACACTCCATCAGCATCTCCGTCTTCGTCATCGTCACATCGCGTGTTTCGAGCTCCACTCAAAAAGAAACCAGAATCGCAAGAAAATCTAAAATAAGTTGCTGAAATTTAAAACGTGGGCTGATTTAAATTGCTCAGAATTCAATGTTGTATTGATTAGGACACAAACAGACAGACAGAGATATTTATTTTGCCACAAAAGTGCAACTCCAAATAATAAATTTACATAATCAACAAATGAAAATAAAATAAACACTTAGTGACCAGGAGTCTGGAAGGGACTTTTCAGTCTTCGGGTCAACAAACTCCTGTTGGCATATGCAATTGGCTAAATTAAGAGTTGTGGTTTGCGAAGTCACTGTTTTACACCCGATTAGATTACAAGTTATGCAAAGTTTTGCAAGCATTACTTATTCGATGTAGTTTTTCGCGTATTGATGGCAGCTCTTTTTGAATTTAACTAAGGGAAGAGTTCTAATGTTTTTTGGTAGAGAATTCCAGATTTTAACCCCTTTAAATTTTATTGAATTTTGACCAGATTTGTTTTTGAAAAAGGGTAGATAGAGTTTGTCGTCATTCACGCTTCTCAAGCGATGTCTACTAACACTACTCACAAATTTGAAGTAATCATCAAATATCGCAGGCTGTAGGCGATGCACACTGTAATACATAAATTTGGCTACTTCGAAGAAATGAATTTGGTTAATATTGAGAAAATCATACTTTTCATACAATGGTTTAATTTTTTGTTTGAATTGCCAACCTTCAATAACTCGAAGACATTTGTTTTGCAGTACTTGAAGTCTGTTTAGAAGATAGTTAGATGTAGAACCCCAAACAATTATTCCATAGCATAAATGAGGGTAGACTAAAGAGTAGTAAACCGAGATCAATATTTGTTTAGGGGCAAAATGTTGAAGCCGAAACAGAATACCCAATGCTGTTGATATTTTGGCCTCAATTTTGTTAATTTGATTTGTAAATGACAAACTTGAATCGATTTCTATGCCCAAATACTTGGCTGTTGGGGTGATATTAATCGGGATATTGTTTATAGCCAAGCTGAAAGTCTTAGAATTAATTTTACGGTGGGAAATTAGCAAAGCTTGAGTTTTGTAAGGATTAAGAGCCAAACGATTTTGAGGATTAAGAGCCAACCAATGTTGTATTGATTAGGACACAAACTTCAAACAAAACGGAAAAGAAATTTCCAAATAAGCCAGCCTATGCAGAATTAGAGTGCAGAGTGTACATTGTTCACTCAGAAGCCAAATAGAAGCATCGCGGTGAAAGAGCAACGGGGCCCAAAAAAGCTGGCTCTGAAACTAGATGAAGACAAAAAAAAGTTTTTACCAAAAATAATGAGCCTAAAAGCGCGGGCCTGTCGGGACCCTGCCTAGTTAGCCTTTATTCAACTATACCACGTGTACACTGATTTAAATGATTCCAAATGTCTAATGAAAAAAGAGAATAAGAAAAAAACTGTAAATGTCATCGCAAGCACTTAATTTGCAGTCGGAGAATCGTGTTGGATAAAAATTAGTTAATTAGCTGCTATTTCGGGGGGAAATTCAAGTTCGTTGATTTTTCACAAGTAAAACTTGGATACGATTGTTTAGTTTTCCTCTAAAACTATAACCTTAATTGCATTTCCTTCGTCGGAAGTTTTTAGCTCGGACGCACTGGCAAACACAGGTTTAGCAAAACTGGTGTAGTACATTTAGAAGATTTGATTTTGGCTAGAAGCTATGTTGTTATGTACCTTGCCAGAAAAAAGTATAGATATTTTACAGACCTGCAATTGCTTCCGAAAAAGTTTTGGTTGGTGCAAACAACTCCTCCATTTACAGGAGCTGTTTGTGGGGGATTGCATGTAATTCTAGTGCAGGAAGGAGGAAGACTACTCCACACTCCATCGTCATCATTATCATTGTCATCTTGACAAACGGTCTCAGGATTTCCAGCAAGGAAAAATCCATCGTTACATGTGAAACTAAAACAAAAGATTCGATACGATCAATTATTTAGAGAGATGTAGAGTACGGTGCTTGGTTCATACGAATGAATGAATCTGGCAATTTCGTTCATACAGGTCTTGCTAAAAACTATACGTGATGGAAAACCTAGCAAATATTAGACGCTCTTTTTTATTTTTCAAGTCTACGTTTAGATGCGTCTTTACCTTAAATATTAAACAAAGATGATAAACTATCACAAAGGAAAACACAGCAAACAGTAAACAGCACACTGCATACAGCAACAGCAGAACAATAACAACAACATCAGCAATAGCAAACAACAAGCCAGGTATACTGTACCTGCAAACACTTCCTTCTTCATTTCCGTCAGTGCAATCTACATTTCCATTTTCGGGGTCTTCTTGAGGTGGGTTACACCTAATCCTGGTGCACGTGGGGGGCCGGCTACTCCATCTTCCGAATTCATCCCCATTTCCATCATCTAGACACTCCGAAATGTCACTGCCTTCTAACAGGAATCCTTGATCGCACTCAAATCTGTTCATAGTCGTTTAGTTTGAAACTTTTAGGCACTTCATAAACCTACACGTTATCTTACAGGATAGAAACACGAAAAACATTTAAACAGAGCTATACTGCGATGTAGGATTAAGAAAACGATCCCGAAACTAGAAATTATTGTTACTCCGTATCTTGAATAATATTTAATGTTTTTATTGTTTTCACAGTACAGCTGACTAAGCTGCGCTGATAGTTGTTTTAATGACGTAACACCAATACATAACAGTTTATTAATTTTTTTTGCTAATTTTTTCTTAATTCTCCAGATTTGAATATCGTTCGCAAATCCTTTATAGTATGCTATAACGTATTAGGCTGCTTAATTTTCTATTCGTAATCCAACTGATGAGCGGTCGAGTTGATCAAATTGAGTGTGCGCAGCTTAAACGGTAGACTCTGGTTAGATTATCGGTTAGACCAAAATAATTAAGACACTAAAAATTGATATTTTTAACTATTTTGTTTAAAGTTCAGCATTACAATGCGAAGATTTCATCATGTGCAGTAGTAGACAGGTGGGAGTTTGACTAGAACACAGTAAGGTTCCTCTGCCGTTTTCTGGCTATAATATAACGGGGCAAACAAAGATAATTATGATTACCGTAATTTATTTGAACGATAGTTTTCTGTTCAAGTCATCTACTTTATAAACTTTCACCTGCATACACTTCCCAAAAAGTTACGGTCACTACACATAACTTGGCCTCTGCGAGGATTGACATGGGGAGGAATACAACGAATGCTTTCACAAGTAGGAGGAGGGAAGCTCCATCTATTATTGAGTCCTGAAAGCAAAAACGTCGCAAGACTTCGTGTCGTTGAAACTATAGTCTGCGGCGCTTCTTAGATGAACAGCGAAGGAGAATTGTTTTGAAATATTTCTTGATGCAGAAAAAGATCGTTTTTTAAAGGGGTTTAAAGCATCGAGCTATAGGATTACGTGCGAAAGATAAAGAAGCATCTAAAACATATCTTCACCAAATTTCAACTTTTAGGGAGATTTCCCCTTCAGTGTTGCCACCTAAAATCAAAAACTTTCTCACATAATGTATACACGTAAAGTTTACAAGAACTGCATTATAAAAGAGCATGATTGTTAGGCTTCAGCAATGGGCTACTGGGTCGGTAAAAAAGTTAAGAAAATTTCCAAAGCATAAAAAAAATTTTACTCGCAACACTGCAGAGCAGATCTCTTCAGCTTTAAAGTTAATCATCTCGAAAACGATGAATAGTAGAGAGCTGAAATTCCGCGAAGATAAGTTTTAGTTTTGTTTTATCTTTAGGTCTTATTTCTAGCTGGATGCTTCTACCCCTTTAACTCTATCCCTGGAATAAATCCAGGATTTTGCGAGTACTGTAAAAGCCTCGATCAAATTTTTTATATGTCAACGAAATCAATTTTTCTAAACGAATCTCAAAATTTTGCAAATAAACCTCAAAACCATCTACTTGATAACTACAGTAGTCCGAACAGAATACCTGAGAGCTTGTGGCAAGCCGCTAGAACAAACGTTGGTCTGAAGTACATAGACTTCCTAATTAAGCCGTACTGCTAAAAGTAGGTTTTTCACTCTTCTATTAATTACAGTAATTATTCTACTTGAAAATGGGCCGACCCTACACTTGCTGAATAAAAAATGGAGGACGATTTGTCCTGATTATGGACTTTGGACGTCCATGTCCTAACGTACTGTACAATCACGGTAAAAAGGGCATTAAATGTTTGGATAAGTCGTAAATCCGCCATTACCTAAAAAAATGACTTACTAAAGTCAAACTACACTTAAAAGCTGAGGCTGATACGGCTTTTAATTTTTGCTTTTGTTTGTACTTTCTTGTAGGTAATTATTGCGTGCCTCAATCGTGATTTTGATTCGGTTGATGCTTCTATTCAAAGATTTTTGATAAAACGACTTACCACATCTTGTGCTTGAACTCCCAACCAATGAAAATCCGTTCTGACAAGTGTAGGTACATACACTTCTAAGGCTATTACCGTCTGTGCACGAGACTGCGCCATTGGCTGGAGCTGTCCTCGGTGGATCGCAAACAACCGCTGGGAATTTTAAAAAGAGTTAAACATGCATAAATACTATAAGTATTTTGAATAAGACTTTCAGAAAAGTCATTGTCATGCTTTTTGTCAGAAACTTTTCGAAGAGAACGCTTTGGTGACATTCTCTGTCCGATTCGAAATGTGATGAGAAGATCCAAGACCAGCGTAATTATACAGTAAGGAGGATTATTGAGATTGCAATACTCTTTGCTGCATAATTACGCTGGTCTTTAAAAGATCCTGCTTTCACCTCAGGTCAACCTCCTCTACAGTCAGCATCTTTGAACACGATTATTCGAGGTTGAACATCAACTTTTGTCTTTGCTACATGAGGGAGCTGTTGTGCTAGAAAGGCCGCTGTGTTGTTTGCAATGCAGAGGCTCGCAACAGAAGCCACAAACACAAAATTTGTTGGTTCTTTATAAATCCCAAGCTTTAAAGATGTTCAGTTATTAGTTGTTTTTACCACTACTTAGTTGGATAGATCATCCCATCAGCTCCATGAGTTGCTGATAAGCACCAAAAGTTACGAAACATCGCTGTCCAGCTTTGGGCCCTGGAGCCAATTTAATAAACAGAAATACTATACCCCGAGCATCAGTAAATTAAGTAAATATATCAAAAACGCTTAATCTCTTACATGCACATCTTGGCAGACTTCTGTCGAATACTGCTCTGTTTCTTTGGAATCGACTTCTAGTGCAGGTGCTAGCTTCATTGCCGAGGAGGATATATCCTGAAATACAAAAAATATTTCATACATTCAAAAATAAATCAAATCGTTAATAAATGTCAGAAAAAAGATTTAAGTCTTCAAGAAATAAGTGATTGATAATAATTATAGTTAATACGTTATCTAATCAATAAAAGTTTAACCACAACAGTGGTTGTTTTGAAGAAAATGGTTCCTACAATTTACTTTTCCTGACTCCCTTTCTACAGTTTATATCAGTGGTTCTCAAACCAGAGTTGTAAACGGGCCGACTAGTTCAGGTCCGAACCCGGCCCGAACCCGAAAACTAATTTGAAGCCCAAATCATTCCCGAAAAAAAACCGAACGTTAAGTTAGGTCTGAAAAATTTAGCAATGGTGCCAAGTTATTTTGATTATATTTTTGTGCACCTAAGACAAAAAGTACGTCTCAGGCCCGAATTAAGCCCGAAGTTTTTGTCAACTTTAGGCACGAACCCGGCCCGAACCCGACCCGAAAAGCCCAGCCCGACTTACAACTCTGTTTCAAACTAGTGTGCCGCGACAGATTTCCAGGTGTGCCGCGTAGCTTTTTGAAATTTCGAAAAAGGTGCTAGTATTTCAATTAGGCTTAACACCATGTGATAGACTAGTAATGCTTTTAGTCTTAATTAATGATTGAGTAAACGTTGCGACTTAATCAATATACAGTCAATATTTATAATTTTTCATCATGTTTTAAAATTTTTGTTAAAGTTAAACCGTAGTTAAAATTTTTGTAATTAAACCGTGGTATCCCAGTTTGTAGTTTCAAGACAACGTCATTCTGTGGCAGATCTATAGGGGTCCAGGGAATCCGGATCCCCAGCTCAAACCTGAGAAATATAAGAAAAACTTACAACGCATAAAATTTATTGCAATAACTAGAACAAGATTAATTTCTTGTTCAGACTTAACCGAAAAATTCTCGGTGGGGATGGGGCGGGGAAGAATGAACATCTCCAAAATTATCTTTTTGTTAATGCAGACGAATTAAGTTAAAATATGTGATTTTTTTATTTTAAGATTTACCGGCTTGTAATGAAAGGCTGAGATTTTACTATTAGTCACCGCCCCAATAGCCCATTTATGCAGCCAGTGCACTGTTATTTTCTATGCTACGTAATTTTTACTAAAATAGGCCTAAAATTAAGTTACTTTTTCCAAAAAAAATGCGAAATCTTCTAGCGCTGGGGGCGTTGCACCCAAACCCCAAATGGCCTCCGGTGGCTGGGGGCTCTATGCCTTCAGACCCCCCAAATAACTCCCATTGCAGATTTCTGGCTACGCGCCAGACTAAACTAAAAGCCAGTATACTAAAATTTACTTTCGGAATAACACATGGTGCAAGGCTGGCTGCACAAAACCTATTAAACCGAAAGGGAAAATCGTACAAAAACTTTTGCAAAAATATCATATCTTGAGCGGACTCGCTGCAAAATTTCTGTATCCACTCCTGATCATTACTGCCTTCAATTATTATTAGTGCTAGTGTTGTGATGTAACATTAAAGATTTTTCATCTCGTTTGAAAATTTTCATGGTAAGATGGCAGTGTTGCTGTTGGCAAGGTAGCTAGCAGGTAAGAAAAAGTACACAAGATTTTTGATAATGACTTTAGCGGTGATTAACCCGAAGTAAAAAAATTAGTTATTGAGCTGTTTTACAATCTTTTAAAAACGAGTAACTTAAAAGCCAAAAACGAGAAATTTAAAGACAGAAATTATAAGCAAAAAAACGAGAAACACTTCTAGGAATTGACGATGAAATGCGGGTGTGTTTGATAATGACAGAACCTCGTTTCGATCTTACTTATCATCAAAACAGGCGCAAACACCGCAATAAAGTTTGTAGACTTAAGTTTTTCAAGTACGTTTTCTTTTTTTTCAGTTAGTGTGCCGCGAATTTTTTTGAAGTTTTTGTGAATCTTAGCGCTGTAACATCTAGGTCATAAGCACCAACATGCAATCTAAGAAGCCAAACATGCTGAATGTTGCCAGGTAAAGCTGTATTTTTTTATTATTATGTTGTTCTACTGGTATATAATCTTGAACAAAAATAAAAATATTGCAATTCAGCCAACGCTTTAACAATCTAAACTAACTGTTTTCATCAGGCTAGATTTTGGTCTTCAAATTTTGAAAATTTAACATTATTTTCTGATCTTCTTTAACATGGCGAAAATGCGCAAAATCTACAGTCATGTTTGACGCTACATTTATCATCTCCCTTTTCTTGGTTCCTGCTGGTTTTTGCTGGCGACGGCTGCTATCACGATTCATTCTGAACTTTAAAGGGGAGTGGGGGTTCATTAGTTCAACGGCATGTTATGCTCGCCATTACATTATATGGGTCAAAAGGACGCGTCCCCACATACAGTCGACCGCGTCAAGTGAAGAACTTACGAGTTAATGTCTGGATTACTTTATAAATCTATGCTGCTAAAGTAACGTTTCGTTTATGGTTTGTTGCTTACTGGAGGGTGACCCTAAACTATCAAAAGCACTCAAATTGAATCATTTTTCTTGAAAAATTTTGTTCGGTTTGTAAAATTGCAAAATTGTCCATTGTTTACCTTCTCTGCATGTAAATCGGCATTCAACATTTAAAGCAGCTGTTCTAGTTCGTCTATCTGCGCTTGAAAGAGGAGTGCAATCTCTTCGCCCAAACCTTGGAATTCCAATCAGTCTGCAAACAGGAGGAGGCTCCGGAGGATCTGGAAGAAGAAAACGTTCGCAAATAAAATTTATTTACTCCATAGTAACGTTTCGCTCTTTCTAAAAGCATTGTCAATTGGAGTTATTTGAAATAAGTTTAGTTCAACAATGCGTTACGTCATTTTGCCCAATCAATCTATTTCAACATCAAATTTCTTGATCAGATGCACGGAGTATTATGTCGTACTGTACAGCGTGAAACATGTTGGCGGGGCCTATTCCATATCGTTCAAACTTCCTCATCAGCAAGGCTTCTTTCTGGCAAACAAATAATGCCACGGTTCAAGCCGTTGAAAAAAACATCAATGTGCAACTTGATAAAATGATGATTCGAACAAAAAGTCTATTCTGGAAGCAGATCCTCAGAGAGAGATTTTTCCAGGGGGTACGAAGGTTGATGCCGGGTCCCCAAATCTCTTCCAAAAATGACCAAAAAAAAGTTTTCACTGAAATTTGGTCCCATTTTTTGCGCAAAATTAGGTGAAGACCAAAAAATTAAAAAAAAAGGTCTTCACTGAAATTTAGTCCCAAAATTAGATGAAGACCAAAAAAAGAACGCCAAAAAACTTAACGCGGGGACCTGGACTCTTCCGGGCCCCCTACGTCCGGGCCCTCCTAGCCCCGGGTACGATGTACCCCCTGAACTCCCCTCTCGTAGGCCCTGTCTGGAAGCACGCTGTAACATCCATAGATTCATGTATTTAAGAGTAAAGGTGCGTTCACACAGGACGCGATGAGACGCGAAGTAACCAAAATGTGACGTCATTGACAACTTGTGAAAGGTTGCAACCGGTCGCAATCTTCGCCAGCGGTTGCTCAATTCCACATAAACAAAATTGTTGAAGAATGGTTGGCCTAATTTGAGCGTTAACGGGTCCTCGAATTTTCGGCGCGGACCTTTTCTGCGCCAATTCGGTGCTCTGTGACTAACCCAAACCCTAACCCTAAATAAGTGAACTGTCAAAGAGCACTGAATTGGCACCGAAACGGTGTGTGCCGAAAAGGACCGGCAACGAAATAGGTGGCGCCGAAATGATCGCACCAAAAAGACGTGATCCCGCAAACAACGTAAGCGACCACTCGCAAAAGCTGCGAAGTGCCAACCTTCGCTTCGCGTTCCGTGGCGTCCTGTGTAAAGGCACTTTGACGTCATAAACATAGCACATACGTAAATAAGTTAAATTATTCCTGAAGTGAAATAGGCAGAATTAATTTAATATTTCACAGAGTCATCACGTCTTGAAGTCCTACTTCATTTGACAACTTCTTAAAGCTGTTTCCACGTCTGAATGGGTATCGTTTCATACCCTAGTGACGTAGGTGAGGCGTAGCTCCCCATTGCAGGCGCATATCCATGTTTCGAAGTCAACTGATTTCATCATCAGTGTAAAGAGAAGTCGACACAGTGCAAGAAATTGTATGATCCCAAAAATATTTTGCCTTATAACAAGTTAACAAAAAACAGAACTGTTTCGCTCTTTTTGGAACTCATCATTGGCATGTTGACTTCGAAGGTGGCTTCATGTGCAGTTTTGGTTATAGTCAGAAGTTTTTAAGTTTGTACTTTAAGTGCGTGATTATTTTTATGTAAAAAATTTTTCTTGGCTTGAAATAGCTTTTAGCAAAGTTACGCAGACTTCAAAATGAAAATTCTGGCTACTGTTAACAGGGTAAATAACCTTTAGCTTTAAACAAGTTTGCAATACCAAAAATAACTACCATCAACAGAAACAACATTAACAAAATAATGAGAGCATTAATCGTATTAAAACTTTTCCGGACAAAAGCTGCAAGCTGTGACATACATGCAAGCAGCTTAAGATAGTTATAATACTGCACTGCATAAGCAGGCCAAACAAATCTTGCTTTATCCAGACTCTTAAACTAGTTTTCATTATCTAACAAATCATTTCAAAAATAAAAAACAAACAATGTCAAAGCATAAATTATAATATTGATTATAATTTTGTAATGTGGATCAGCTAATGAAGTAAAGCTTTTTCACGGAAGCTGTAGCTTTAAGTTCAATACTGTATAATGTCAAACCAAGTAGACTGCACTTTTTTTTAGTATGTTTGCACGTCCAGTTGTGCGCATTTCAGACTCGATTCGTGATTCAGGTAACTGCTTCTTGCAACATCAAGTCCATAAAAGTGCCAAATTATGAAAAAACTGAGGCAATCAAAAACATCTAAATTTTTCGCTTTAATTGCACAGTTCGTTTGCAATAGACACTTTCTTGGCATATCTCAGCAATAGCCAAGCGCCGTAGCCAAACCTGAACCTGAAAAGAGGATAAGGAGCTGCTATAATGCGACTCCACTATAGGTTGAAACATGTTGCCCCGAAGATAGTAAATTTGTTTTACTTTTTTTCAGCGAGACAAGTTGGCAGGAGAGATACGGCACTTAATAAGAACTTGGTTATTTTTTTAAAATATCAACCACAGAAGGGCGCTAAAGATAATCCGGTAAAGGGATTAGAAGCCAAGAGGCTGTCAAAAATTTAAGCGCCAAATTTATTTATTCTTTAAAGTGAAGTTTTCGGTTTGTTTTATAAATTTTGCATGGTGGGCTTTGAACAGTGCTAACGTTATGAACTGGTCGAACAGGTTTAAGCAGTTTTAGATTCTTCACGGGTTGAAAAAGTAAATCCCTTTGTTAAAACTTGCTTATCGGGTTACTACTCAATCTTTACACTTTATAAACCACTTACATTAACTTGTACTGTTAAAGGAGCACTCCAGCGAGCATATGCAATATTTATGCACTCTTTTATGCAATTGCTGATTAGCTTGTGTTTTACTCTGTTTTATGCATTTGATGTTTATTTGCTGGTGATAAACTTAATTTCCCAAATTTTTTAGCACTTATTTCCAACATGTGAATTTGGGTAATTTTGAGACTAGCTGTTGCTAAATTTTAACGAAAAATAATTTCAAAAAATTACATTAATTTTTTAACTGAAACAATACTTCAAATTTTTCTTGGATTATTTTAAATATGTTTTATCGTGATTTGCTTGTGCATAGATTTTGTTCTAGCCATGACAGCTGCACAAGTGCAACATTTAGGCATATGAAAAATTTATAGTCTATCCTGGCAATACTGCTGAGAATGGCACTTGCAGGAACCACCTTATGATAAACTTTGCAGAAATGTTAAATCAAAAACCACAAAAAAACTTTTCAAGCGCATTTTTCAAACCTAAAAAATGATTTAAAGCTCGTATACCAGTCTCGAAAAAGCCTTAAAGTCAAGTCTAAAAAACCTATGCGGTTAATTGTTGGTGCATATTTGAAACAAAACTACGTGATGATGAATTGGCGTGTTGCCCTAAAACACAAGGCACGTATCAGGCCCAAAGTGAGCCAAATTCATTATTGTCGATGTTGTTTTTACATTACCTTGATGGCATTCCAAGAATGGTCGGTTACAAAAGTTGGAACCGCAACAGCAGCGACAGATGGCTTTTGGAACTCGAAGAAACGAGCATTGAGCCGACTGGTCGTTCTAAATCACAAAAAATGATTTACACCTAGCCTAAAATCATAATTGCATTAACTATTCTTTGCTTAGAAGGCATTTGCGTCTGGGCTCACGTTAAAGTGGCTCTCTCGAAATGGGCTCCCCGCAAAGAATATAAACCTTGTGGCTAAGGAAGCGTTTTTCGGCGTGAAACGAGTTAAGATCTTAAAAAGGTCTTTAGCGCTTTTGTCCGCAGAATTAGATCAAAAAAAAAGTTGATACTTAGAAACAAGTGGTTTAGTAGTGGTGCTCTCTGCTCTCACCAATAAGGTTTTTTGGGGGCTTCTGGGCCTTAATACAAACTTGATTTTAAACTAACAGCAGCTTACGCCTCGTTTTATAGCGTGTTGCAACACTAAGGCATACAATTTCCAGTTGATTTAAACAAATAAATGATACACTGGTGCGCTTACGTGTAAACCAACCTAAATTTAAGAAAGTACTGCATTTTATGTTACATTGTTAATATTTGCCTAGAGTAGAGCATAGAGCACCGGATACAGAATCGTAATATTTTAGATTTACTCCCAGTCAGGACTAAAGTTGAGTCTAATTTCGATTTGGGAAAAAAATTAATTTGGTTATGAATTAAAATGGGATTTGAACATTTCAGTACTGGGCAAAAAATTCTTTAAAGTTCGATTCCATTTTGCTGAAATCGGCACATTAAACTAAACTTGAAGTAAAGGTGAGCTCAGAAGCATACGGAAGCATTCTATATCTAAATTTGGTGAAAACGGAAACAATTGATCAATTCCACTGTTGACATCCCAAGTACATCCAGATGCCTATGTTCGGTGATTAACATCGTGTATTAGCTTGGTTGGATGGGACTCCTCAGGATAGATGAGAGCACGTGCTACATAACTCACAAGGGATGAAGAAGCGACCTCTTCAAGCCGCAGATGCCGAACTATTACACCGCAATTTGTGCTTATGTTCTACAACAACACCACAGCATTGCGGTGCTCATGTTCTACCACAGTATTCATGTTATAACACAGCATTCATGTTCTACCAGAGCACAAAAATACTTGTGATGGTTCGAAACAGCCACAGTTGTGCTCTGTGTGCATTGCACTCAATGTCACATTATGTTACATAACCTCAGCACTCGCATTGAGGTAGAAAACCCGGGAAGTGGCTATTTTCTAATGTGGTCTCTCCTCATACTGTACAGATACACAGGCAAGCACTGCTGATAAATACGCATAGATCGCTTTGTACGAATGCAGAATTAGAGGCGTCAATATTCTATCCCCAAATGGCGAAAGAAGCACGGATCCTACGTAACTCACTTGGCCCACGTTGTTATCACAAGCATGGCTTTGTTTGCAACGTTTCGAAATTTCAAATCCACCTTCTTCGGTCACTCTCACTTCGTTTTGACACATGTTCTGAAATACAATTGAGAAGAGAATTGAAACTAAATAAAAACCATTGTTTTTAATGTGGTTTTGTTCGTCTTTGGAACGAAAGGTCTGAGGATTGAATCTCGGGCAACACTACAGACAAATGTCAATGATGTTTCTTAGTTCGACAAATGTTTCTTAGACAAATGTTGAGGTATTTCTTAGTTCGAAAACATGTTTTGGCAACACTTCAGACAAACGTTTATGGTGCTGCCAACGGCTTGCCACTGCTGAGATATTTCTTACTTCAAAAATATGTTTTGTCTGCAGAAGCATTGACGCAAGATTTGGGCCCCGCTAACTCATTACACGCTCGGCGTAGCGCAAGCATACAGTAAACAAATATTTTAATTAGATTTGATTTTCAAAGGCTGGCCAACAAAAAAATAGATTAATTGTGACGTAAATTAAGCTTCTGTGATGCCAATATAATTTGAGTGTGCTATCAAGCCAAGTTTAATAGACCATGTATGACGTTTAAAATGGAAAGAGTGTGACGCAAAAAAGATTGAAAGTGCTATCAAATAAAATTTCTACTTGGCTCATCAGGACAAGTCGTAAGTATTCGTCACCCTTTTTGTGACGCCATTTACACCGTTTTTTGGTTTGTTCTCAAAGCTAAAAAAAGAACTTATAAGTATCAGTATCAGCTAAGAAAAGAAAAAAAGGAATCAAAAACCAAAGCCAAAAACCCAAAGGCCCAAGAAATTAACTTTTGAAAATAAAAATTGTTTTTCTCCACTGTTTTTGCTTTTTCGTGTTTTGAAACAAAAAAATGATTAGTTGAATTTCACCGGAAACGTTCAGTGTCAAAAAAAAAAGTTAAGAAAAATTTGTCTTTAACATATTTTTGTTTTCATTTATTATGTTATTTTTTATGGTATTGATTGTTATAGCAAAGCTAGGAGGTCCCATCTACACGTTGGCGCAAACTTGTGAACGTACAATCGTTTCTTTTGGTTATTTCAACAAAGAATTGGGTATCCCAGGAACGCGTCAGCTTACTAATGCGGTAATTGTTTAATAAAAGTTTTTAATTGTGGTTTCATTGAGTTTTATAAACTGCTAACCCTATTATGGATTGTATGCACCGTCACAGATTAAATTTAATCCACTAATTAAGAAAAACTTTAGGGGAGCGTTTGGACAAGTAGCCAAACAAATAATAAAAGTATTTCAAACATAATTTTTTTTAACTTGCGAATTCAATTTATCTTTTTTTAACAAGTTCAACAATGTAAGAAATAAAAATGTAATAATCCAAGAATCAATTAACTCTGATTGAGACATTGGTCACTTCACGCACTCTCATGTTGGGGTTGCGTTGCATTTTAAAGTTTTTATACTGTTATATATTTTTTATGCATATATTTAACTCGGCAAATAAACTATTTCTGTCCGTCTATCAAGCAAATACCTTGAACGGCTCGTAAATCATGCTCTTATACTTGTTGCAAAACTCCTACTGAAAGTGCTTTTTTTTGGAATGTACTTAGTATCCTCTTATGTAGCTAGCTAATCCGAATCTCTAAAACTTGATAAACGCAAATAATTGACAATTTGCGGTCTACAGTAACAAGAACAACACACCCTCTAATATTATCCTACTGCAATAGTTGTCATGCAAAATCAAGTGCAGTCAAGAAGCTTGATTTGGATATACAGACTAATATGCGAACTCAGGCAAAATAAAAAAGCTTTATAAAACACAATATAATTTAGTAAACAAAACAACCAAATCCAAAGAAAGGCATTAAGAAATAAAAACGTTGAACCATTATAAATTTTTCACATTTAGGATTTTACAGTATGGCAGCATCGTAAATCAATTTAACATCTCAACCAATCTATAAACGAAGCATTGCTGAGCAAAACCAAAGTTTGTGGGTCAAACGTTTAATTCCATTTTGATTTGTTGGACCAAAACCATTTTGGATATTGTGGCTTGGTTTTTGACTAATCATCCTTTCCAAATTAAGTTATCAAATGGCATGTTTCATCAAATATTTTTGGGTAAAATTAATCTCGAACAAATGCCATTCATTTCGAAATCAATTACATTTGACAACCTGTGTCCATAACGACCAGAACTAATTTTAAAGTAAAATCATGATCTCTGTAAGAAAATTGAAGACAACCAGTTGGAAACACCAGAAGGAAATCACTCGTCTGCACGTTTGAAGCGCTTTGAGTGAATAACAAATTTTTCGACTTCCTAAATTTAACTTCCACCACGCCTGGAATAGCCACGCCCAAACTTAAAACAAAAACTTGAGAGTCCTACAAATATATCCAGCGTACAAAAATTATGCATCTTTTCAAATTTTCAATGATTGGAAAGCTAACCATCTCAAAAAACTTTGAAAAAGCTTTCGTTTTCGAAATATTTTTATGCAAAAACTTCAAGATTTTACGTGAATTAATAAAATCAAACAAATTGCCCAGAGATTTGCAATCTGGGCAATTTGTTTGATTTTGCAAAATATTTATTTGCAAATTTGCAAAATATTTATGCAGCTATTGTTCTAAATGCGTAAAAACTTAGCCCAAAATAAGCAAAACGTGGTTTGCGGCAGCTGAAAATCTAGATAACAACCGCAGACTTGCATTTTGTAAGATAAGATGTCTAATCCGTCTACGCATTGTTTATCGACACCACACCTCTTATGTACACACGTCAGGTAGCATGTAAGGTCACGTTCAAATACAGATTTATGAAATGTGAACCAAACAGCTTTTATATTTATGAGAAAATTTATCTGTTATAATTTACGGAAATAGACGGGATTCTTGTGGAGCCTTTATAGTGTTCCTCAGCAACTGCAATAACTTTATAGCTTATTAGATAAGCCATGTTATTCCAGAAAAATTTTTTTGTAGAAGTACAAAACCACACAAGTAGAAGAAACCAAGTTCAGGTTTTATGCCTAACAAAAGACTCAACACTTGGTCTTTTTTTATCATCAAGAAATTTCATTTTTGTGGTTTTTTACCCAACGATAAAATTGTCGAACCTTGTCTCAAATGCAGCCCAACCTATTTGCTTATTCTGACTAGCAGCATCAGGGCTTTTCAGTATTTTTGGTCATAAGCAATCGTTTCGCGAAGGAGAATCTACTTGTTTTTAGAGCATGATGAAAGAGAGTCTGCCACAGAATGAGCAGACAAGGTTTTAATTTCAAATCAAGTCAAACTAATGACAATATGCTGTTATTCACCAAATTCAGCTTGAAGCCGAGTGTCGAAAAGGGACCGAGCGAGCGGTTTTCAACTCTCATTTTAAGTGACAACACCGTAGCAGCTTTGCTAGACTACTACAAGTCTTACTATGAGCAAACTATTTCCAAATTAAATTGGTTTATTACTGAACAACGAACTATACTTTTACAGTATTACATAGTTTCTTGCCGATGTTTATTTTACTCAGAAAAGGTACTGTAAGATGTAAGTAACAATAACTTACTGCAATATGATTTTTGAATAAAACTTAATGAAGAAAATTTTGAAACTCGCTCTTTATAAATTGAATATATTCAGCTCGTAAAGTACTGCTGTTTCTTTCTTTTATGTGATAAACAATTATGTGTAATTCACAATAAACTAAGCAAGGAACAACATACTGACTTGATTTGTAAGACATGCTGTCATTCTTCCTGTCATAATACATTCTTCGTTGGTTGGTTTGGTATCGCATTCCCAACATCGAAGTTGAGCTAAAAAGATTGGGGTCAGTTTCACAAAATATCCTTTTTTTTTCATCAAATATCTGGTAGAGAAGTAAAACGAGTTTGTTTCTAAAGTGAGAGGTCTGGTTCAAATCTCAATTCGGTCAGCTTGGACAAAGTGTTGCCAACGGCTCACCACAGCTGCTTCGATCTCTTTCAAAGATTAGTTGTCCAGGCAAAGTGGCACAGAGATGGATACCCCGAATGTCTTATTTGTTTCGGCCTACTAGCAGAAGTATAATCAAAATATTTTGCACCACATCGGATTTAAAGCGTGTAAAAACTTAGTTTGTAGTTGCATTTTTCTTCTGAAAATCGATGTCTTTATTGCTCGTTAGATCCTCACATCCTGACAATGACAAGAGTGCAGTTTAAAGAGCAATTACGTATAGACGAGGAAACAGAAAAGTTAAAGAGAGCGACTTTTTCATGGGAAACTTTTAAGTCAAAGAGAGTAAAACGAAAATTAGGTATATTCATGCGTGCATTTTTTATTTGCATTTTTAAGGGTCAAGATTAGGGTTTGAGTTAGGGTTAGATTTGCGTGAGAATTAACAAAAAAGCAGATGGAAATTTCCAGTGAAATATACAGAACCTTCCAAAGTTGAAAGACTTGAATGTCCAGCCACTTGTTTTGCGGCTACATAATTTCTGTGATAAAAGAAAAAAAAATTTACACGCCCCTTCTCCGTCTCACAACTAAGCTATAATAACAACAACATTGTTTACTATAATAGAATTTCCAAAAACTTTTTTGGAAACTTTGAGCTACATCTTTTAATTCGTTTGTACAGAGTTACTGATATAAAGTAACTGCCATTGGCAATCTCTATTCTTGATGACGTTTCCAAGTCGAGCGCATTTTAGCTAAAATAAAAATGCATAAACTTAATCATCCTACTCTCTAATTTCATTATTGTATGACTGGCATGTTTCAGTATCAAATTTCATAGAGTTCTTGCAGTGTAGCCAAAAGGTTATGGTCACAGTGATAGAATGCATGACATTGACAGCAATTCAAACTAAGGTAATGAGTCAATTTACGTATATTTTATAAATTTTGCATTTTTCATTCGTAAAATTTTGTTGGAAAAACTGAAGAAAAGGTTTTCTCTGTCTGGTGCAAACTTAAGCTGCCCAGTTTTGAGACACTTTTTTTAGACGTATACAGTTACCAGCAAGGTGCGATTTTAGGTTCGTTTTGACCGAAAAAGGGCGTATTTTGCGCTAGTATTCGTTCCTCTTTTATTGCTAGTTTTCCTTATACAGTGAGACACAAGAAGGATGCTATAAAATTTTACGTCTCTTGTTAATTTATTTACTTTCAATTGCATTTCGGGATTGTTACTTATGGTTGAGCGGTAACGCGTTCCTCTCTGGAGCGGAAGATCTGAGGTTCAAATCTTGGTCCGGTCAAATCTCGGTTCGCCACCGCTACGACATTTCTTCGAAACGAGCTGTGTTGCCCGGGAACAAATGACGCGTTGATGGGCCCCGCAAACTCGTTACACGCTTCGGCGTAATATAGCGAGTAAAACGAACGATTTGACGTGATTTGATTTGAAGTGAATTGATTCAGCATGCACTCTCATTTTTTTCAAGACAAGTATTTCTTCGTGAAACTTGAAAAAGTATCGTAAATCGCGTTTTGTTTTTATTCAATACCATTCGTTTTTAAATGTTTTATGAATTATAAAGCTGTATACAATAGATGCAACATGTAATATAGTACAATTGCACTAACATAATACAGCATTACGGTACTCATTAATTATTCAAGTTTTGAAAACTTCGCAGATAACTCTCAGTTTAAAAAAAATTAGCTTCGAAGTTCTATTGTATTGCTCAAAATTTAGTAAAAACGATTTTTTCCTGTTGAGAGTTGATTTTTTTCTCAGCCGACTTAGGCACTAAATTTCCAAATTGAACTTTCATAATGATGCTTTAGGAATATGTATGACAAAAGCAAGAACGCGTTTGATGCATAATAGAATAGCAAACATATTGACAAAAATGAACAAGAAGTAATTCAAATTATTTACACCACTGTACGGTACACCCTAAATTTTTTAGCTGGTTTTACAACGTTAGATTGGTTTTCCGAGCTAAGAATTAGGTATAAGTTCAAACATAATGCTCTCATTTAATTTTAACATAATTCTACATTAGTTCTTGCGGTATCAAAATCGGATTTGTCGAATACACGCAAACATACAGGTTTATCTGCTTTGACTAGAAACAAGATAACCGTTAGACGTAAAGTTTTAAGGTAAATTTTTGAGAGGAGGCTAAAAGCAAGTTGTAGCTAACCGTTTTAATGCCAAACATTTGATAGCAAACATCATCTAAAAAAGTACATGATGCAAAAACATTGAAAAATGGCAACATATTCCAACAAAATACAACAACAAAAAGTACACTAAATCATAGTAAAGCTCATTTTTTCAAGTGTTTAAGATTATTGAAGTGAAAGTAAAGTAAAGTAATTCTGCTACAAATAGAGCGCAGGGCACTGCATAAACACTTATTAAAACTGTCAAGTTGGCATAATTTAAAATTTGCCCTCCCCTCCCCCCCAAAAAAAAATTATCTGCTGAGGTGTATTTTCTGGTTTACCACTCTTCAGTTCAGCAATAATTCTGGGGTACCGGACCCACTATTCAACAACGAATCATTTTTACCCTGAAAAAATAATGACTTTCTGTGTAATAAAGCAAAGCAATCCAGCCTCCTAGCAAATGAAATGATTCGACAATCACCTAATTATTCTGAAGTCTTTTCTTGGCTATAGTTAGCAGACTTTGTATGGCCGAGGAAAAAATCAACGAATCGAAGATCTTGGATATCGGATCGGGTATCATTACAAGAAAAGACTGCAATTCGAAAACAAAAAGGTTTTATTACCAAAAAACTTACCTAACTTTCATAACTATTTGACGGCGATTAAACTGAACTACTATAACTTGCTATATAATGTACACCACCATTTTATTAGAAAAATTTTATAAGAACGCGAGGCTTATTTTTGCTCAAAATTTAAAAACAAATTAAAAACAATGCCAGTCTCAGTATGAAAAAATAATTTAAAAACATCCGTTTAGTACAATGCATTTGCAAGTCATCAGTAGAGCTTTCTTAACTTTTTTGTGTTGTATTGTTGATTTATCTAACAGTAATAACAAATGTCAACTTTTGATCCAGAAGAATAAATTTTAATTCGTATTACTTTATACTCCAATAAAGTTAAAAACAACTTAAAACCCAATGAGGCTGAAAATTTGTGAAATTGAAGAACAGCCTGCCTCAACCCAAAATTTACTGGTTTTTATCAAAAAAAAAGGAATATTTATATTTTTTAAACGTTTTTAACTTGGGTTAAAAACTTGATTGCCCACAGAGCCTCCCTTATAATGCAATCCCCAATACTGCAAGTTGCAGACATTCTGGCTGTCGAGTTTAAAAATACTTGAGATTAATTTTTCGCTGCGTCAAAATTTTGTTCACGCTTTTTACGCGTTTTGCTGTCTGTATATATTAAAAGATTTAAATATAAATTTTGGCTAAAATAAAGTTTGCGAAAACCCGCAAAATTCCTAGAAAAACCGCTTACTCAAGGATATTAACTTTGCAACCAGTGGTCTCACTTTTATGTTATGATAGTACACAACACATTGTAGCTTTATTTGAAAATTGTAGTTTTTAATAAGGATAAGATAATTATTTTGCACTTTCTTTTCAAATAAAAGCTTTACGTTATTTGTGCCTCTTAATTGCAATTATCAAGATACCTAACTTGGCGTGAAGATCTTGAACTTCAATTTTTTTCAACAAAGATCAATGTTTTTGTTTCAATTCTTATTCATATTTTAGAATAACCTTGTTTTCGATTTTATAAAGAAAATACATGTCATAAAATTGAGTTTTTTCGTATCTCATATCATTTTTCATTTTTTTAAATTTACCAATTTAAACATTGAATCACTTAAAACGATTCAGCTTTAAAAACTTTGAAAAACTAACCAGGTGTTAAAAAATATTTACCTTTTGGTGATGTAATATCATTGTATAAATTTCAGAAAATGAAAATTGGAAGATCCGGGGATTGCATTTAAGTTGTTTACCAAAATAAAGCAAAATTTGTTTACTGTTATTAAAAGAGCATTCAAGTCGAATTTTTCACTTTTGACCGAAATGCTGGGATTAGACTAAAATGCATTCTCACTAAATTTGAACTTTCTACGTCTTGCCGTTTTCAAGATATTGCAGTTCAAAGTTAACAATTTCCACTTGCTTCAGTGTTGCCATTTTTCCAGTATTGTGACAGAAGATTAACTTTTGAAAAGTTGGCTTAATTTTGGTTTACTTGGAAAGCAACTAAATTAGGGTTCTGACCTTGAATAATGAAAGATTTGATTTGATTTACTTTTTTTTGACAACAACACTGCCAAAAACACTAATTGATAGTTGCAATACAAACATGTAACTTTTAGAAATTTTGTTTGAGGCTGGCAACCTTGGAAAAATTTTTAAAGGGAAAAAGCCTTTTTACGGGGAAATTTAAATTGTCATATCTTGGGAACGGAAGGTCGTAGAAAGCTCAAATTTGAAGAAGTTATTTTCAAATTAGTCAAAAATTTTTGAGAGAAAACCGAGCTAAATTTTTTTGACTTGAATGCCCTTTTAAGCATTTCACAGCAGGAATGGCGCAATCAAAGCAATATCTCAACAAAAGTGCCAAAACTTCATTTATCCTATTTATCATATTTTTGAGAAAAAAATTGATATTCATCAAGTTTTGTTTAAAGTTTAAACCAGAATGAAAAAAAAGCTTTTTTCATGTTTGCAAGGCTTACCTCGAACGATGTCAAATCAAAAAAATTTGAAATGCAATACGGTCTTGAAATTTTCTTTATGTGACAAATTATATTCTTCCACAAATCTACGGCTGCAAGCTGCCGCCAATTAATTACTGCCCGTGCAAATCTAATTACAAGCTTGCGTTAAAGTTATAAGAAGCGCATCTCTTGTTAAACTCAAATAACCTTAAATTTAATATGAAGAGACTATTTCACCGCAAATATTTAACTACTTTTTGATCAATTCTTCTCCAAATCTAACTCAAACTCAGATCTTTACTGCAAAACCGACATCAAACCTAACCCAAACCCTAACTAAAACCCTAATCTTAACCTTTAAAAATGCAAATGAAATATGTGCTGATATTCCTCACTTTTGTTTTATTTTTTTTTAATTAAAATTTTTTGGTCAAATAATCATCCCCAAATGGCATAGTGTTAAATAATTTTGAATTTTTAACGACAGAAAAACAAAGCAAAAATTGCATCAAATTTTTGGCGTGTTTCAATTATTGATAAGTACGCAAAATAAGTACGCATTTTCAACGGCAGTTCAAAAAAAGCAAAGAAAAATATAGAAGGTTTCTGCAAGGTATCACGTATTGCCTTGTTTAGTGACTGTTTTTTTACACTTTATTTTAAGCTGTTTGCTATGATATGGGTTTGCATGCTTTAAAATAAAGGAAAAGGCTTGGCGCTCGTTCCGTGCTTGCACACATTTTGTAATAAAGCCCAAAGAAACTAAACCTAACCCTAAACCCTAACCTTATCCGTAATTCTAGCTCTAACCCTAACTCCAACCTTAACTCTAACCCAAACCTATAATTGTAAAAATCTAAATAAAAATTTCCGAAAACGAGTGACGTCACCGGAATCTTTGTTTACTTAAACCGCGCACACGTTCCGTGACCCAAGTCACTTCGGCAAATAAAATCCTTGTACTTGTTCCAATTTGTTTGGCTGTTTTTGAACGCTGCATAACGTTGTGTGATATACTTTCTAAACTCAATTGCTTTTATGTTATTCTTTTTCGAATGATTAGTTGTGTATCAGTATTGGCAATAATTTGTCTATGGTTAATGAAGACAACAGCTCTTCCCAAGTTATATTTGCGAAAAAAGCTATTTTGTAGTTGTAGTTTCCACGTGACCAATTTTATAAAAATATTCTCTACAGCATAAAAATCCACATTGCATTCTCAAAATATATCACACAAAGTAATCCAAAATTACCATAAAACTGATAATACCTTGAACTGCAGTAAATATCGTGAAAGCAAAGCAAGAAAAAAGCAAAATCCTCATCTTTGCAAAGTGGTGACTCCGTGGCTCTCCACTTCCATGAGCAATATGAGGCATTTGCTGTCATAATCACTTTATATAAATAGCCTAACCGGTACGTTGCCAAAGGCGATTTGAATGTCTAGCAAGATAAATGATGTCAAAAAAGATGAAAAACGAACTGTTTCACACTTCTGCTATCGTTCTTGACACGTTTTCAATTAAGCGTTATTTATAAATACCAACGCCTACTTGCAACATTTTTTTTCATTCAATTTCACGGTAAACTCTTGTTACGTTGTTTCAGTCTGTTTTTTTATACTAGGTTGGTTTCGAACTATGGCTTTGCTGCGTTTAAATTTTAGCGTACATTTGTGATAAAGTTTTCTTCAGTGATGCATATCAACACGTGATAACTTATGGGGCGCCGTTTCGAAAAAAATAATTTTTTTGTAACGCCTCGTTTTTGAGCTAATTTACAATAAACTTTGTCCATATATATATCGGAAATTTCCGACTTATTATATACGAAAAAATGCAAAATTTGGATATGGGGAGCCGCTTGGAAAAATAATATTTTGTAACACCGCTTTTTTGAGCTTTTTACAATGAAATTTATCCCATACACGTATATAATATATACGACAAAAATACGCTCTGAAGTCAGAACAAAAAAGGCTACAAAATATATCGTTAATTTCCGATATATATCGGAAGTTTCTGATAAATATATATATCAAAATAAACTCTAAGTTGGAACAAAAACCGCTCACTAAATAAGTCGGAAACTTTCAAACGGCACCCCGTACGCAGCTTGGAAAACAATTGTTTATTTTGCAACACTTTGCGACAAATACACTGCAAGTTGGAACAAAAACGCCTTCAAAATAAGTCGAAGATTTCCGACTTATTTTGTAGGTTTTTTTTGTTCCAACTTAGAGTGCATTTTGTCGTCTATAATAAGTCGGAAATTTCTGATACATACATATCGGAAAAATTTTGTTGTAAATTAGCTCAAAAACGCGGCGTTACAACATTAATCATTTTTTCCAAACGGCGCCCCATAATACCAAAGCAAATCAAGCGATTTATTGCACCTGTTTACTGTATGTAATTAGCTGTTGCGCAACCAGACAAGTAGCAAACCGAAATTTTTTAGAGGGCAAGCACAGAACTTGGGATGGTCAATATTTTTTCGCCAATCTTAGCGATTGCATGGATTAGAAACCAATCATTTTTGTTTTGCTCATGCAGTTTGCAGAAGCTACATATTTGTTTGTTGTCACAATGAAAAATTTCGATCTGATTGCGTTAGCTCACATCTGCATATATTGCTTGAAATGTCTTAAAAATGACAATGCAACATAGAAACTTTTAGATGGTACGCATATATTCGTTATCACAACTATTATACTTTAAATAACGTACTGTGCAACGCCAAATAATACCATTTTAAAGTTAAGCATAGCCACACTCAGGACTGCAAACTCCAACTCGAACTCGAAAAAACTCGATCGTTTGACGAACTAAACTCAAAAAAATTTCAGAGCTCGAACTTCTCAAACGTGCTAAAATGGGCTGAACTTAAACGCTTATCGGCATAACTATACTGAAAGACTGACGTCTACTACAGTAAGTCATGCAGACGACTGGTAAGCAATGCCGTCGCTACGGGGGGGCAGAAGGGCCGTGCTTCCCTAACGACTGCTTGGGCCCCCATTTCGGTTTACTCAGAATACTTTTGTGAAGCATCACGTAACAACAAGACAACATACAATAACGGAAACAGGAATAATAACGTTCAAGCATAATTCTTGTTTGAAGTTCTCTCGATTCTTTGCAAAGTTGCTGGCCACCAACTCCTGTACATAAATAAGACGCAATAATCCGTCTTATTAACACCCCTTTACGGATGTGCTGCGGAATAGAGATGTAAGCCTATAGAATCGTTACGGCTTACGGGTAATTAATTTGTTAGTGATTATGACCTGAACCAGTAGGTGAAAACATTTTCTAAAAGACCAGTTGCTTTTTTTTTTTTTTGAGCACACCAAAGATTTTTAGATCACAGTCAGTTGCGCAACCAGAGGAATGGGCGAAGGGGGCTTTATCCCTCTTTAGCCAAGCCATTTAGTAAAAAAACGTCAAAAAACAAGGCTTTAAACGTGTTTTAGACTTGACTTTAAGCAAAAGGAGGGCTGAAAGAGTACAGGGTCTTGGCAATTTAATTTTTTCAATGACTTCTGAATTTTAGCAATTTAATACAACTATTATACAATTAGTCATATGATTTCAAAAACGTACGAAATGTGATTGAAATGGCTTTAAAACCGCTATTTTTGCCGCAAAATCGCCCAGCGGCTGGGTGCTTCGCTCCCAATCCTCTTCCGTGATATGCTTGAGTTGCATCACTTTGTTCAGCATGGGGACTAAATTAGACAACTTTTGAGCAAAAAAAAAGTTTTGGTTCAAGCTCCCTCTCTCTTACTAAAATCCTGGTTGCGCTTCTGCTTGCATTCACTGCAGCAAACAGATTTTTCAAGACATTATGGGTGGAATACAAAACAAGCTAATATATGCTGCCGGGCTTATTAAAGTCTCTTTTTCCTAACCTGGAAACAAAATTTTTGAAATAGCGCATAATTTGTTGCGGTAAAATATCAGTTTTATGAGCAAAAGTTCAGTCTATTTTAGTGCCCCCCCCCCCCCACTTTCGGCTCGTGCCCCTCGCTTCGTTTGTTCTGGCGGCGGTACTGGTGGTAAAACTGCACTGCTGTTCACACTGTCTACACTCTACATGCACTAAGTAATAAGTAACTGGTCAATGATAATTTACTACTGTCTCATTCTAACAGCACTGTTCCGGATTACGGAATAGAGGAGCTTTATGACGTTACGATAACAGACCTTCAGGAAAACTTTAAAATATACTGTTCAAATTCTTCATTGTTAATTACTACATAAATACTCTGATCCATTGGACGGTTAATAATATGAAATGTCGGTTAAACGAAGTACAATACGAATAATTGTAAAAAAAAAAAAACGTAAAAGCACTGTATTGGTGATTTACGACAATGATATGAGCAACAATCTCGAGTTTTCATTGTATGTAAGTGCAACTGACTAGAAATGATTTCTACAGCCCTTTTTTCTCCATCTTAAAATACAAACGGTCAAGGAAATTTATTTGAGGGAGCAAAGTAAAATTTTGGGTAGGCAATTGCCCCCTCAGCCGCCCCTGGATACGTGCCTGTGCGCAACTATTTCAAATTGTTTACACTGAATGTTTGCGCTTTAACTCCTTGTTTGGGTGTCAGTCGAAATAATTCGTTGTTGAGGAACGACGTAGGAATTCACTCTAGATTTGTAAGAATTAATGCAGAATTCGAACAGTAACAGAAAGCCGTACTCAAATCTACATCTTAGTCGGATATCAGTGCAGTTCTTCTTCGAGACTTTCAGACTTGTACTGCGTTGGTCTCGTTTGCTTTCCTTGGATGTTTGTTCGCGGAGCTATTGCTCACCTTCATTTTTTTGATCTATTGTTCTACTGGGGTTTATATTTGTTGATTTCCCCTTCCTACTTCAAGGGGTCCCTTTCTTAGCACACGTCTACAGCTGGTAAGCCATTTGGAAGTTACAGCTCTATTTTTGGAGATTTTGGGTTATTGTCTGCCTTAAAAAAAACATCAGTGAGTCCGGTTATGTGATGCTATTTTATTGTATCGTTCAATATTTATGCTTGGCTAATTGTTAGCGATTACTTTCTATTTACAGTAAGTGGTATGGATTCTGCTAACTGTTACTTGATGTGTGATCATTAGGGCCCGCAAAAGTCAATAAAGTCATAATTTTTTCAGGGCATTTTTGCATTGGTGGGCACAAATTCGTTGATCGTTAATCCGTTGATAACGAAGCTAACTTTGTCATAAACTGGTTAATCCTTTAAAAAGTTTTTTTTATGTTAACGGACTAAATTACTTCCGTTAAGCTTCCTTAACGTTAAGGTAACAAGTTTGTTATCGTTAAGTGCTTGCTACATTCATTCATCGTACCGGTACCAATCAATTTGCACTGGTAGCACTTGTTGCGTATTAGCTTGAGTTTTATAGAAAAATCAAAGAAAGGAGCTCTTTATTGGCAAATAATAAGCTGCAGCTTCATAGGTCTATTAATTATCCCTGTTTGCAATTTCCAAAGATTTTCTGATCGCAGCTTCGCTAGTGCATTTGAACCTATTTTTATCTTGAAATTAGATTAGACTGTAAAATGTAACTTCGAAAACACAAAAAGACCACCATAGCAATAATGTATTTTCTTTACAATGAGCTCAACAGTATCATTACGTGTTCTAGAAGTAAGTAAATAAAAAGAACTGTAAATTACACTCAAAATGTTAACGAATTAACGGACTTCATTAACTTCCGTTAATTAAAGCTGAAAATAACGAATTAACTTAAACGGAGGTTTGAAGTTTGTTTACGCACTAATGGTCAACGAACCGACGTTTTGCATTAACTTGCCCACCCAGCAGAGTTGTGAGTCAGGCCAGGCTTGTCGGGTTCGCGCATGAAGTTGACAAAAATTTCGGGCTTAACTCGGGCCTGAGACGTACTTTTTGTCTTAGTTGCACAAAAATATAATCAAAATAACTTGGCAACATTGCTAAATTTTTCGGACCCAACTAACTTTCGGGTTTTTTCGGGCATGATTTGGGCTTCAAATTAGTTTTCTGGTTCGGGCGTATATCTTCGGGTTCGAGCTGGGTTTGGACCTGAACTAGTCGGCCCGTTTACAACTCTGTGCCCACCTATGCCTTTTTGTATCATCATACGTATACCAACATTGGTTTCGTGTGCTCTGGAGTAACGTACAGGTCGATTTTATAAGTCAAAATAAAAGTCAAAATTTTGGGTTTGGTCAAACTTTGTTAAAATTGCTGTTTGCGTTAAGAAATTCTTCTTCAAAAGCCAACAAAGTTTTGTTTTGTTTTTTTGGCTTTTTTCGTACCCAAAACTTTGCGTGGGGTTTTATTCATGTTTGAATGAAGTCTTACAACTCAAACGTCTAGAAACAGTTGCAATATGTCTCAATACGTTTGCCTGAGTTATCTTTTTTATAAAAATAATTTTGTAATGACTCGAAACTTTTTTGTTTTAATTAAAATAAATTAATAATGCCAGCCTCGGGATGAATAAAATATTTAAGAACACAATGTCCAAATTCAAAATCAAAAAGTCAATTTTTATTATACAGTATCGTATATTACAAAATAACCAAATTTTTGAAATCTTTTACTTTTACAGCTTGAACAATCGACAAAACTTTTACACAATACTGGTTTTTACCAAGCAGGAGTGAAATAGTGGCAATTTATTTTCCAATAAAATTTTTGAACAAATGAGGCCGAAAGTTCGTGAAAATTTAAGAACAGCCACTTTCAATCTAAAATCTACTAGTTATAAAAACAAAGAATAATTGACATGATAATGTGCGCAGTTTCCTAGGTTTTTTCCAGCATCTCTTAGTTGTTTTAATCACAAGATTGACTGATAAAGATTTCTTATCTAAATGCTGTTAATGAAAAGCGAAGAAGGTTACCTTTTTAAAGTCACGTGAATTGCGAATTACAAAACATTTTTTTGAGTTCAAATTCGGAGCTCAATTAGGCCAAAACAGTTTAAGTCAAAATAAAGTCAAAATTTAGCTAAAATAAAGTCATATTTAATTTTTTTTAGGTCAAAGTAAAAATAGCCCTTGTGATCATATTTCCTCAGTGATTTCATACGCTTTGGCAATGGTTACTGACAGGCGCGTAGCCAGGATTTGGAAAAGGGGGGGGGGGGGCTATTTTGAAAGAGTGAGAAGTGTGCAAACGACGTTGACTCGAATTTTCATTGACCTTGAATCAGTTTCAGATGGTTTGTCCGAAATTTGAGACGAAATGTCTTCGAGAGATCGGAAATTCAAAGGTTTTTTCCGCCCAAAATTAGGTGATCTCCAAAAAAAAAAAAAAAGGTCTTCTCCAAAATTCAGAGTGATTTTTCGGCCGAAATCCAAAATTCAAACGTTTTTTCCGCCCAAAATTAGGTGATCTCCAAAAAAAAAAAAAAAAAAAAAGGTCTTCGCCAAAATTCAGGGCGATTTTTCACCCAATTTCGCAAGTTCAAACGTTTGAGGGGGGGCTCTTTTCGTATGGGGGGGGGCTATTTTCCATTTTTCACAGAAAATCGGCCTCAAAAGCACAAAAAACATGCTTTTTTGCATACTTCACAAGCCAATGGGGGGGGCTCGAGCCCCCCCCGCCCCCCCCCTGGCTACGCTACTGGTTACTGATATGATCGGACAAAGACGATCAGTTAACGCGTGCAAAGAAGTTCGATCAAGGCATAGCAGACAGAAATAATTTTCGCGTCGTTTACAAAGTTTCGATGTTTATGAATAGAATTTAGCTCAAATACGAACACGAAACGGAACACAATGATAATTTGGCCAGAGCAGAAATACTAAAGAGCAACTGTCATTTTATGCTGATTTAATTTTAATTCTGCACAAAGTGCACCAAATAAAGTGCTGCAAAAGCTGCATATGAAGTCTAAAAATTACTCTACCAAATTTTAAAGCAAAGGGGAGTCATTTTTTCGCCTTTCTATAATTCATGTAAGTGCACTCAGTTGTGAAAAATAATTATTTTTCCAACTACCCGAGTTAATAAAAAATAAATTTTGCTACTATTTGTGCAACTTAAGGTAGGCCTAATGATTTTTGACTAGTTTTGGTAACAACTATTTCTCTGTATATTTTCCGCGTCAAAATTCAACCCTATCCATTTCTTCTCTTCTTGTACGGTACAAGAACAAGGTACTTTTTTTCTGATGGGTGCACAACTGCACATACTTTAAATCCAGAAATGTTCAAAAAGTTAATTGCAGTGCTAATTTTTGCTCGCTGATGCTATACTACGTTCTGCAAAATAGTAAACACTACCTGACTTTTTCATCTTCTGAGCTAAAATTGAATGAAATCTGGGATTGGTTTGGTGTACTTTTCTAAGATCTTCTGGTCTTGAAAATCAAGTGCCTGAACTTAAAAGAGCAAGAGCCAAAGTTTACTGAATTTTTTTCACTTCACTTTCCGTGTTGCAGCCTCACATAATCACATTTTGTGTTGCATTGACTGTGTAAGTACAATACAGCAAAAAATCACAGCAAAAGCACGCCGTTATACAGCAAAAAATCACAGCTAAAGCACGTCGTGCAACATCACTCCGTCATTCCGTAATTTTTGAGCAAGAAAATGCATTCGCTCAATCGAGTCGTGACGCAACAACCGCATTTGAAATTTACAACCATTTAGAACTAGAACGGATTTGAATTTCCTACAAGTTATTTATTTATTTTTTTCACGGCGAAGACGTAAGAAAGGCGCAAAAAATACATTAAGCATTATTGCATGAGACGCGAAAACATAAAAATGCAAACGATCTACCAAAACTACTTAAGTAACACGACTACATACATGCACCACCTTGCAAATAAAAATAGAGTTAATGTGACAAAATAACGAAAAAGTTGTCAGAAAAATGTTGACCATTAGACCTACAGTAGCATTTTCAATTCAAAATACGCAACTTTATGTACTGTATTTAAAACTGTCTTGAAATTTTGGTCATAACTGATCTTTTTTTTTTGGCAAAACTTACGGTACTAGCACGAGTATTTGTAATTAGCATCAATTTATGCAATTACAAAGACATTATATACATTATGTGCAGTAGCGTAGCCAGGGGGGGGCGGGGGGGCTCGAGCCCTCCCCATTGGCTTGTGAAGTTCGCAAAATCGCATGTTTTTTGTGCTTTTGAGGCCGATTTTTTGTGAAAAACTGAAAATAGCCCCCCCCATAGGAGAACAGCCCCCCTCATACGTCTGAACTTGCGAAATTGGACGAAAAATCACTCTCAATTACGGTGAAGACCTTTTTTTTTTTTTTTTTTTGGAGACCACCTAATTTTGGGCGAAAAAACCTACCTTTGAATTTCGGATTTCGGCCGAAAAATCACTCTCAATTTCGATGAAGACCTTTATTTATTTATTTATTTTTTGGAGAACACCTAATTTTCGGCGGAAAAAACGTTGCAATTTCCGAACTTTCCGAGAAATTTCGGCCCAATTTTTGGACAAACCGTCTGAAACTGATTCAAGATCAATGAAAATTCGAGTCAAGGTCGTTTGCACACTTCTCACTCTTTCAAAATAGCCCCCCCCCCTTTTCCAAATCCTGGCTACGCGCCTGATTATGTACATGGTTGCTTAATATGAAGCAACGGTTTGTATTACACTGACGATTAGCTTATGATGAGAATTCAGCTATTGATATAGGGTGATAAATTTTTTTTTATAATTTTATTTCATTTTGAAATAAGTAGGGAAATTTAGTGTTATTTAAGTTCGCTTAGGCTTCAAGTTTTTTTCTTATTTTTCGGGGGAGGATATAACGATCAACCATTTTATTGAATTTGTTGCAGACTTTTGAATTTTGTTTGCAATGACTTTGTTACTGTGAAACCAAGTGGTTAAACAATAGTTGATGTGGTTTTACATTATGGAATAATATAGAATGTGTAAATGCTTATTAGTTACAGTAAATAAGATCAAATTTTTCTTACGGCACCATAACTAGACCAAATTTTACCCAAAATTTTTAAAATGTGTTTTTTCCAGAAAAAAATTTCATTATAGGTTATTCCTAAGAAGTTAATTTGAAAAACTCTTTCTATGTTTTTTGTTTTCCTATGGACGCTTAATGACAAGTTAGAGGGTGGAGGTTTTAAATGTGGTGTTCGGAACAGAACGTACTTAGTTTTTGTGAAGTTTATGGACAGTTTGTTTGCATTAGGCCAATTGTAAATGTTGTTTAGGTATTCGTTTGCTCGTTGATACATAGTAGTTTGGGTTGGAGTTTGATATAAATACGCTTGTGTCATTGGCAAGCATTATCGCAGAAAAATCATTTAAACACTTATGAAAATCGTTAACAGACAATGAAAATAGTAAGAGGCCAAGATTTGATCCCTTCTGAATACCTTTGTTATTGTGTGAATATTAGTTGAAAGTGCATTATTTATCTGTTACAGTACTTGTTGTTTTCAGTTGTTTAGATAAATTTTAAATCATTCTAGGGGGATGCCTCTGACACCATGATGATAGAGTTTTGAGATTAAAATAGAATGGTCAATGGTGTCAAAGGCCTTTCACAAGTCAAGAAAAATTCCCGGAATTTTTTGTTTCGAATGAAAAAGAGAGGTTATTTTGCTTGTTAGCAGTGTACAAGCATGGCTAGTGAAATGTGACTTTCTAAAACCGAATTGGCAATTTGAGAGGATATTTATTCTGCTGCAAAAAAAAAAAAAAAATTATAAACGCTTGTGAAAAATGTTTTCAAAGACTTTTGAAAATTCAGAAAGTATGCTTATTGGACGATAATGTTTAATTAGTTTGGGATTTCCTTTTTTTAGATGGGAAAGGATGGCAGTGCGGTACGGTACGGTACGTAGGTACGGAACGCCTCAATTTTTGCTAAGAAATAAGATATGCTGGTGCGGTATGCCTTTTTTGTAAAGGTGCGGGTACGGTACATTGGTACGGTACGCCTTTTTTGTAACGGTGCAGGTACGGTAAGTTGGTATGCTGTTTAAATTAAAAATCCCAGACTTTTTGCACATTGCGCCGGACTTTTGTATGCAGAGGCAATAAATAGCTGAAGCCGACTCTAAATGTGTGAATTGAGATCGCTGATTTATAGACTAGTGATTTCGAAGTAAGTTAAAGTTGTGAGTAGTTAAAAGCAAGAACGGCAGTACAATACGGTACGTAAGTACGGTACGGTACGCCTTAATTTTTGCTAAGAAGTACGGTACGCTGGTACGGTACGCCTTTTTTGTAACGGTACAGGTACGGTACGTTGGTACGGTACGTTTCAAAAATTGAACTGAAGTACGGTATACGCTGGTACGGTAAGGTTTAAGGTGCGAAGTACGTAGTACGCAAATTCTGAACGTATCGCACCGTATTGCGATCCCTGAAGATGGATATGACTTTAGCTTTTTTGAAATAGAAAACAAGAGTACCTGTTGAAATAGATAAATAAAAAATGTTAGCCTATATTACAATAACGTAAAATGGTAATGATTTTAACAAACAAGCCGGAATCCCGTCTTTACCGGCACTGGAACTGGTCTGAACGCTAGAAATAGTTGTTTTTATTTCTTGTTGGCTAGTTTGTTGTAGGGTAAAGATAAAAGGAGTTAGATGAATTCGGGCCAAGAAAACTTGAAGGATTGGTGTTGTTTACACAGGTAAAGTTGATTTTCTTTAAAATCCTAAATATTGCTGCGCAATTTATGCATGATAAAATATGTTATGGAAACCCAGTTTAAGGAGTTCAGAAAAATCAAAGATAGTTCTTGTGCAAGTTTAAGCAACATAAATAGACTGACCAGTTAATTATTTATGTGGTTTACGCAATCGCATTTGGAACAGTAGGTCGGAGTTCGATTCTTTGGCTAGTCAAGTTGCCTACAATGTTGCCAACGGTTTGCAAACGGTGTTTTGCTGAAGCAGTGTTGCAGTAACTCAGACGCAATAACGCTAAAACGAAACCATGTCCGGTTTTAATGGTTTATTTCAGCGTGTTACACAACAAACCAAAAAATTGATGAAAACAAAAATAAAAACAAACTTCAAATTTCTATCAAGCCCAAGATATTACAATAAATATGCATTTACAGAATCAGCAACGGCAGAAAAAAATTGATCTTGGCTAAATTCTCTAAAAACTTTGCTAAACCCATACGTTGCTCAAATTTTAGCTGATAAGGAAGCTATACTCACGTTACAGTTGGAAATTAAGCTTACACATGTGAAAAAAGCACATAGGTCATGTACCCTGTTTATGTGGGACACTTTACAATTTAATACGTCCTGTACTACAGAGAGCACCTGGGCCTTCTGTGCACTGTCTGTTAGTTGATATCAGCAACTGGCTTTCAAAACGTGCTCGATAACAAAGAGTTAGAACGAATATCACAGCTCTAAAAGACTATGAGATTAAAATTTTACAAAAGTCATCAGTCTGTTTCACCCCTAAATGACATCATCGGGAGCATACCTCAATCAAATACTGCAGAATCGAATAGAATAAGATATACAAAAAATCGATCAAATACAGTAGAATAGATAAGATACAATAAGATACAAACGAGTATCTATCGAGTTATTAACTGCTCATTGATTCTATGTTAAAAGTTCACTTTAACGGCGTAATAACAACGTCCGCAAAATCATTCAGACCATTCAAATTATATCAGCCGAAAAGCTTAAAATTTTTAGCGCACTTCCAATCACGAAACTTTTAAAACCGACTATATACAAAAACCAGACAACAATAACGAGTAGTTTGGTTATGCAATTTGCTATAATCGTTCTCGATAAGTGTCAACTGTAATTGCGGTGTCGAATTGCTGCAAAAAACGTGACTGTGCACTGAGCATGTTAACGCCAAGTACGTGGCTATATCGTGGGATTATGGACATCAATTAAAGCAATCAGCATAAAATCACATTAATCACAGCTTGAGGACAATTCGGCATTATTTTGCCTTAGGGTAGCTACCAGAAGGCTACAAAATGCTGATTTGAACTTTAACCTAAATTGCTTTTTTAATTTTATCAACAACCTAATTTCTACAATTTTTGAATGAAATGTATATATTTTCAAAGCAAAAAATCGGCCAAATTTTGTCACCAACTTTGATGAGTTTTGGCGTAGGAAGGTTTTAGCTGAATGGGCATCGTCTATTTAATTTTCCCAAACCCAACACTTTCAATCAATACTGTATATGCAGAATTGTGCAGTATGCAGATCAGAGATACACGAATTTAGGGGCTTATTCTTGGTACGTTGTGAACTTGTCATTTTCTTCTTTTTTTTTTCAACAAACCCAGAGCCATACTAGAAAAGTAAATACGTTTAAGAATAACTTGACCACAGTTAAGTGGCTTTTACCGATCGCACGTATTTTTAAGTGGAAATAGGCATGATATCTTTTTCTATGTAAATGCAACAAAGAAAAAAAACAAAATGCATGCGGTCAAGTGATAAGCGTATTTCTGCCGCGCAAATGCGCGTGATAAGTAAAAGCCCCCGTAGGCTTAAAATATGCGCCCAAATTGTTAATGACTTTTTAGCGATCACCAACGTTTCGATTAATCTCATTAAACCGATTACCATAAAATAAAAAAGTCTAAGAAAGACGTCATTAAATTTTCAGCACGAGTAGAAAAACCTGTCAACAAAATTAGTTTAAAAGCCTGCTAACAATTCTGCCTTAAGCCTTAATCCGCTAATAATACTGAAAAAACATCATAATACTCAATGTATGGTAATTCCTTTGCAATTGGGTTCAAATCCTATCTGTAGTCATTTTTTTTGATGACAAGAGGCTGATGCAGCGTAATATTTTATACCTTCGATTTTCTTAAATGATATGAGAAAATTGAGATCTCTTCTTTAAAGCGGCTGCTTGCTTGACCTGCTGCTCGTGGAGTAGGTCTGTTATCCGCCACGTGTTTTGCGAGTGAGGAGCACATGAGCTTGTTGACCAACTAAATTGTATTTGGTCCATTTTTTGCAATAGGTGAAATAATTTTTATGTTTAACAACCACAAAAGATAAAAATCTTTTTTAATGCTACTTTTAAAACACCAATATTAATGTTTAGCTTTAGAACAGCTACATACTTGCATCTATTGTATACAGTTTATACTTTCAGCTATTGAAGGCTGCGTTTCCATAAAAGTTTTGCCAGGCACGTAGCCAGAACGGAATTTTTTTGGGGGGCAATGTCTTCTGGTTTGGGGGCGATCTCCAACAAAAAAAAAGGTCTTCAATGCAAAATGGCACTGTTTTCTCTGAATTTTGAGGTGGTCTCCAAATTTAAAAAAAGGTCATCTTACCTGAAAGCCTCTATCATCTATGAGTTTTGAGGTGATCTCCAGATCTCCATTTTAGAGTTCAGGCGTTGAAATGAAATTTATTTAGGGGGCAAATTAAAATTTGGGCAGCAATTACCCCCCCCCTGCTGCCCCCTGGCTACGTCCCTGGGTTTCGCACCTGGTTGTCAAACCTGTCGCGTTTGCTCATGACAAAAAGTTGTTTATACTTACACATGCGGTTCTGGCCATGAGGAACAAAACATTACGCATGTGTGAACGATTAAAAGTTGCGAAAACCGGTTTTCAAACCCGGTTTTTAAATTACCATTTTCGGAGTTGGTCGAGCGGTAACGCGTTCGTCTCTGGAGCGGAAGGTCTGAGGTTCAAATCTCGGGCCGGTCAAATTGGACACAGTGTTGCCAACGGCTCGCACCGCTGCGACATTTCTTCGAAAGGAGCTGTGTTACCCGGGCGCTATGATGCGGAGATGGGCCCCGCCAACTCGTTGCAGGCTTCGGCGTATTACAGTGAGTATAATGAAAGATTTGATATGAGGTTTTCGAACCTGAAATGCATTAAAAAAGTGTGATGAATGACTGCAGCTGCATTTGGAACTGTTTACTGTGATAGACAAATTAGTCCCAAACAGTGGCGGATCCAGAAAATTTTGGTGGGGAGGATGATAAAGATTTTAAGCACAAAACCTCAAAAATTCGGATGTGTTGTAACTATAGGTGCGTAGCCAAAAATTCGCAATGCAGTGGCTGTTTTAGGGGTCAGGGGGCGGAGCCTTCAGCGCTCAAAAATTTTGCATTTTTTTTGCAAAAATAATTTAATTTTAGAGCTAGTTTGATAAAATAATGCTTTTAAAATGCGGCATAGAAATTGGCAGTGCAAACATAATTCAACTGGTTGCATAAATGGCCTGTGTGAGAGGTGGTTAATGGTAACATTTTAGTTCTCTTTTTTGGATGCTGGTAAATCATAAGCATAAAATTTTACAGTTCAATAAAACTCACACGGAGTAATTTGTTTCATCTATATTTTATAGAGAAAAATAATTGGAGAGAGGCTGATGGAAAGAGAATGTAGACAAGTGATTATCAATTAACTAATACTGAACAGCCTCTCCACCCCATTTCTGAGTTTAGGCCTATAATATATTTGTTGATGAAACCCGTGTTCAAGTTTTTTACACTAGCGATCAAATTTTATTGCTTATTTTTGGTCATTTTTTAAAGTTTTTTTTTTGATTTGTGAGTTTTATTTTTGAAAAATTGCCCCCCCCCCCCCTTTAAGCATGTGTTTCAAAAAATGCTTTAAATCACTTTTTGGTCTATTTCAGTGCGAAAAACAGTTGCAGAAGTGCTAAAAACGTGATATTTTGCATTTTGCATTTTGGTTTACAAGTCAATGGAGGTGCTATTATAATAGCCCCCCGCCCCCCTGTCAACACTACTGCTTAGAATTAATGTTCTTGACCTCGCGTAATGCTCACTTTTTATAAGCCTAATATGTTACTTAAGAAATAATTTGCATTGTGTAGGCTTTATCGCTGAAAAGTGCAAGTTGCAAATTTTGCTAATTCGGCGCTTTCAAATCAATCGGACCCGTAAAAGACTAATTTCTGTTTTGTAAAAACTTCGCTGTAAAAATTACATTTTTCTGCCCCTCCCCTCACAGGGCATTAGAAATTATATCACAGTTACACGGCCTATCGAAAATGTACTGATTGATTTTTTTCAAAGAAGTTTAATATTCATTTGCACGTTATGCTTACTCTAATGGGGAATGTTTCCCCCCATCCCCCCCATAACTTCGCCACTGGTTGTGTTCCTATGCCTTTATCGCTGAAAAGTGCAAGTTGTGAGTTTTGCTGATTTGCGCCTTCAAATCAATTGGACCTGTAAAAGACTAATTTCTGTTTTGTAAAAACTTTGCTGCACAAATACTATTTTCTTGCACCCCTCCTCCCTTGGCTTTTGAAATTATATCGCAGTCACACGGGCTAACGACTATTCACTGATTGCTTTTTTCAAATAAGCTAAGTATTATTCATATGCACGTTATGTTTAGGCTGGTGGGGGGGATGCATCCCCCATCCCTAAATCCGCCACTGGTCCCATAAACACGCAATAAAATCATGTGATCGAGGTTTTCGCGTTAGCTTCAAAGCGTTTACTATGGGGCGCCAAATGTAAAATACTAAAAATGTGTGTTTTTAGGCTTTTTTTGGTGGCAAATTACATATTTAACTAAATAGGCTATGGCAAATGCCAAATTGCATATTTAACTAAATATGAAAAATGACACATGCCAAAAGTGCATATCTAACTAAATATAAAAAATGACACATGCCAAAAGTGCATGTTTAACTAAATATATAAAATGTCGCTAAATCTGCAAATTGGCAATTACCACAACTTCTGTACGATGTTTGCTCTGCGTCTGCAATTTGGGTAAATGGAAGTCGACTGGGAAAGAAATTAATTCATGGTTGTAGTTGTACGGCGTTCTGCGTTGACTTGGACTAGGGAGACTTGGAGTAGGCTTAGCTCTATAACAATTACTCGGTCAGTCAGCTTAATTGAAAAACACGTATATTGAGCATATAGAGGTAGTGTATCAGAAATGTGGTGGTGATTAGAGAAATATGCAATCAGATCAGACTTAAACATGTAAACTGTTGCAACGGTGATATTAGGCTGACTTCAATAAAAAAAAATGAAAAAAAGTTATGGTAGGCCTGCGTGTAAATTAAGCTCAACTGCTAACTGGCGCAAAATTTTAATGGCTTTTTTTAACCTGTTTAATGAAGTAGAAACAGAACCTTAGAGAAAAATCTTATCAAGGGGAACAAAAACTGATATTGGGCCCCTTCGCCAAGGCCATGGCCGGAAGTCAGGTGAAGACCAAAAACAAAGGTCTTCACCGGAAATCCAGCCAGCTTTTGCCTATATGCACACCGAGTCACAACTAATTGAGAGCTGGAGCAACTACTTGAGTGCGAGTGAACTTATATGTCCTACCGGGTACGATGTACCCCCCGAAACCCCTCTCGCAGGTTCTGAGTAGAAAAGCGGGGGCAGAGGGGCTTGTCTGGACAAATTTTTTAGCCCCAATATTTCATAGGCTTAGTTTAGAGCAATCTTAAGTAACTCTTCTACCAGTAGCACTGCGTAAATGCTAAAAAAATCAAATTCGAAATGGAAGTATAAATAGCCTATAGTAGCAGCAGCAGTAAACAGGACCTGGTAAAGAAAGCCGTAAAAATTTTGCGCCAATTAGCAGTTGAGCTGAATTTACAGACAGGCCCACCATAATTTTTTTTTTTTGTATTGAAGTCAGGCTAATCTCACTGCTGCAATAGTTTACATGTTTAAGTTTGATCTGATAGTCTATTACTCTAATCACTACCGATATCACATTTCTGATACACTATACCTCTATATGCTCAAGATACATGTTTTTCAATTGGGCTGACTTGTGGGCATCTACAGTTGAACATTCGCACTGACCAGCCAGTCTACATTGTTTACCGTGCGTTTTTAAATGATTTGATTCTAAATTCCACGCCTGACCGGGTTCACATGGAATTTTGGCTATTTGCACAATATTTCAATCTCTTTGTAAATCAGGGGTCGGCAACCTACGGCCCGCGAGCCGTATGCGGCCCTCCAAGGCATTTTACCCGGCCCGCGACCTTTTTTCTTTTTTCAATGATAAATATGCAGCAATAAACCGCCGAAATGATTCTCATCTCCTGGCGAAAACCTTTGTTTGTGGTCTTCGCCATCAATTCGGCCGAAAACAGGCCTGAATTTCTCGCGAAGACCTTTCACTTTCGGTCCGCTGGAATGGTGGCGGCACGCTGGAACCTTGTTAGGACTGAATGTGGCCCACAAGTTCAAAAGGTTGCCGACCCCTGTAGTAAATAGACAGCTTGGAAGAAGGAGCTGTTTATTTTTGAGGTAAATTGAACAGAATTCACGAAGCTCAACCACCTGAGAAAGCCCGCAAACTGACCGAGTAATTGTTATGCAGCTATAGGCCTACTTCAAGTCTCCCAACTTCAATTATAGTGAAAGCAACACCCTGTAGGCTACAATTTTTGCTACTAGTAAATTTGGCATTTGTCATTTTGCATATTTAGTTGAATATGCAATTTGGCATGAGTGATTTTGCAAATATTAAGTGAAGTATGCAAATTGGCATTTGCTATTTTGCATGTTTAGTTAAATACGCAATTTGGCATTTGCCATTTTGCGTTTATTTCGCTAAATATGCAGTTTGGCACCAAAAAAAGCTTAAAATTTTGCAGTTTTATTACTTTACATTTGGCGCCCCATAGATTACACTTTACACAATAAGTTTAGCATTTCAAGGAGCAAAACCTCCTGGGCACGAGAACCGCTTGAAAAATAAAGGTGCAAAACTTGGTTTAACGACGTGAAAATTTGTATACACAAGGCTAAAGTTTCGTTCCTGATTGGAAAATCGCTATGTGTAAAACGCAGCCGTACTGCCGTACAATCCACTGTCAAGCGCGAACATAAACTAATTTTATATGTGTAATTGCAACTATACTGTACCATCTTTGATATAAAACCTTGCAAAATTGCATTTCTCTTCTGCTTGACAGCCTTGTTGTAATAGTTTTGCTGCTTCAACTTCAAAACCAATCTTTAAGAAGATCATTTCCATAATTTCCACAATATCTTGTATTGCCATTGATTCGAAGGTAGATGTATGATATAATTTTAAATTTATTAGTTTTGTTTAGTTACGTGTAAAACAGTTTGTATACCAGATAAAATCTTATCTATGACCTTGAGGTTATTTTCGAAACCTGTTTAACAGCGCGGTATTTTTGCAACTTAGGTGTTGAAACCTGGGATATCGTAGTGGAGCAGAAAACATTCAGCCTTGACCCGTTTGGGAAAAATTGAAAAAAGTTTTTGATCATTTTTTTTTCTTTTAAAAACGAAATTCGGACATGCACCTTTTGAATTTTGCTCGAAGAAAAAAATACAGTATACAAAAAGCAACATAAACAATTCGTAATCTCCAGTTACAAAGTGATAAAAAGTAATTTTCCCATTCTAAAAGTTTTTTTCTTCCAAATGGGTTTCGATGTGGTTGCGAGAATTAATTGTGGCTAACTGTCCAGCTTTCGGAGCGGTTTCATTATCTCTTGCTATGATAATTTCTTAAAGTTGTAAATTGGCCCGACAAGTCTGTAGCAATTCTTTGAAATTTAACCAAAAATTTGCTCTGATCCAGCAAAATTGGTACTTCAAATTTTATGGTTGCGCTCCATCTTTCTGATTTCGGTTTTTACGTGCCTGCGTGGTAACAAAAAATGTTGGTAAAATACGTACTTTCAAAAAAGTTGTAATGTATAACTGGTAATTCCTCATTTGTTGCTCGTCTAGATAGTCATCATTGAATTGCAGCGCCTTTGTATTGAAGGCGACTTGGAATGATTTAGCGTTATTCTCTTTTTAGTTTGATTGACACATTATTTATTGTGTAATCCTAAAAAACAATTTTGCCTGAAGATTGTAATTTTAGGCACCTACAATAATTTTACGACTTATATGTATTATGTATCGATTTGGAAAAAAGTAAAACAGTCTCGCTCTGCAGTGAAAGTCACCAAGCCATAAAGTATTTTTAAATCGATGTGACTTAATCACCTGGAAAATCTATGAAAAAAAGAGACATCAGCACAATCTTTTCTGCAGTGAATTAATAATAATACGATGAACAAACGTAAGTCAACGAGCTAATGCTGTATTTTTTTTTTTTTTTGCAGAAAATGGAAATCCAAAATACAGCAACAAGATAGTGCTTGGCACAAAAACAAACACAAGAAAGGGAGAAAAGTTTAATTTTATGTGCTATTCTTAAATCTGCAAAAGATGTCTCATGTGGCTTGTACAGTGTTGCTCAAATTTAGGTAAAGACAATTGATCTTCGAGTCCATCAACCACCTTTTCATCTCGAAGTCTCAGAGCTCTTTAACTAGTGCAAATGTGATTTGTATTTGGCCAACAGCCATGATTCGGCTTTACCAGAGTTCTGGGAGCAATTTATAGTCATAACTCATTATTATCTGATCGTATGTTTTTCACTGCACTGTTCATTGCACCGAAATGCATTACATACATACGCAAAAGTCCCAGCTGATGAACGTCAAGCAAGAAAGCTGTAAATCCCAACTTTCATAATCTGTGATTTCAACGGAATCAAACGCTTTATTGGCATCGAATAATGCAACACTGCAAAAAGAATCAAACGAAATTGATCAAATTGAAACCTTTTATTGATCACCTTCGTAAGATAATCTCAACTAAGAAGCAAGTTGGATGACTTGCAAATTATTTTTGCTGAAAGCGTTATACAGTATATACTATTGGTGAGTATATTAAAACATTTTTGGTAGCAGTATACTAGCCAGTTGGGCGAGCGATTCTGCGTTTGCTTCCAGAACAGATCAGTGCCGTCGCCAGAGCAAATGAAGTGGGGAGGCACTAACCGAAAGTTAGGGGGCACTAAAATAGACCGAGTTTTCGCACAATAAAACTCATCTTGTACGGTTACAAATTGTTTGAAATTTTAAAAATTCTGTATTCATGTCCGAAAAAGACCTATTAGGCCGGCAGTGTTTCTAAGCTCTTTTCATCTGTGCCCCATATTGCTTGAAAAATCTATCAGCAACAGTGACTGCGACCTAAACAATTTTGAGTTGGCTCTGGAAAAACAAAACAGCTGGTCTTTTGAAAAGACAAAAGTTGAATTTTACCCAAGGGTGGGGGAGGGTTTGAAATAACGGTAAACTGTAATTATTCTAAAATGTCTCAGTTAGGTGGCGCGCTGAGCAAACTTGTGCTACTTAATCGTATCTTAGACGGGGTCTAAGATACGATTAAGTTGCAAGATGTAGGCCGCTTGGCGATTTTTATACTTTTTGCAAGAACTATCCTTTTCAGCATTATTTTAATTACATTTCGAACGTTTTCAGAACTATTTCAAAGAACTAAATTGCTAAAATTCGAAAATCATTTCAAAGAATAAGTTTCCGATCCCGTCCAGCCCCTTACTTCGCAGATCAAGTCCAAAACACTCTTAAACACTAGTGTTTGGGGGTTAATTAGCCCCCCCGGGCCCCCATTGGTTGCGCCACCGTTCATGTATTATCAATTTTATTTTATGTCATGATTACTTACCAAGAAACGATTGTGTAAGCCTACATCTCTATTCCGCGACACACCCGTAAACGCTTAGCGACCCAGACGTGAGTCGCTATCTATGGTTTGAGAAACACCCAATGAATATCGAATAAATAAAAATGAAAACCTGTGCAGTAGTGTGGAACGTGTTAATAAATTGCATCAAAATTATGCTAAAGGACTTGGCTGCCAGCAATTTCGCACAAGATCGAGAAAACGTTAGACGAAAAGTATGTTTGAACGTTGTTATTCCTTCTTGCATCATTGTCTGTTGTCTTAAGGCTACGTGATGTTCCAAAAAAGTATTTTGAGCATTCGAAAATGGGGGGGGGGGCACAAGCAGCCGTTAGGGGGGCACGGCCCTCCCTAGTCCCCCGGTAGTGACGGCACCCAAACAGATGTTCGAGATTCAAATCTTGGGCCTGTCAAATCGAGCAAAATCTCCGCTTCTCCGCTATTTCTTCGAAAGCAGCTGGTGTATGTTTCTCGGGCGCAATTGATCAGAAGATCAGTTCTACAAACTCGTTGCACACTTCAGCGTAATGAAGCAAAAACAAAGATTATTTCGATTTGCAACTCAAATCTTTTAGTTTTTGTAAAAACTAACGAATGGCTTTGTAAATGGTACAAAACCTACATAATTTTTTCAATGCAGCATGATTAATTGAAGAAGAGTTGTTTTAAACACACGTGAGAAATACCATTTATAGGTACAGCTTTTGTATCGTTTGTAACAAACAATGATATACCAGCTAGGAATGATGTACTAGCCAGGAAGCTAGTAATCGACAGCAGAGGATTCGTTTCAAATAAACGCCTATTGTTGCGCAAGAGAGAACACATTAAGACGATGACAGCTTCAGTACTAAGGCTGTAGAAGCAGCTACTGCCGAAGCAGAAAGTTGCTATTATTTCTTTATAGCTTGAAGTATGTGCGTAGTTCTTTCGAACAAAATTCTTACCCGTCGAATTAGAACCAACAATCGGCTCAGAAATTAGTGTATTTGAACGGGCAGCTTTTTTTTTTTTCTGAAATCGTAGCAGTCACTCACACGGGAGAGATTTTAACGCGGCGCTCGCATTCGATTGCAACTCGCTGAAGTCACTTACACGTTGAGACTGCGTGCCAGTGATTCTCGCTAAATCGAGTCAGCGGAAGAGTCGCTATCGCACTGGTTTACTTACACGGTGCGAGATAGTTTCAAAGCGCTGCTTGCTGGTTTTGAATTTGCAAAAGCGAACTGCTGCAAAAGCACTTCAAATGCGCCGCTTGTCAGGTTTTGCATTTGAAGCAATCACGCTTCGGAATTTTGAAAAGAAAATGAATGAAGACAACGCAAGCGTAAAACGAAATACGAAAAATACTATTAAGCAGCTAATGTCAAAACTTGCAATAAAAATGCAAGGTGAAAGATGAAGCAGCAACGGCGGCGTGCTGCTCGAGCCGAATGTGTAATACGTAAATGCTATTTTGAGTTGGCTTGGATGGAGCAAAGTCAAGCGGGCATTAATGCTCATAATTTATTATAAAATTCTGTCATTTACCCTGTAGGTATTGGTTTTTCTCTACCGCAACCCATCTCTGACTGTGTGTCTTGTTTGGTTATGCATAATGTTGGGTAAAACAATAAAATTTATCAATATTTTTGTGCAGTTAATTCTAAAAACACTTTTGAAATTACTTTTTCTCCAAGCATGTGTAACTGACAAATTCATATTGTTTATTTACTTAATAGTGCACAAGTATTTTGTATTTTATAGGAGATCTGTGCTGTCATATACTATACGAAATGCTAATGGTTAAATTTTATTTTTGTTTTAAGAAGTTTACTTTTTGAGTTCTTCTGCAGTGACACCAGGCGCCTTTTGTCACTACAGAAATACTGGCTCTTTTTCAATTAAACCAACATTCAAAAAATCCACATAGCATTCATATAATATGTGTTTTCATGTAATTTTTTATGGAGCTACTAAACCACAGCTGTTACAAAGCACCAATATCCACAATAATAAAACAAGCAGCGCATGCATTTGCTAAACGCTAGGCAATTACAGTAAGTATAGTGCGGAGGATGAATTATCATGAACTGAGCAAAAATACGCCAGTGACTTCATGTCAAAACTCATTCCTGGCGTTATTCAAATGAAAAAGCCCCATAAAACCACTCGAAATTGAGATCATGATTTCATTATAAACATCATTTTCATGAAATTAATGTTTAATCACAATATGCGGGCCAGTAGGTGTTGTGCTTCTTCACTTAACTGTGGTTATTTTAACCGCAAGAATTGCCGGTAGGCTCTAGCAATCTCGGGTCAGAAAAGAAACCAAACGCTAACACGTTTTTAGCCGACAAAAACCAGTGGATGGTACTTGTGTACAAAGTGCTGGACCCAACGAGTGAGCATAGATGTGAGCCTATCAGCCTACTCTGCCAGCACTGTCACAGCACCGATTGACCTTTTTTGTGTTGCCCCGCTCTAGTTTTGATCCAGCCGCTTTTTCCTTTTAGTTTGCTCAGTTTGTGCGCCTCACTTTAATTCCGGCAGCCAACGCTTTAAAAATTACGCGCTTTTTGGTAATTCCTGCACGCCTTTGTGTTTGGCCGAGTTACCTCTGTTCTGGCATTCCTTTTCACTCAAGCAACTGGAAAACAGACGTATTTCATTTTCAAGACCGCTCGTATGGCACTCTTTAAGTTCATTATTTTCAGGCTAATTTTCAGATATATTTTGCCATGTCTTACTGTTCCATATTATGCATTTTGTCTGAACAATGCAGTTCAAGTTGAAGAATTTCAATTGTGGTTTGCCCAGACGGACACGGTGAAGGCTCCATTTTGTAACGGAGGGCTTGTGTAACAGGCACCTCTATTTCCAAAATATATTGTCCAAATGCTATTACTGTTAATTCATTGTCTTAGCTATTCTTGGGTTAAGAACAACCGAAAAAGAATAAATGCCAAATCAAAAAAGAAACTAAACTCTGTACTTATTTAAAATAAAAGAGCTTGAATAACTTCGAGAGTATAGAGTGTTATTGCGCATTGGGCAGGTAACAAAAAAACTTTTTGGCTCTCGTTCAAACGAAAATTAGAGCTTGCTTTTTTGCTTTCAGCAATTTTACGATGCTGCAAAAGCAGCTAAAAAGGCGTTTACAAGCAGACAGACCATTAGGTATTAACAAACATTGTCGCTATAATTGACATCATTAATGATCTCAAAATTTAAGAACCAATTAAGAGCAACTGATGCTCAACATTGGCAAAATATTAAGAACAGTCAGCCCCAACTCAAAATTTACTGGTTCTGATGTAAACAGTGTACTTACGGTATTATAAAAGCAAAATACAATTAAGGTACTGTTTCCTGAGGTTAATTTATCATACATTTTATTAAGGGTTAAAGCCCTGCTTGATTGGCTTCACAGTTATCAGCAATCAGCTCATGACTGCCGTATCTGCAGTAGACCAGTGCCAGCATCAACAAGAAAATTATTTCTTCTTTGTTTCAAACTAATATGAAGTAAATTTAATATCGAAATCATAATTAATTACGGTAAAAGCACTACAGACTATTTTGTACCACGAACACAATATTTAATGAAGTAAACTTAGATAATCGCAGCGAGCGACTCGCAAAGCGGTTGTGCATTGCGCTATGCCTGGGCGACTCGTAAATTGCATACGATTTGCTGTTTACACGAGCGCGACTTTGTCTTGTGACTCTCGAGACGCTGAAATCGACCTCGTGTAAGTGATCATGGGCGAGAACGATTGTTGCATCGAGTCGCGCAAAAATATAATCGGCATCGCAAATCGCAGGTGTTACTTACACGGCGGCGATTCTTCCCAAACGCGATCGCGGCAAGCGAGTCTTGCCTCGTGTGAGTACCCGCTTTGCGAGAGAGATTTTCACGCATAAAAAATCTTCGAATCGCGTTGCAAAAAAGTCGCCCGTGTAAATGCGGCTTAAAGGTTTGTTTGAGAGCGCCATGGTTTGTTTACAATGGACACGAAGCGAAGGTTGGCAAATCTTCGCGTGTGGTCGAAGACAAGAAGCCGCTGTTGAAGTTTGCGACCGGTTGCAATCTTTCGCTAGTTTTCGACGACGTACAACTGTAGCTGCTTCGCGCCCAGTGTAAACACACCTTAAAACTTTGACTCCCATATCTGACCCAAGCTTCAAAATCTGGCTACAGTGTCTAGCATTTGTCAGTCCAGTTATAAATCATTTCTTACATTGGCCAAATTTTGTTGGAACGGTCAAAATTTAACCGAATTAGTTTAAAATTTTCCAAATTGTGCAAAAGACCAGTCCGTTATCACTTATTAAACCATATTGGGTTGTTCAAAATTTATAAATGAAGTTTATCTTTCGATCATCAAAGTTCAAATAGCATATTATACCAGAATTGTCTCAATTGAAGCGTTAAAAATTTATTGCTCCTATTCTTTGACTTTCTTGTTGGAAGGCTTTATTTCACCGGAAATTTTTATCTAGTTTTTTTATTAATTTTGACTCTAATCTAACCCAAACTCAAATGCTTACTCTAAAACTATTCCCAAATCGAACCCCTACCCAAATCATAACCTAAACCCCAATCTTAACCCCTAAAAAAACAAATAAAAAAAGCTTGAAAGAATATTTCTCATTTTCGTTTCATTCTCTTTAACTTGAAATTTTTCGGTGAAATAGTCACTCCTTTCTTGGTTGGCTATCAGTGTGCAAGGTTGATCTTTTTAGCATTTTTGAGGAGAATCTTACAGTAAAATATTTTAAAGCTTTGAGCGTGGTTTTGTTTAACCTGAAACATTGTCATGACCATTAGAGACAGATTGCCTGGGCCTTCGAGAGGGGGGTTCAGGGGTACATCGTACCTGGGCCCCGGTCTAGGGTGGCGCGGAAGAGTTCAGGTTTCCGCGTTAAGTTTTGTTATCGCACCATAACACCGTAATCAAACTTGCCTTCAGCAAAAATATCAGTCAGCTTATTCAGCAGGGGTGCCGATCTTTGTTGAGCTTTGGGGGGGATAATTTGCAATTTTACTCCAATTTAGCCCTATTTTCAACATTAGGGGGATGAACCTCGACCACGATTTTGTGCAGGTGAGCAAATTAAGTGAAGACCAAAAAAAAAAGAAAGGTCTTCACCAAAAATGGAACACTTTTTTCCCCTAATACAGGTGAAGACCAAAAAAAAAAAAGAAAAAGAGGTCTTCAGCAAAAATTGAAACACTTTTTTTCCCCGAATTCAAGTGGACACCTACGCTCAGATGCACACTAGAATCAAATTATTGGGGGGGATGCAGATGTAAACCATACTCAACCTATTGTGGTGGATACAGTCAAATTATTAGGGGGATATATCCCCTCCGGGTTTCGGCACCCCTGCTATTCAGTGCTGGTAATTGGTCGCTATTTTTGCTACACAGCCTTTAGGGCATCCAATAGTGGCCGATTTGATTAAAAAAAAAGGAAAATGTACCAAAAGCCATACACTTGCACAAAATAAACGTTTTGTTGTCTTTCTATGACTTGAGAGCCCTAATTGTACAGTATAACAATGTACGAGGGCCCACATTTCCAGAGATCCAAAAGCATTTCAACCTCAGAGAGCGGAGTCAAAGTTGACATACTATACTACCATCATGAAGTAACTCACTCTATCTGTATGAGTTTAATAGCTATTTGGGTTTGTAAAGTCTATAATTACAGATGACTTCTTAAAACTTTTATCAGCAAAATATTTGGATTTGCAGTATTCAAGTCATTATATTGTATAATATTGTGTCAATGTCATCATCCCCCACTTCACGTACTTTCTAGCATATATATCACGTTTTCTGCTAGTCAATTTAAGCAAGTTTGGTGCTGGGATGTTGATCAAATGCTGTATTTTACCTTCGAGAAACTTAAAAAGTGCTAAAGCTTCCGGGGCTCCACCTCGGACAACGCTGGAGGAGCTCACAACGCTACCCCAAACCCCTTCGCTAGATTTAAACAAATTTTATGTCTAGTTGTGTTTTTCATAGGTTCTAACTGTATGCGAATATCGTTATCCCCTCACTTTTAAATGAAGAGCTACACCCATCGGACAAAAAATGATTTAACGGCATGGGCCCCGATAAGGCTTGGGGGACCCAATAAGATTTGGGGGCCCGGTATCGACCTTCGTACCCCCTGAAAAATTTTCTCTCTGAGGCTATGCAGATCGCAACAAACTTTTGGCCGCCAAAATACATTTGATCGACCGATTAATCTTTTTTCAAGCTTGTTTATAAGCGTGTGAACCTATTCAGCACTCGGCGTCTAACCACACCAAATTCAACATCCTTTTTTTTATTCTGTTTGCAAGCCTTTTATCAGTCTGGACCACCACAATGGGTAGACTTCTATGGTCTCATTGGGAAATATGCGTAAAATATCTTTCCCAAGGTCACTGCAACGCATGGCCAGTGCGGGAATCGAACCAGGGGTTAGTAACCTTTTCATCTCTAACTCAACACTATACTAACTGAACTTGATTTTTTTAGTGAAGAGAAAATGTTCGTCATAGATTACAGCCGAACCGTATGTTTCTAATGCTGCTATTCATCGTTTGTTTACAGGCTAGGTCAGAAATCCATTATTCATGGATCACATTTGCCAAAGTTCGCGAGAGAGTAGTACTAAAATACATCTGAGAGTGAAAAATTTTCCAGATTCGAAAAAGGCTAATCCACCACTACTCATGACATCATAAATACTTTTTGTTTCGATTTCTACTGTAAAATGATTATCTTATTCTAATATACTTTTATACTGTACAGCATAGGTGGGCAAGTTACTGCAAAACGTTAGCTTCGTTAACCACTAGTCTGTTAACAAACTTCACACCTCCGTTAACGTTAATCCGTTATTTTCAGCTTTAATTAACGGAAGTTAATAAAGTCCGTTAATTCGTTAACATTTTGCGTGTAATTTGCATTTCTTTTCATTCACTCGCTTTTAGAACACGTATTGACGTTGTTGAGCTGATTGGAAGGAATTATTTATTGCTATGGTGGTCTTTTTGTGTTTTGGAAGTTACATTTTACAGTCTAATCTAATTTCAAGACAAAAATAAGTTCAAATGCACTAACGAAGCTGCGATCGGAAAGTCTTTGAAAATTGCGAACAGCGATAATTAATAGATCTATGAGGCCGCATGCAGCTTGTTATTTGTCACAAAAAAGAGCTCCTTTGTTCGCTTTCTTCTATAAAACTCGTGCTAATGCTAATACGCTGCAAGTGCTATAAGTGTAATTTGGTTTGTACCGGTACGATGAATGAATGGTGCAAGATATTAACGATAACAACCTTAACGGAAGTCAACAGAACTTAACGGAAGTTACTTTAGTCCGTTAACAGAACTTAACGGAAGTTAATTTAGTCCGTTAACATGAAAAAACTTTTTAACGGATTAACGAGTTCAAGAAAAAGTTGGCTTCGTTATTAACGGATTAACGATTAACGGACTAGTGCCCACCTATGCTTAACAGTATATACCATTTCCTTTGCTTGCACCTCCTAGAAATCACTTGCTTGAATTTCATTAATTTTGTGATAAAAACATTTTCCAGATTGTTCATTTCCCAAATACACATGTGTGAAAAATTGCAATTGCCCGAATGAACAGCTCGGAAGACCAAAAACCGAGGAATGTGGTTTATTTTGGTGCATCAGATGAGAGAACTTAAATACGTTTTATCGGTCTGCCTTTTCCACTGGCAAAACCATGGAAATAAAAATTGGTGGGGTGGAAGTACAAAAGTACTTGTATTGTGTATTAAGGATTATTTGGCTGCTACAAAGACAGCTGAAGCAGTTGGTGATCCGTTTTTGAGACAATCAGCCTTGCGCGAATCTCTTCAAATATAATTGATTGATTCATATTTATCCACCGGTCACCAAAAAGCGACCTTCCAGCTTTTATTTGGGACGAATCCTCACCCGCTTAGGAGTTTGCCGCATTCCAAGTTTTCCAATTGACTTTTGACTAAATTAATTCAATGTTGGCATCATTGTCTGTCATGCAATAAAAGACGTATTTAGGGGGGGGCATTGGGCCATGGGTCGCAAGGATAGTATAATTAGCATAGATTAGTATGCAAAATTGCGGAATGCCCCCCCCCCTTGTATGTTGGGCAGAAGCTTTGAGCACACAAGTAGTAGGCGAAGAGCTTTGGTTTTGGCCTGCATCCAAAAAAATCCGACTAAATTTGCGTGAAGACCTTTTTTTTGCTCTTCACCTAATTTTGGGCGAAAAATCGGACTAAATTTGAGTAAAGACCTTTTTTTTTGCTCTTCACCTCATTTAGAGTGAAAAATCGGACTAAATTGAGATAATGTTCATTCCGACCTTTGTTCTTCGCAAATTTTCGGAGGTTCCTGCCCCCCCCCCCCCCCTTTTCAAAATCCTGCGTGGCCGAATGGGTAAAGGCGTCGTTTTTACGACGACTCTGATCGCAGGATCATGAGTTCAACCCGCACCCTGGTCACGTCGTTGCGTCCTTGGATAAGACGCTTTACGATAATTATCTCTGCTTGGTGGCTTCGAACAAGCAGCAAATTTACGTGGGAAGAAGTCAAAACGTCAACAGGAAAGCTTGGAAAATGGTCAACTCCTAAGCGAGTGCGGATTTGTCCAAAGTATAGCGCACGGTCGCTTTCTCGTGATAGGAGGATAAAGATGCACCAATCAATCAATCATCATCTGCGTACGCTACTACATGCAATCATAATATGATACAATGGATCTTGCTGCTAATACTGTAGTATTGGCTTGGCTAGTAGTGCTAAAGCAAGCCAGTCTGAATCATCAATTTTCTTTAAGCTGAGACGGATGTTACAGCTAAAACTATTGTTTATCGAAAGAAATGGGAGCGAATGATTAATTTATCGTAGTTACAGGCAAGATTTGGAATGCCAGATTCGTTTTAGAGTTCAGAATAGTTTGTGATAAAGTTGTGAGTTTGAAAATCTGAAATTTTGCTAGAAATTTTTGCACACCTGCCATGTCAGAAAACGCACAGTGACGCTAGACGAATAGCAGTGAAGTGTGGAGAATTTGCCTCTCTTGTTCTCTTTCACTGTGTAGGTCGAGACTATCTGGCTTCTTTAAAATTATTCTGCATTTATTTTTTACTAATCCTTTTCAAAGTATTGCTCTCTCGCAAATACTGAAATGCAGTGTTTTGCAACAGCAATACTGAAATACAGTGTTTTGCAATAACAAAATTTATGCAATTAGCATGAAGATACTGTAATTCTATTCGAATAAGAATTTTTTGACCATGATAATTACTAGAGAAAAAGTTTTGGCTAAAATAGAGAGATGTTGTCGTTTCAGATTTTTAGTCATTTTAATGTGCTGTCGGGTTTATTCTTTACTTTTGAATTAGAAACATTTCATTCAAAATGAGAGCGTGGGTAAATTTAGGTTTATTGTTGATTAAGAGCTTTGGCTTCTGTTCGGTAGGTAAGCTTTACAATATGCCTATAATAAATTTTGTTATTTTGCGAAATTATTTGCAAAATTATACACATATTGATTTGATGATTATACAGGTAACCCTTTATACACCAGTCTAGCTTGAATTTTGAATTACTAATTCTCTCAAAAACCATAGCGGAGCTACAATTACTGCAGATTTTGGCTTGGAAAACTATTCTGTTGTTTCCATTCTAGCAATATATGCATTACTGTCGTTTGCCGCCATAGGGTCAATTCATAAACCAAATATAAAATCTGGAGGTTTTGCAACTTAAATTCAAATTCCAAGACGCAATAAAATCAAGGTTAGGAGGGTTTACAGAAAATAATTTGCTTTTTCAGGACCTCCAGCAGAAGGATCTGGAGAATTATTCATTCCTCCTTCTCCTTACGAACCTTATTGCACTTCTGATATGTGGACCAAGTGGTTTGATCTTGATACAGAAAAGGACCAAGGAGACTATGAAACTCTGCTTAAAATTCAAAAACAGTGCCCCGAAAGTATTTGTGAAGAGCCCATTGGTGTGGAAGGTCGAATTGTGGGCACTAGTGACGCATATTCTTCTGCGAATTACTTCAGTCAAAGCATTGAATTGAACGCAAAAGTTGGCCTGATATGCGAGAACGAAGAACAGAACTGTTACAATTACGAAGTCAGGTTCTGCTGCCCAAAAGGTTATGTGAATTTGGTGTAACTTTTCGTTTTTTATATTGTAAGATAACAGCAGATATCATATCTTAGGTAGGCTGCTGTTAAATGATGCTTATTGTGTTAATTCTGCAACTTCCATTGAGATACTCACAATTATATCTTCATTTGCTTCCGTATAATTGCTGTAAAACAAATAGTAAAATGTTTAACTATGGATGAACTTATTATACTACCATACAATGCAATGTAGAATTAAGGCATTTATACCAAATTTGCGGAACCCGTCAAATTTTGCTATTTTTTTGAAAGTATTCATAACAACCGTGATATCTTTCATGACAAAGGTGTTGATTTTTTTCATGAACACCATTGCTAAGCCTCATGTGAATAGGTTGAGGGTTGACGCCGGCCCGGCGCCACGGGGGTGCATTCCGGGGCCGTGCCCCCTTAAATCACTGCTTGTGCTTCCCCAAATGAGAAATGTGCCCCCCAAGCGAGGATTGTGTCCCAAAGAAAGTAACAGGCTCGTGTCACTGGAGAACAGTTCGAGGGGTGAGACCCCCAAAATACTGGTCATCAACCCAGAATTCGTGAGCAAGAACCAATTTTTCACAGCTTCTGCGGTAAAGACCTTTTTTTTCTTTGGTCTTCACCCCAGAAATCGTGAGCAAAAACCGATTATCCGCAGGTTCTGCAGTGAAGACCTTTTTTTTGGGTCTTTACTCTCGAATTCGGGGAAACAAAGTTTTTGTGTTCCCCAAAAATTGTTTATGCCCCCCCCCCCCCCCCCCCAGTCACGCTACTCTGGCGCCGGGCCTGGGTTGGCGGCTGTGCTGTAGAATTTTTTTCACGATTGATCTTGATCAAGATCATGATTGGTCTAAGTCAATTTCTATTTTAGTACCAGATTGTGTTGGTGGAAAATGGACTCCGTACATCAATGCTGATTCTCCTGGTGGAAACGGAGATTTTGAAACATTGTGGAACGCTCGTTTGGTTGACCCAAGCATTTGTAAAAACCCCATTGCTGCCGATGCTAGACTTGCCAAAGAATGTGTGCATTGGTCGGTGTTGGGCCGTGGAGAAGTTACGAAAAATGGATTTGAGTGCAAAAATACAGCTTATTACATCCCTTTTCCCTTTGATGGTCCTGTACTGCCGCCATTGGATTCATCTCCTGATGTAGAGGAGCCATTTTATTACCCATGTGATGACTATGAAGTTCGCTTTTGCTGTCCGAAAGGTAAGTGCTTTTTGCTTGATGAGCTTTGCAATTCATATGTTAAGTGGTTCGAACTACGTCATTTTTCACTTTGACAGAAATATGTTTCAAAGTCAACCAAGACAAAAAAAATGTATGAATTTTTAATCTTCGTTATCCACGTTCAACAACCTTTGTGCATGTTGTAACGTTTCACCCCAAATCAACAGCCTTTATGCTAAGATTAACAACGATCAAACTTTGTTTATCACACATTCACTCACATTTGGAATTTATTTGACTTTGTGCAATGAAATTCGTAAAATGTGGAAAGATTTTGAAGAAAAGTTTTGAACGTTTGATGGGAGTGGAGTAGGCTAAATGAATGTGCTGTACAAATTGAGTTTCAACTAATTTCAAAGGCTATATTTCTCTTTCTAACTGCCTATACTGACTCAGTTTTGATCAATTTTCAGTGGAGGTTCCGCAGTGTGGACCTTTGGACTGGACTCCTTGGTTAAACAGCGACAAACCGACAACAGACAGCTGTGATGTTGAGACCCTAGCGAGATTATGCCAAAAATACCCGGATGTAATCTGCGAATACCCAACGGCGATTGACGTGCGCTCCGCCTCAAGTGGACAAACGTACAAGCCTGCTTTGAGCATTGAAGTAAGCCTGGAGATGGGCTTTAAGTGTTGCAACAGATTTGAAGAAACTTGTGAGGACTACGAAGTTAGATTTTGCTGTCCTGAACGTAAGCTATAATACTGTATACTAGATTAACTTTTGTGCAGAGTGTGGTAATGTACAATTTGCTTTCGAAAAATGAAAAGTTGATTCTCATCTACGGAGATGTTGTCAGTGCAATACAAAGAACCTAACAGTATTATGTTCTGTATGCTGTACTACCAGTCTTTTTGATTTCATCAAGTAGGGCGAAAAAATAGCTCTGGTTTCCAAAATAAATTTCGCTCCAAGCAGCGTTCTTAATTGTATTCTGGTAGATATAAGCTCAGTATAATTTTCTTTCCATAAGTCACCCAGCGATGTCGGAACCGTATTTAAAGTGGGGGGGGGGGGGGTCAAAAGCAGGTACAGTTTTCTTTCGCCTACAGCGCATATTGTTTGGCCAGACGAGCAACCAGGATTTTTCTAAAGTTGGGACTTGAATTCGAAGTTTAAGTTTTTTGTTTAAGTGTCTCAATTTTTGGTGTTGAGGAAATACTGTAATTGGCGCAGCTGAAGCATATCACGAACGGGAGCGGGTGGCCTAGGGACTTTGTCCCCAACCGCTAGACGCAGTGGTGCCGATTGAGATTGAGCATTGGGGATAATTTGCAATTTTACCCCAATTTTGCCCTATTTTCAACATTGAGGGGATAAAGCTCGTCCAGGATTTTTTTACGTAAGTAAATTAAGTGAAGACCCAAAAATAAAAAATAAAAAAAGGTCTTCACCGAAAATTGAAGCGTTTTTGTCCCCGAAATCACGTGAAGAATAAAAAAATGGTCCAAACATCATCCACCGCTCAGATGCAGACCATAGTCAAATTATTGGGAGGGGAGGATGCAGATGTAGACCATAGTCAAATTACTGGGGGGGATGCAGCCAAATTATTAGGGGGAATGCATCCCCCCTACCCCTCCCCCCCCCCCCCCCCGGGTTTCGGCACCCCTGGCTAGACGAATTTTGTATTTTTTTTGGAAAAAGTAGCCATTTTAACGCTGTTTGAATCACCTTTCGCACGTTTTTAAGCCGCATTTACACGGGCGACTTTTAGCTGCGAGAATCGACATTTTGCCTTTTTTCTTTCTCAAATCGCGTAGGTCTCTTACACGGCGCACGATTCACGTGTGATTTTGTCTGCGCGATATCGCCAGACACGCCCCCCGAAAAATCAAATCGTAGCAGTCACTCACACGCGAGAGATTTTAACGCGGCGCTCGCATTCGATTGCAACTCGCTGAAGTCACTTACACGTTGAGACTGCGTGCCAGTGATTCTCGCTAAATCGAGTCAGCGGAAGAGTCGCTATCGCACTGGTTTACTTACACGGTGCGAGATAGTTTCAAAGCGCTGCTTGCTGGTTTTGAATTTGCAAAAGCGAACTGCAGCAAAAGCACTTCAAATGCGCCGCTTGTCAGGTTTTGCATTTGAAGCAATCACGCTTTGGAATTTTGAAAAGAAAATGAATGAAGCCAACGCAAGCGTAAAACGAAATACGAAAAATACTATTAAGCAGCTAATGTCAAAACTTGCAATAAAAATGCAAGGTGAAAGATGAAGCAGCAACGGCGGCGTGCTGCTCGAGCCGAATGTGTGATACGTAAATGCTATTTTGAGTTGGCTTGGATGGAGCAAAGTCAAGCGGGCATTAATGCTCATAATTTATTATAAAATTCTGTCATTTACCCTGTAGGTATTGGTTTTTCTCTACCGCAACCCATCTCTGACTGTGTGTCTTGTTTGGTTATGCATAATATTTGGTAAAACAATAAAATTTATCAATATTTTTGTGCAGTTAATTCAAAAAACACTTTTGACATTACTTTTTCTCCAAGCATGTGTAACTGACAAATTCATATTGTTTATTTGCTTAATAGTGCACAAGTATTTTAGTATTTTATAGGAGATCTGTGCTGTCATATACTAATCGAAATGCTAATGGTTAAATTTTATTTTTGTTTTAAGAAGTTTACTTTTTGAGTTCTTCTGCAGTGATACCAGGCGCCTTTTGTCACTACAGAAGTACTGGCTCTTTTTCAATTAAACCAACATTCAAAAAATCCACGATAGCATTCATATAATACGTGTTTTCATGTAATTTTTTTATGGAGCTACTAAACCACAGCTGTTACAAAGCTCCAATATCCACAATAATAAAACAAGCAGCGCATGCATTTGCTAAACGCTAGGCAATTACAGTAAGTATAGTGCGGAGGATGAATTATCATGAACTGAGCAAAAATACGCCAGTGACTTCATGTCAAAACTCATTCCTGGCGTTATTCAAATGAAAAAGCCCCATAAAACCACTCGAAATTGAGATCATGATTTCATTATAAACATCATTTCCATGAAATTAATGTTTAATCACAATATGCGGGCAGTAGGTGTTGTGCTTCTTCACTTAACTGTGGTTATTTTAACCGTAAGAATTGCTGGTAGGCTCTAGCAATCTCGGGTCAGAAAAGAAAGCAAACGCTAACACGTTTTTAGCCGACAAAAACCAGTGGATGGTACTTGTATGCAAAGTGCTGGACCCAACGAGTGAGCATAGATGTGAGCCTATCAGCCTACTCTGCCAGCACTGTCACAGCACCGATTGACCTTTTTTGTGTTGCCACGCTCTAGTTTTGATCCGGCCGCTTTTTCCTTTTAGTTTGCTCAGTTTGTGCGCCTCACTTTAATTCCTGCAGCCAACGCTTTAAAAATTACGCGCTTTTTGGTAATTCCTGCACGCCTTTGTGTTTGGCCGAGTTACCTCTGTTCTGGCATTCCTTTTCATTCAAGCAACTGGCAAACAGACGTATTTCATTTTCAAGACCGCTCGTATGGCACTCTTTAAGTTCATTATTTTCAGGCTAATTTTCAGATATATTTTGCCATGTCTTACTGTTCCAAATGATTTTGTCTGAACAATGCAGTTCAAGTTGAAGAATTTCAATTGTGGTTTGCCCAGACGGACACGGTGAAGGCTCCATATTGTAACGAAGGGCTTCTGTAACAAGCACCTCCATTTCCAAAATATATTGTCCAAATGCTATTACTGTGAATTCATTGTCTTACTTAGCTATTCTAGGGTTAAGAACAACCGAAAAAGAATAAATGCCAAATCAAAAAAGAAACTAAATGCTGTACTGATTCAAAACAAAAGAGCTTGAATAACTTCGAGAGTATAGAGTGTTATTGCGCATTGGGCAGGTAACAAAAAAGCTTTTTGGCCCTCGTTCAAACGAAAATTAGAGCTTGCTTTTTTGCTTTCAGCAATTTTACGATGCTGCAAAAGCAGCTAAAAAGGCGTTTACAAGCAGACAGACCATAAGGTATTAACAAACATCGTCGCTATAATTGACATCAATGATCTCAAAATTTAAGAACCAATTAAGAGCAACTGATGCTCAACATTGGCAAAAAATTAAGAACAGTCAGCCTCAACTCAAAATTTACTGGCTCTGATGCAAACAGTGTACTTACGGTATCATAAAAACAAAATACAATTAAGGTACTGTTTCCTGTGGTTAATTTATCATACATTTTAAGGGTTAAAGCCCTGCTTGACTGGCTTCACAGTTATCAGCAATCAGCTCATGACTGCCGTATCTGCAGTAGACCAGTGACAGCATCAACAAGAAAATTATTTCTTCTTCGTTTCAAACTAATATGAAGTAAATTTAGTATCGAAATCACAATTAATTACGGTAAAAGCACTACAGACTATTTTGTACCATGAACACAATATTTTATGAAGTAAACTTAGATAATCGCAGCGAGCGACTCGCAAAGCGTTTGTGCATTGCGCTATGCCTGGGCGACTCGTAAATTGCATACGATTTGCTGTTTACAAGAGCGCGACTTTGTCTTGTGACTCTCGAGACGCTGAAATCGACCTCGTGTAAGTGATCATGGGCGAGAACGATTGTTGCATCGAGTCGCGCAAAAATATAATCGGCATCGCAAATCGCAGGTGTTACTTACACGGCGGCGATTCTTCCCAAACGCGATCGCGGCAAGCGAGTCTTGCCTCGTGTGAGTAACCGCTTTGCGAGAGAGATTTTCACGCATAAAAAATCTTCGAATCGCGTTGCAAAAAAGTCGCCCGTGTAAATGCGGCTTTAGAGCCATTTGGAACAACGTAAAAACTAAAATCTGAAAGCCATTTAAAGAACTAAAGCCGCTTTAGCGTCCCCTTTTTTACAGCTCAAGTCCAAAACATGTTTAAACTCTTGCAATTCTCACCAATTTTTGTGAGTAACTTGGCTTAGGGGGCTAATAGGCCTCCCAACCTCACTACCGTGTTTGCCTGTTGCTATTTAACGCATTTATTTTACGTGTAGATTTTACGCTCATTGTAGATAGGACAATAATTAAGTTTTATTTGTTGATGCTTTATTCTATCTTGTTTTTGCACTTTCTCCTTAAACTGTTTTGTGATGTTCTGTTTACAATAAAATCTCCTATTTTAGCAGTCACGGTTTTAAAACGGCTTTTTATTGGTTACGCTTTTTAGCAAAAAACTTTTTTGCAGCCAAACCTTACTATCCCGATTGCTACGATGGAACTTGGACTCGTTACTTCGACATTGATGACCCAACTGAGGAGGGTGATTTTGAAAAACTGGATACCTTGAGAGAGATTTTTGCGGAGTACATTTGTCCTTACCCCACGGCAGCTGATGCTAGGCTTGTCGGTACGGATAGCCATTATCCCGTATATGGCCAGACAGCAACCCTGAATGCTGATGAAGGATTTTATTGCAGAAATTCGATTCAAAATTTTGGAAATTGTCTTGATTATGAAGTCCGATTTTGTTGCCCTGACGGTTAGCAAGCGATAAAAAAAACAACAAACAAACAAACAAAAAAAAAAAAACAGTCATCAATTTTAATTACTCGAGAGCAAATTAGGTTTGTGGATTTGTTAATTTTACTAGTTGCCTTACCATTTTCTAGCTATATCAGGTTAATGTATGTAGTTAATATGTTATTGGGAACAGACGCGCAAGTTGCACTGACTGCTTATAAAATATGTTTAAGTTTATTGAAGGCCGACACTTCTGGTTCCGATTTGGTAGTTTGTTGACAAAATCGGGAAAGGGCACGGCCTACTAAAGAATAGTATGCCGTGGAAACGGAAGAGTTTTAACCGGTAATGCTGGGTTCCCACGACCTTCTTTGCCTTGTAATGAGTGTGTGCACAATTTGAGCTCGTAGTTATTAAATACCGGTAATCGATACCATCTCAGCTATTAAAAATGATGTGTTTCGTTCTTGGTCAGAACGGGTCTGTGTCGGTATGCCGATTAAAAGCACAATGCTCTTTATGGCGTTTATTTTTTGATAAACATTATTGTGTTTTAAATATTGTTTATGGCAAACCTTAGCTTTCATTCTGGAACGTTTCATAAATGACTTTAGACAACTTTGGTGTTTATAGCAAAAGTCAAGACTGGCCCAAAAGTGGTGAAAAGTGAGGTCTTCTTTATTGTTGTTGTTGTAGCTGCGTATTTATCTACCTGTTACTGGACAGCGCCAGACGATGAATCGCTGTTAATGTTAGCTGTATCTCACTTTTCATTTTTTTTGTTTATTTTTTATCAGTACATTTGACAAACATTACCACGACGACTAAGATTTTTCATTTAGTTCTTTTTTACCTATGATAAACATTAGCTTGACGACTCAGATTTTTGTGAAAAACGTCTTATCAAAGAACGCTGACAATGTGGCCAAGGTGCGGTTTAAACCCAGACCATAGGATTTTGTTGTCGGAAGAACAACACTTCTACCCTTTCGGCCGCGTAGCAGATGACAAAGTCCTTTGGTTGGCAGACAAAGGGTTTTATATCTTCCTCCTCCCCTCCTAGCTATGCTACTGAGCCAACTAAATATTTTGTGAGAAATAGTTTGTTGCGTTGCAACTTTTCCGGATATTCGCAAGTAAACATTCTATTGATTTAATTGCTGCTTAAACGTTTATGGGGACTATTGTTTAATGGGAAAATTTACCTTGTCATTAAGTGCTGTGGTTAATATCGAGGCTTCAAAAAGTGCTGTATAACAAAGGGTTTGAGCGAATATCACAGCAGATTTGCACAATTCTAAAACATTAGTTCGGTTTTATTCGATAAAGGTTTTGAAAGAGCATTCAGATCGCAAGATTTTCATGAAAAAATTTCGACGGATCTGAAAACTAATTTCACCAAATTTGAACTTTCTCCGATCTTTCACTCCGAAAATATAACAGCTTAGATTTTCCTGAAAAAAGGCTTTTTCCCATAGAAATTTAGCCAGAGCTACCAATTTGAAACAAAATTTCAATAAGTTACTGCTTGTTCCTATGTTTCTCAAGAAGCGTTTTGGGGCAGAGTTGTTGTCGAGACAAAGTAAAGGGTCAGAATAGCAAACTAGACGCTATTCAGGGAAAATTAGTGGATAGGTCTAAAAATTTAATCAAGAATACATGGGATCAGCCTGTTGACCTCATTCCCTGCTATTTTCCTTTCAGTTTTGGTTTTTAAGTTTTGTTTGGCTTTGGTAACTTACAAAGACTTTCTTTAACACAATTTTGCTTTTAAAAAATTTTTGATGCACAATTCATGGCTGATTTCAACGCTTCATTTGCATTTTGGTCGCTGGCGGAACGATAAATTTGATTTCGGAGCTTATGGTTGGCTTTGCCGATTTAATGCTTTTTTGTTTCGGCTTTCTATTTTTTCGTCTCGGCCTATTTCAACTACCTAAAATTCTATAAATAGTGAGAAAATTTTTGATTTGTTACTCATTTCAATTCATGCCAGCTCAGCTGACGAGGTTGGTATTGACCGAAATAGCGCTATTCTGAGCATTGCATGGAGGATTGTTACATTCTCAAAATTCAATTTTACTACAGACGTAAATTTATTTTCCCGCACGACTGTCATGCTTCGTGGTAGTTCGATCAAGAAATTGACTGAGCTCTAAGACTAAATAAAATAGTTATGCTTTGGACTTTGCTATTATTGCCTTTATCAATCAATTTTCCTAGCCTATGCGAACCTTGTAATTTTCAAAGAAAATGTAAACCATTTTTCCAAAAGTTAACTTTTTGTCATAAAACTGACAAAATGAGAGGTTAGAGTTGAAATTACAGCTTGAGTTTAAAGTAGATGAATTAAATAACTTTTTGCAGCGGTTTTTGATGTGTGCGAAGTAGAACAGCCCTGTGTCGATGGAAAATGTACGAATACACCCGGTGTTGGTTTTTATGAGTGTGATTGTAATCCTGGATTCGTTGGGCTGAATTGCAGCGGCAAGTTATAATTCATACTTCAGTTTTACGTCAATAACTTCATGATTAATATCGCAGTTTGCTACGGCAAATAAACAAACTCGGTTCAAACTACACTTTTTCGTATGAACTATTTTATAAGAACACGATACTCGCTTTTCCTAAAATTGAAAAAAAACACGTATCAAGAACAATGTTATAGCTGCTTCGACATGAACAAAATAAACGCAGTTAAGACCTCGGACCAAATTTAAAAATCAAAAATCAGCTTATTTGTACTCTGCGTCATCGAAACGAAATATCCAGATTTTTGAAGTCACGTGCTGTGGTGTTTTGTTTTTGCAGCATAGACAATTGACGAAACTTTTACACAACACAACCTTTTACCAGAGCTGGGCTAGTCCGCAAGTCCGCAATTGCGGAGGTAGGAAAAAAATTGCGGATTTGCGAACTTTGGCAGTTGAAATTGCGGACTTGCGGTTGCGGACTATTTTTGATTTTAGTCCGCAACTCCACTTTTGTTTTACAAATATTGAAATAATTGCTTTCTAATTTTGTTAAATATTAGTGCTTTTACCCAATAAAGCTTGACGAATCTTAGCGAGGCTTATTATTTATTATTATTTTATGTATTTATTATCCGCATAAGATAAATATCATACCTTAGGTTGATTCAATTGTGACGAGTGTTCGCATTTTTTGAGAACAGAAGCAAAGCTGTGTAACTACCTTTGACGTCATAATAGTGACAGCGTAAGCGAATAGGAATAATGCGAAATAAAAGAGATTGTTTTGAAATTCTATGGGTGTTTTCTCAGCGTGACGGCATTCCTTCCCCCTTTTCAACAGCCCTAAACATAAAAACGCAGCATTTTTTGTCTGTGCGGAGCTTCAGATTTACTTCGGTTTAGCTCGTTTTGTCGTTATCATATGAAATCAAAATCAAAATTAGCCTCGTTTAAACCGTTAAAGCTCGAGTTTAATTCGCTATATTTGTGGCATCATTAAATTATGACGTCACAAAGTATTATGGATAAAATACATCAATATAACTTATCGATAAAATTAATCAATGTATCACAGTAGGTTGAGAGTTTGGCTCTCGCATGTAGCAGAGTTGTAAACGGGCCGACTATAGTTCAGGCCCGAATCCGGCCCGAACCCGAAAATATAAGCCCGAACCCGGCTTGAACCCAAAAACTAATCTGAAGCTCAAATCATGTCCGAAAACACCCGAAAGTTAAGTTAGGCCTGAAAAATTTAGCAATGTTGCCAAGATATTTTGATTACATTTTTGTGCACCTAAGTCAAAAAATACGTCTCAGGCCCGAATTAAGCTCGAAATTTTTGTCAACTTTAGGCCCAAATCCGACTCGAAAAGCCCGGCCAGACTTACTACTTTCGCGTGTAGGTTGGTCGTTGCGAAAACACTGCAATTTTATAGAAAAAAAAAGAAAAAAAATTCCTGAGCTTATGTCAAGTGTCAATTTCCTGCTCGACTTGTTTAGAAAAACAAGTTTTTGTGCATTCAAATAGGCCTTTGCAGCCTATACACAGTTTCTTAATTGTAATCTTTTTTCAACGTGTTTGCTGCATCGACTTTCTCGTTTTTTTTTCGTTTTTTTTTTACTTTTTTGACTCGTTGTTGACTTGCAGTTCGGACTTAAAAATTATGCAGTAGCGAACTTGCGGTTGCGGACTTCAAGAATTACGAAGTTGCAAACTTGCGGTTGCAGACTTCAAGAATTACGAAGTTGCGAACTTGCAGTTACGGTTTCAAGAATCCTGAAATGTCGTTGCGGACTTGCGGTTGCGGACCAAAGTGTTTTAACGCGGTATTGCGTACTTGCAGTAGCGGATTAAGAAAATTGAAATTCGGTTGCGGAGTGCATCCTTTGAAAAAACTTGCGGTGCCCAGCACTGCTTTTTACCAAGCAAGAATGGATACGTGCAGTGGCGGATCTAGAAAATTTTGGTGGGGGGGGATTTTAAGCACAAAACCTCAAAAATTCGGATGTCTTCACCGAAATTGAGAGTGATTTTTTGGCCGAAATCGGAAATTCAAGCGTTTTTTTTGCCCAAAATTCGGTGGTCTCCAAAACAAAAAAAAAAAAAAAAAGATCTTCACCAAAATTGAGAGTGATTTTTAGGCCGAAATCGGAAATTCAAGCGTTTTTTTCGCCCAAAATTAGGTGGTCTCCAAAAAAAAAAAAAGGTTTTCACCAAAATTGAGAGTGATTTTTCGGCCGAAATCGGAAATTCAAGTGTTTTTTTCGCCCAAAATTAGGTGGTCTCCAAAAAAAAAAAAAAAAAAAAAAAAAGAAAAAGGTTTTCACCAAAATTGAGAGTGATTTTTCGGCCGGGTTCGTTAGGTTTAGGTTGGTGGGGGGGGATGCATCCCTAACTGGAGCCGAATTATTCGAAATAGAGGCTGATTTTTCGGCCAAAATCGTTACTTTTAGGCTGGTGGGGGGGATGCATCCCCCCCCATCCCCCCCCCTAAATCCGCCACTGGATACGTGCCATTATTTTCTTCCATAAAATCGGTAGATAAATGTTATTTGATTCGTATTTATCCTCCATTCCCGTAGTAGCGACAGTGGCACCTTTATTTTGGACGAATCGTCCTTACACGCTTAGTAGTTAATCGCATTCCAAGCTTTTCGGTTGACATTTGTCTTCTTCCCACCTAAATTTGCTACTCTTTCGAAGCAACCAATCAGAGATAATTAACGTAAAGCCTCTCATCCAAGAACACATTAACGTGACCAGGGTGCAGGTTGAATTCAGATCATGCGATCAGGGTCGTCTTAAAAACAAGGCATTTAATCTTTCGGCCACGTGCTGACAAATATTTGTGAAATTTTAAAAGAACCCAAAACTTGCTGACTTTCATAACAAAATGGTGCATGCAGTGGACAAACTTAACTGATAAAAAGAAATCAAAAAGGAAGCGGAAAGCTGGCAAGGTCGAACACTTTTCAGAGGGTTGGGATTTATCAAAAAACAGCGACAGTTGCGGTTTCTCGAAAATGGAGAATAAGCCATTGCCAACTTTGTTAAAATTGCAATTTTTAGTTCAATCGCGAAACCACGTACATTTGACTGAGTCATTGCAGATTTGACGAAACTGTTTTGCGATTGCGAATGTCGATAAACAAAGATTTTGAAAATTTTTTCAAGGCTCAATTGCAAGGACCTGTCCTGTTAGAGAACTTTGACAGAGATGCATAAATGCGTATTTTTTGCTCAAAAGACGAAGGTTAACTGGACACTTCTAACAATTTTTAGACACATGTGGTTTCCTTGTAACTCTTGTACCTGGTTCTTCACAATCGTTTTCCTCTGTGGTGACCGAGTGAATATAATTTAACTTGTTCTTGTATAAACGTCTGCGGTATCTGGTTATTTAGACCGGCAGCCCAGAAGGTTTATTTACCCCAAAGACGGCGGAAGGTTTGATGCGCCTAAAATGCACGTCTTTACTCACCTTTTAAGAAAATGTTTTACTGACAAGTCAAAAGTTCGGCTAAGACCCCCCAAATGCACAATTTATGGGGGGTCAAAATGGCCTTTATTTACCCCAAAGACGGCATGGACAAAAATTGTGTAAAATCGTTCTCTGGGGTCCACTGAACAATGAAATGGCGAAGACACCCCCGACAGTAACGAATTTAGGGGGGGGGAGGCACAAAAACTGACCTTTTCATCTGGAATAGGGCAACGGTAAAAATTGTTAAAAAACATTCTTGCAGTTAGTACGCTGAACACATAAATGGTTAAAACAGTTACTTTCGGTTTGGCTATCTCCCTGACAGTAACTAATTTAGAGGGAAGCTCGAAAAAATTGCTCTTATTTATTTGAAAACGGCAAGGGTAAAAACTGCCCAAAAATGTTTCTCGGGAGCCCACTGAAAACAAAAACAATGGCAATAAACTTTGGTATCCTCAAACTAATTTCTTACTCTTACTGCAAAAGTCATTGCACCACTAAATACGGCTTTGCAGTAGTGCTTTTGAAAAAAATCATTTTAAGTTGATGGCGTCATCAATCATTAAGTAACGTAATGGTCGATTTGAGCAAAAATGCCGTCGTTTTCAATGACGTTACGTTTGAGAAGTTATCTCGTTTTCACAAAAATCGTACAAGTTCAAAGATTGCTCACGAAAGTGTTTTGCAGTAAAGATTACGTCCTTGAACCGATCAGTGTTTGAGTGGATAGAGCGTCTGTTACTAAAACGGTAAACATGGGTTCAATTCCCGGTCGGGTCAAACCAAAGACTACAAAAATTGGAACTCACTAGCTGCTTCTTTGCTTGACTTTCAGCATTGAAAGGGTAGTGTGAAGCTTTCATCGTGTGTGGTAGACTGGCGGGCAAGTGACAGCTTTACTCGAAGACCAAAAGTTCCCTTTGCTGTCTCCTGGCCAAGGCAATTTGGTGAATAAAAATGTAATTGCAATAGCAGTAATTTCAAGACGCACCGGTCCCGCACAGTTAATTGTGCTACGGCAAAATTAAAAAAATAAAATTAAGTAAATTTTCTATGTCTTATATCACATCACCAAAACTGCGTTAAATTTGCATCACAGTCTCGAAGCAACTAATACGAGTATATTATCTCAAAAAAATCTAGAATCTCAAAAAAGTGTGATAAATTTACATATTCCCAGCATTCAAAATACTCGCGGGCTAGTTTACGATTTCGATTAAACATTGCACAAATCGCTCAGCGAGGAGAATTTTAATGATGACAAATCTTAGATTTATCAGCTCAAATAAATTAAAGATCGTAAATTTGCAGTTCTTTTGGAAGAAGCAGAGATATTTGAAAACATTTAATTAGTCTATCATTATTAGAACAAACAACAAGATGTTTGCTTGAGTAGTCAACTCGTAAGTCCAACATGCGTATTCCCAAAATATTAATTAACATAATGGATTACATTACTAATGCAACAAAACCCAGTTCTAATCCAAAAACTGAGACCTACTAATAGAAGAGATAGGATGGCACAAAACGGCGGAAAAGTGTCAAATAGTACTGCATCACAGCTTGCAACTATCATGCATATCTATTTGACAAATTCAAGTGTTAGTAAACATGTCCTTGAGGAATTTGCTTTCTGGTCGCGAATCTCTATTCTGAGTATTATTTTACAATGATCTGCTACCCGGAACATGTAAAAGTTGTAAAAAAAGGATCAGGTTAAACAAAACTTGATCCTTTTTTTACAACTTTTACATGTTCCAGGTACCAGATCACTGTAAAATAATACTCAGAATAGAGATTTGCGACCAGAAAGCAAATTCCTCAAGGACAAACGGACATTGAGTTGTGAACACAAAAGAAAAGCTTTTTTAGAGAAAATCCTGTTTCACTTTTTCAAGTCAAGAAGGATGATCGTAATTCTGTAAATCCAGTGGGGCTACTCAAGTTTTGCTGGAACTATATCTGTAACCGGTTCTTTAAATGGAGCTACAAATTCCTGCGAATTGGCCAAATGGCACCATATTGTATCTTGTTGAGGATAGCTCCACAATTTTTTTTTTTTTTTTGAAATTGGCCCATGTCACAAAATAGGTTATTGACCTCTGCTATAAAACATTTCTATCACATCGGGGTTATGGTGTGAGACAAGACAAGACAAACGTTATACAGTAAGTTTGAACGAGCTTATGTAATAGATTATGCGGGGTCTTTGAAAATGTGACAGAATCATTATAGAGATAGAAATGAGTTCAGAATTTGGAGCTAAAGTTGGCAAAGTCGTCAATTGGGCCTAGTTTTGTGGACACTGGCAAAGTGTGCAAAAGACAATCTAGTAGACTTAATTTCCAAAGAGCAACTACCGGACGTAGTATTCGTTGCCAAAAAGCAATGATTGAATAATGGAATGTGGGTAAGGAAAGGGAGAGAACAAAATTTCAAACCATTTCCAAATGAATGCTCTATTCTACAAAAAAAAAAAAAAAAAGCAAGAAGCAGTGAGGTTGTTTTAGTTCAACAGAAGGTGCATCGCTGCAGTATAAGCAAGACCAAAAATACTGATCCATCAGCCCAAATATAAAAATCAATCAAACGAAGATGTTAGAAGAGTAAGGCACCAAAACAATTTTTGGAAGATTCTTGTCTTAAAATACCAGAAAAGCCAAATGTGACCTATGTCCTATATGCCCTTTTATCAAGCATTTGTCAATGCAAAAACATAAGCTTTATCTTCAAATGTTGGATTATACAGTAGCCAATAATTACGGTATATTCCAAACCTGTTCGTACTTATGGAAAACCGCCTTATATTGCCTTCCAAGAACCTGATAAACTGTTAGTCCCGGTCTACGCTGGGTGTAAAATTGTGAGCAAATAAGCGCATTTTAGTTTATTTCATACAGACAACAGTCGGTTAAAATTAAATAAGAACACACTCTTACGCACACGATTTTAAGCCTAATGTACCAGAATAGGCCGAAATTGCTCGACTAATTTTTACATAGAGGCCTACCATATATTGAAAATTAAGTTGCTGTCGTTATTAACGTCATCATTTAATGTGGTAATTTCGTTGATCTGTTCGATCGAGACCACCTCATTGTCTTTGGTGTGTTCATCACACCAAAAATAAACGCTATTAATCCTTAATAGTGTCTATTGAGAAGTTCAAACTAAAAATAATCAAGAATTTTTAAAATATTGCCAGTGTAGAACGTGGTTTTAAACGAAATTCGTGTTATCAATGCTAGAATATAATGTGATCTTGCTGCAACTTGAATTCAACAAGTGTTAGTTTTTTGTGCAGTACATCATATGAATAATGGTCTCAAAGTTTTAGAATAATTTCAATGCGCGCGATTACAGAAATCCCGTCAATCTTGTTCATTAGCTACGTTTTTGCATCTGCCTCCAGTTTAGATGCTATCATGCGCCTTTTTATGATGAAACAGGACTGCAAGCAAAATCAATGGGGTATCTAAAGTTAAGACAATCGTATTAGATAAGATTTGGCGTAATTGACTCCATCCTTCTTGAGCCAGCCGTTCCAGAGATATTTTACTTCAAACCCTACGTAGGAACCTTCCTAATTAAAATTTCATTGGTAACCCTGACGTTTCAATGCAGTAGCCTAGCCTATAGAAGCCTATATTAACCTCTAAATAGGTTAAAAGGCTTTTGTGGTTTAGTCTAACTGTGGCGTTGCCTTAGGATAGAACTAAAATGGCGTCGGAGAGGTTATCATTGTCAGCTAGGACTGCCAATAAAAATAATGACTAGAGATGCTCTAGGTCATGGCTGGTGAAGGAGGATAGAGTCAACACCCATCTAATCAAATACGTTTGCTCTAAGTTTTTCTAGCCCCAGTGAATTTACTTCAGTTCTCTTTTAAAAATGCCATGGGTTTTATAATGCGACATTTCGGAATAATGCTTTCATTCCAAGTAAGCTTTATGCGTTTACCTGTTCCGAAATTATTTGCAAGCAGAAAAAATTTTATTAAAATTTTTGCAACGGAGCACTCATTACGATAAACTCTAAAATTAATGAAGTTGATAAAAGTCGCAGAATTCGCATTAGCAAAAGACTCATAGAACGTAGGACTCAAAGCAATTAACGAAAGACTTAATAACGGAAAGAGCATTTTGAATATTGGTGATACGCAGACTTATTAATTTATCACAGTGTTTAAGAATTTAGATCTTTTTTGAATTGCTCTGGATTGTTTTGAGTCTGTGCTATAATTCAAAGCAGTTTTTGTGGTGTGATATGGCCCATAAAAATTTACTGAATAATTTTCTGTTTATTACTTTCAATAACGAAGCTTATATACTTCGTTATTTAAAATAATATATAGAAAATTATTTCGTAATTTTTTGTAATTTTTTTAGTAAACTTTTACTGTGATTTAATAGTTGTATTTTTCTCTAATTTTACTTGGTACATCATCGAGCACTGTTTCAGAAGATTGACTATCAACAATTTTCTATCATATGACTCACATTGAAAAAACAAGCTGATACACAAAATCTAGATCGCTTGTAAAGACAACGTCACTGCAGCATGACGTCATTTTTGCTCAAATCGACCATTACGTTACTTAATGATTGATGACGCCATCAACTTAAAATGATTTTTTTCAAAAGCATTACTGCAAAGCCGTATTTAGTGGTGCAATGACTTTTGCAGTAAGAGTAAGAAATTAGTTTGAGGATACCAAAGTTTATTGCCATTGTTTTTGTTTTCAGTGGGCTCCCTAGAAACATTTTTGGGCAGTTTTTACCCTTGCCGTTTTCAAATAAATAAGAGCAATTTTTTCGAGCTTCCCTCTAAATTAGTTACTGTCAGGGAGATAGCCAAACCGAAAGTAACTGTTTTAACCATTTATGTGTTCAGCGTACTAACTGCAAGAATGTTTTTTAACAATTTTTACCGTTGCCCTATTCCAGATGAAAAGGTCAGTTTTTGTGCCTCCCCCCCCCCTAAATTCGTTACTGTCGGGGGGTTAGCCGAACCTAAAGTTGCTGTCTTCGTCATTTTTGCGTTCAGTGGACCCCAACGGACGTTTTTTGAGCAATTTTTGTCCATGCCGTCTTCCAGGTAAATAAAGGCAATTTTTGAGCCTCCCCCCTAAATTCGTTACTGTCAAGGGGTTAGCCGAACCTAAAGTTATTGTCTTTGCCATTTTTGTGTTCAGTGGACTCCAACGGACGTTTTTGAGCAATTTTTATCCATGCCGTCTTTGGGGTAAATAAAGGCCATTTTTGACTTCCCTAAATTCGTTACTGTCGGGGGGTTAGCCGAACCTAAAGTTACTGTCTTCGCCATTTCATTGTTCAGTGGACCCCAGAGAACGATTTTACACAATTTTTATCCATGCCGTCTTTGGGGTAAATAAAGGCCATTTTGACCCCCCATAAATTGTGCATTTGGGGGGTCTTAGCCGAACTTTTGACTTGTCAGTAAAACATTTTCTTAAAAGGTGAGTAAAGACGTGCATTTTAGGCGCATCAAAAACCTTCCGCCGTCTTTGGGGTAAATAAACCTTCTGGGCTGTCGGTCTAATTGGCACATATCGCTCATTGCTATGGGTGGTATTGCGTAATGAACGGATATCGCGAGACAAATGGAATTTAATGAATGTTGTTTTTGTTCTCGCTTTTCTTTGTTCGCTCGCTGCATATTTTCCGCTGCGTAGCTTCATATCATTATTTATATAAATATTATTGTTGTTATTATTATTAGTTTATTAAATACTACTTGTTGATATTAATGCATTACATTTTGAGACTCATTGCGTGCGGACTCACTAAATTGGTGCCCGTGTGAGGAAAAACAACATTAATTAAAACAACATTAACAAAAACAGCATTAACAGAAACAACATTAACAAAACAACATTAACAAAAACAACATTAATTAAATTTCTTTTGTCTCGCGATATCCGTTCACTACGCAATACCACCCGTAGCAATGAGCGATATGTGCCAATAACCAGATACCTTATATGGATATGCCAATAACTAGATATATACCGCAGACATTTATACAAGAACAAATATTAAATTATATTCACATTTATACAGACATTTATACGCTTTTCTTTGTTCATTCGCTGTATATATACCGCTGCTTAGCTTCATATCATTATTAATATTATTATTATTGTTATTATTATTAGTTTATTAAATACTACTTGTTTGTATTAAAGAACTACGTGTTGAGACTTATTTCATACGGACACATATTGGTGCCCCGTGTTCGTGTGAGGAGCGCCCGAAGGGGCGCTTTTTGTGAAGTTAAGATCCTTTCAACAAATCGGCCTTGAAAGACATAGAACGAGAAGACAAGAAGTATTCTCGAAGCAAGCATGCAAAGAAAATCTCACAAGAAGACTTTGTTACAGAGAAAGAAAAATTGCGGTACTAACTGATACAGTAGATACTGCAATATTGCATTTTAAGTGCTTGATTGAACTTTTAAGAATGATATTTAATACGCTTTAAAACAGAATAATGCATCCTGCGGTGCCTCACCGGTTTTAGAATAGTGAAGCCGCCGAGTTATGGCGAATCGTAAAAGGCGATTAAAAATAACTTTAATTTGTTGAATTTTGTTATTGTGCAAGTAAAAAAACAAAAAGAAGCCCAAACTTAATCGTATATTTGCAAGGTACGTGGGAATCGCTATCAAACCATGCAAACAATGCAAACGGCACAGGGGCTTATAAACTTGCATTTTGCTGACAAAGCAAAGGTCAAGTCATTTTTTTCTTTAGCCTGAACAATCGTCTTACAGAATCAGGTTTGAGACGGAGCAATTTGAAATTTTTAGCAAATATTTATGGAAATGGGGTGGTAAAAGAATAAACCCTCGGCCCCAATTTACAAAAATCTGATATTATTGTCATATTGCTGAACTGTTTTGTGATCGTCAATTGCGTGTAAGGCTAATATGATTTCTGAATTTATAACGCGTCACATCTGTGTCATCAATCCTGACTCCTTATTTACCACAGATAAGCGGTGCAAAAAATGTAAACGTAGTTGTACCGATAATGGGTGTCCGATAATTGACCTTTCCAATGTATGAATTGCATTTGCGTATTTTCCTCTTACCTTACAGTAGAATTAGTTGAAATTTTTCGCGTTATAATTAATGTTATGGCTACTCTAATTCTGTTCGAGTAGAAGAAGTTTAAAGGATGATTAGCGCTAGCCATGGCTTTACGAAATGTATATCTCGTGCGACCAGCAGAGTTACTGAATGTTTATTTCATATTGTTGTTTTTGTATTTTTGATATTATTTGATTCCGAGCAAAGACTCGATGATTATATATTATGTTAAAGGGCAAGAGAAAAGCCCTCAACTATATATTATATTGCTTGCATTTTCCACGCTAAAATGCGCTTTGTCATCCTGAGAGGAATGACCAAGTCACTTATTTCTGGTCGCATGGACGTAGAAAATAGCATTTCTACTGTCAAATTTCAGATTTTAACGCGTTAAACATTTTATCCCCAGTTTTGGTGTTTCTGCTTACTCTTTTTTTAACCTTTATTGGTTTTCTATGTTGCAGTTTTTGAAGACTTACGTGTCTTTTTTTGTCATGTTACGTGTCTTTTTTTGTCACTCAAATTCGCATTTCTTTTTGTCGACTGATGCGTATGCTGGACAGCCTTGGGGGTCTTTCTCGTCCATCATACCCATCATTCTGAGGGGAAGGTCTGTGGTGACCGAGTGAATATAATTTAATATTTGTTCTTGTATAAATGTCTGCGGTATCTGGTTATTGGCACATATCGCTCATTGCTATGGGTGGTATTGCGTAATGAACGGATATCGCGAGACAAAAGGAATTTAATTGGAACGACCAACGCTCGCGTCTCGTGTTCCTCTGTTTTTACTCGGCCATTTTCCAACTAACGAGTGCGAAATTTCAGACTTTTGCTTATAATTCGAGAACGGTTAGGTCTAGTACATGAAATTTTGACAGCAGTTTGAGATTTATGAGTTGTATGTTTGTACCAAATTTCGAGGCAATAGATCACGTGACTTCGGTTTTAGAACCCGAAAACCGCCCCGCAAGTTAGGTGTAAAAAGCGGTCTCAGTCAAAAACAGCTTAAGTACGGCAAAAAATATTTCATATGGTTGTATGTCTCAAGATACCCTTTCATCCTAACCAACCCACTTTTGGCCGCGATAAGGTTCATTGGAACGACCGACGCTCGCGTCGCGTGTTCCTCTGTTTTTACTCGGCCATTTTCCAACTAACGAGTGCGAAATTTCAGACTTTTGCTTATAACTCGAGAACAGTGAGGTCTAGCTACATGAAATTTTGACAGCAGTTTGAGATTAATGAGTTGTATGTTTGTGCCAAATTTCGAGGCAATAGATCACGTGACTTCGGTTTTAGAACCCGAAAACCGCCCCGCAAGTTAGGCGTAAAAAGCGGTCTCAGTCAAAAACGGCTTAAGTACGGCAGAAAATATTTCATATGGTTGTATGTCTCAAGATACCCTTTCATCCCAACCAACCCACTTTTGGCCGCGATGAGGTTCATTTCTTTTTTTTTCCTTTTTTTTCTTCCTAATTTTTGTACGCTCTTCTTCTCCTAAACCACAACACATCAAATCTAATTTTTGTGTAAAGTTGTTGAGCTGCAAATGCAATTTTTTCTCGCGAAATTTTTTGGGGCAACTCCACCGGGAACCCCCCAAAATGGGGCCCCAAAAAATCAATTTTTTGAACGACTCAAGCTAGTGTGCTAGTTCTTTTTGATATCATTAGATATTTAACAGACAGATATTTTGACATAGTTTGGGGGTGCCACTTCCCCGGGGACCCCCAAATGGACCCCCCAAAAATCAATTTTTTGAATGGCTCAAGCTAGAGTTCTACTTTTTTTTGATATCAGTAGATATTTAATAGACAAATATTTTGACATACTTTGGGGGTGCCACGCCCTCAGGGACCCCCCAAATGGACCCCCAAAATCAATTTTTGAACGGCTCAAGCTAGGGTGCCAATGTTTTATGATATCAGGAGATATTTAACGGACAAATATTTTGACTCCACTTTTCTGGAGGGTCCATAATCAGATATTTTTGAATAATTGCTGATTTTACGGTAGACAAAAAGTACTTTTGAGCGTCACAGCATTGGCTATGCGTCGGTCGTTCACTGGGTTTGCTGGCAAACTCCCATCTAGTTAATGTTGTTTTTGTTCTCGCTTTTCTTTGTTCGCTTGCTGTACTCGTATATACTGCTGCGTTGCTTCATATCATTATTAACATTATTATTATTGTTGTTATTATTAGTTTATTAAATACTAGTTGTTGATATTAATGCATAACATCTTGAGACTCATTGTGTGCGGACTCACTAAAACTCTCCTGGTTATCCTGATGCTTACTTCAACAACATTGAGTGCTTGTGGACTGTCCTTTACAGAGGCTGGCTATTATATACTTTTTACTTTTGTTGACTTTCACTTGGCAGGAGTAATTTGTGAAATTCCGAGAGGAATCTGCTTTGATTTTTTTTTTTAAACTTTTTAAACTAGAATTTGGTATTGCAAACTAAATATCTTGGTTTGTGATGAAGCATTGTTACTTTGCGTAATAAACGTTGAAAATATGAGCCATTTCTTAAACGAATTATTGCTAGTTAAATAAATTGTTTGCTGAATTTGTTTAACGTCTCTAATTTTTTAGATTACTGATGGTGGAATTTCGTCATTAAACTTGACCGATGAATATCCTCCATACTTTCTCTCGAACACCGCATTTCTTACTGTTTTGCTTACAACGGGTATTTTAAATGTTGATTCTGGATTTAATTTGACATTACAAACTTGATTTGGTTTAATGCTTTGGTTGATTTAAGCTTTTTAAGGTACAGCGAAGTGAAGAGCTTTTTTGTGATATAGTGAAGCAAGATACAGTCAAGAGACTTTTTCGGTCTTCGAGTCAAGCATAGTCACTTAATATTAAATTTCAGTATTAAATTAGTACTAATACTAAATTCTAGTGACTAAGAGCATTGTTCTTAAATTTTTATGAGTCAAGCAGCCATTTGCTCAGCAATCTATTACACACGGTGGAAGCTTCACACTGCTCCTTTTCATTGCTAAACGTCAAGCTGAAAAACTATGAATACCAATTTTTGGAGTCTTTGGTTTGACCCGATCGTGAATCGATTCCGAGTCTACTTTAGGTTCTGCGCGAAATCGCAGAAGGTTTAGGTTCTGCGCGAAATCACATAAAGGACTCGTTTGTCTTGACTACTGAATAGTAGTAAAAACCTTGTGCAAACCGGTCGCTAAACTTAGAAAACCGATTATTAAAAATTGCTTGCAGCATAGAAATCCTTTACTCTAGGCTCGAACATACCGGTCGCTAAGTTTAAAACCGGTTACAAATCCTATTCCTGCAAACAAACAAATTGTATTGAGACATCAAAAAAAGGATAAACACTGTTGTTTGTCTTGCTGTCCACGTTCGTATCATGCGTTGATTTGTTAAGGCTCACCCAGGGGTGCCGAAACAAGGGGGGGATGGGGAATATATCCCCCCAATAATTTGGCTGTATTCCCCCAAATAGTTTGAGAATGGTCCACATCTGCATCCCCCCCAATAATTTGAATCCGTGTTCATCTGAGCGTAAATTTGGGGAAAAAAGTGTTCTATTGTTGGTGAAGAAGTTTTTTTTTTTTTTTGGTCTTCACCTGAATTTGGGGAAAAAAGTGTTCTATTTTTGATGAAGACCTTTTCTTTTTTTTTTGGTCTTCACCTGAATTTGTGAAAAAAAGTGTTCCATTTGCTTTTTTTTTGGTCTTCACTAAATTTCCTCACCTGAACAAAATCGTGGTCCGGATTCATCCGCCCCAATGTCGAAAATATGGCAAAATTGGGGTGAAATTGCAAATTATCCCCCCCAATGCTCAACAAAGATCGGCACCACTGGGCTCACCCATATTTTCAAAGTAGATCAAGTAGATGAGCTAAAGGAATAGTTCTTTTTTTTTCCTTAATCGGGATTTGTTAATTTGAATTTGGCGTTTATTTGGACTGACTGTTTCTACCCCTTATATTTGGGGGGAAGGGGAGTACAGCATATAAAATTAAAGTGCATTGGATTACCAAAGAATCCCGCTCTTTGAAAGACATGCGCCTTTTCTGCGCATCTATTCAAAGTTTAAATTTTGAATTTCTTGTAGTTTTAAAATCTATTTTGACCTATTGACTTTGCAATTCTCCCTTTAATATCAGCTGTATTTTTGTTTTTACTTTGTGCTCCAGATTGACAATGGCTAAAATAAAATTACCCAAACGTCTCGTTAATTATATTTTACAGCATTTTGGCTGTATTGTTTTTGATAAAAATTACTTGTTTTGCTGCTATTTTTAATGAATGCCAAAACGGACCTTGTGCTAATGAAGGAAATTGCAGTGTAAAGATCAATGGAGATTATTAATGCGATTGTTCGCCTGATTTCGGAGGGTGGGATTGTTCCATTCCTTTTTGTATGTCAATTTTTATTTTCTTTGCAATTCACAGTAATCTGATTAAAAGCAGTTAGCCCTTATTTAAAACAGCAAAACTTTTAAACGTTTTGGACTCAACTGCATCCAGGCGCGTAGCCAGGAATTTGGATTGGGGTTGGGGGGGGGGCTGTTTTGGGTACTAGTAAAAACATCAAACAATATTGGCCCAGATTTTAATCGATCAATTTCAATTTGAGTCGATTTTTTCGTCCAAAATTAGGTGATCTCCAAAAAAAAAAGGTCTTTAGCGAAATTAAAACGGTTTTTTCGGCCAAAATTAGGTGATCTAAAAAAAAGGATCTTCACCCAAATTCAGCCACTTTTTCTGACCAACTTTAAGTACGGTCCAACAAAAACAACTTCAGTTTTCTGGTCCAAATCTCAGCAAGTCCTTCACAACTTCTGATCGCCAATCCCATTGGGGAGGCTATTCTCATTTTTGGAGCAAAAATCGGCCTCAAAATTACTAAAAACGTGGTATTTTGCATACTTTTCAGGCCAATGGGAGGGGGCTTGAGCCCCCCGCCCCCCCTGTGGCTACGCTACTGACTGCATCCATCACCAGTAAGAAATAAAATCTTATTCAAATAGAATCCAAACGTTAATAAGCTTTTAATTCTTACTGATGATAAACACAGCCAAGTCCAAAACGTTTAAAAGTTTTACTATTCTAAATAAGGCTTAGCTGTTTTTAGTCAAATTAAATAAAACAGCCGTCGAATCAGTCACAGAAATCGTACTAATAGTAATAGACGTACCGAGTAAATAGTGCTCACTGTTGTCAACTAGCTTGTTGAAAAGTCACAACTAACTTCATCACGGCAGTTAGAAGGCCATTCTGCCTGCTGCAATAGTCCAGAAAATTATATCTGTTGGAAGAAACCGCACCAAGACAAAATACGCGATGGTCTATTTAGCCCGGTCAACACTGAGTGTAACAGCGAGAGAGAACGAGCATGCCGTTAGTTTATTTTAATCAAAAATTAGTTACGCCCGGCGTACCTCCTTAGCAGCGTGCAAGCTGCCAGCAGGTGGTTAAAATAAACTAAGGATTTACTGGTACGCTAACGATTTTATGCACAGAATAGACCGGGCCTAAAGCCCGAATAACTATTCAGGACACTCGGTTTAGAGATGATTGTTTCTACCCAATGTGTGGATTAGATCTTATGCGCTAACAGTTCTGAAAGTTGCTGATGAGAACTAACAGTCTGAAACAGCACTGATCAGCTCTGTTAACTTTAGTAATACAGATAGATAAAGTTTGGAAACTGCTGCTTTTGAGTTTACGAATTAAAGAATTATCACAGTACCAATGTTTGCACGGCCGTTTTTTGGTCCTTTTGCAGCCTTCACATACAAAAACAGCTTTTAAATTTTCGTATGCATCAGAGATGGAAACCGGTCGGGTCGACCGGCCAGTCGGGTTGCCGGTCGGGTCGAGATTCTTCGACCGGCCGGTCAAGCCGGTTGAAAAACCGGTCGAATTCTCCTTTCTGGCAACTAAAAGACATCTAAGCACCAACCGAAATGTACTTATATATTTTATCATAAATAAAACTTTTTATAAAAATCAGTATTAACAAACCACACCTTTTGAAAACACTTGTTGAATGGTTTCAAACTGTTACTAATATGCTGTGACCATTAAGACATGCACATCCAGGGACGTATTTAGGGTGGGAGTATTGTGCCATGCCTCCCGACTTTGGGCCACGGCACAAAGCAAAAAAGTGCAAAATATACGTTAAAATCACGTAATCAGATTCTAATAAAGCATGCATGTGGAATTAAGAGGCTTGCGCTACCTGGCATTTTAGCATCATTTTAATCAGCTTAAGAGTAGAACTGGCGCAGATTTCAGATTTTTTACTACATGCTAAAATCTTGCAGCTTTAAAAAGCTTGTTTCAACTTAAATTTACCACACTCTACACTGGGCAAGAAAGACATAGCTCTTATTTCTTTATATCTAACTATAACCATGGCTTGTTCTGAAGTACCAGCATTTCTACAAACTGCTGGGGCACATTATATTTGAATGTTTTCTAGCCAATGTCATAACAGTTTAGTGTTTTCAATGAGAATAACGGACGCGTTGCGTTCATCGGGATAGTTATTCATAACGACTTCGTACTACCGATGAGTTTATTTATTGGTTTGACGTTTCGCTTCCCAAACCGGAAAGCTTCTTCAGAGCAATTTTCGGCAATGCTGCCTTTGCAGTTACAAAAAGATAAACGAGAAAAAAATAACAGCAGAAGATAGGTAACAGTAAAAACATAATATGAACATCACAATACTTGTACTATTATATCCAAAAACATTAAAATGATGGAGCAATAACATTATATGATATTGAAAATTATGTCACTAACAGCGTGAAAAAAAGGAATATTGAAAAATTATGTCACTAACAGCGTGAAAAAAGGAATACTGAAAAATTATGTCACTAACAGCGTGAAAAAAAATTCATAATATGCGTAACAACTAGGCTGCTTCACTAACAGTTTGAGAGAGTATGAAAAGGATCTATTGCAAAACATTATGTACTGGAAAAGGTTTTTAGCTCCACAGAGATTTATATACGGACGGAACAATTAATATAAATCTCTGTGGAGCTAAAAACCTTTTCCAGTACATAATGTTTTGCAATAGATCCTTTTCATACTCTCTCAAACTGTTAGTGAAGCAGCCTAGTTGTTACGCATATTATTAATTTTTTTTCACGCTGTTAGTGACATAATTTTTCAATATTCCTTTTTTTCACGCTGTTAGTGACATAATTTTCAACATCATATAATGTTATTGCTCCATCATTTTAATGTTTTTGGGTATAATAGTACAAGTATTGTGATGTTCGTATGTTTTTACTGTTACCTATCTTCTGCTGTTATTTTTTTCTCGTTTATCTTTTTGTAACTGCACAGGTAGCACTGCCGAAAAAAAGTTTTATGTTTGCTGCTCGGCAAATTGCAAATAATCTGTCACCAAGAGCTAAAAAATTGTAACTTTAGTTTTTGGCCTTTCGCAAAATATCATTAGAAAGAACGTCTAATGATTTAGCTTGTGCCCTCCAGTGCTTTTTATGCTTATTTTGTGCACGTTTTGCACTGCTCAAAGCAGGACATTCAAACCAAAACTTAACCAAAAAAGGTCTTAAAATTGAGTCATTTTTGCAAAAAACGCAAACCTTTTTTTTGCGTTTTTTTTTCTGCGACCCCCGTCCAAAGTCACAAATTTTAACACCTCACCCATGCCCTCCCCCCCTTTTGATAATTTTTCATTAGATACATTGAACAGTGAACAAAAACTTTCTGTAAAAAACCGGTCGACCGGGCCGGTCAGAAACCGGTCAACCGGCCGGTCGACCGGCCGGTCAACCGGCGATGATTTTGAAATTTACCGGTCGGGTCGGGTCGAGAAAATCCTGACCGGTTCCATCTCTGGTATGCATCCACAGCTCTACAGTACAAAGTTATTTTATCGTATTTTTTGTATTTCCTGCAACAAAATACAATTCGCAATCGTTTTTGTGATTGTTGTTGTGATCATTAGAGCCATTTTTATTTTGACTTAAAAGAACCTATTTTTGACTCAATTTTAGCTAAATTTGGATTTAAACTGTTATGGCCTGTTACTGGTGTACATTTTTTTAAATTTTGCAATTTACATAGTAGAGTTGAATACTACCGATTTAAAGCAGTGCTCCATAGCAGAAGCTAAACAATTAACATTTAAAACTCTACAGTTTAATAGCCTACACATTCTTTCATTTGCGTGTATTCGGAATCATCAGGGGGTGTCTGCCAAAAGTAAAAACAAAATATAAAATCAGAAATTCTAAATCAAAATAAAGTACAAAATATGAAAGGTCTTTTTATCAGTACCATGCATGGCCATGACAGACTCAAAGGTGGCCCTAGAAGACACGTGTGATGGTTCAGAGTCCCGCCCTTTATATTGGGCCAACTGTGAGTCGATCATGGTCGCGGCACCAAAACGATCTTTCATATTTTACGGTACATTTTATTTCAATTTTTGTTCTTGATTTTCAGTTTTGTTTCTACGTTTGGCAAATACCCTAATGATCCCAAATACAGATGAAACAATCTATCAAGTTTTAAACGGTAATTTTTAAATTGTGACCTGTGCTGTTTCGTATTTGACAATTTATATTAGTTTGAAGATTGAAGTTTACTGCCCTCACTTTTTATCAACAGAAACTGGAGAGAAATCTCAATTAGCCAGACAGTATGCGAGAAAAAAATGGAAACTATATACACATTTCAATGTCAATCAACGTTCTCATTTGTAACCTACTGTAACGATAGTGTTGTTATTTACCGAACTTTCAAAGCTTGAATCGCAAGACTTCATTTAAGCACAAATAAAACTGCTTATAAAATTACGATAGCTGCTCCAAAATTAAGAAAACTAAAGAAAAAAAGGAATTTGTTCGGTTTTGTGTGAGAATTTTTTGAAAAGTTGGTTGGTGGTACAGAACTTGAGAATTCCTTTGATTAAAATGTTCATGTCTTCGATGTTCATCCCCTTTCCTTTCCATCTATCTACTCTTAAAGTCACTTTCACCAAACTTCTAATCCCGCCCTCTGCCGACAAAAAGAATTCGTGTACGCTTAAAGGTTGTGCACTAATGACGCTCTCTCATTGATCTTTTTCCATCCAATCTCGACTCAGCCTTTTCCTTAAAACAGTCGCTCCTTTTCCTGCACTCTCCATTCTGACAATTCTGCTTGACGAGTGTCCGACAAAAAACTGCTTCGAAGACATGAACATTTTAATTAAAGAAAGCTCATCTCCGCGTCACTGCCGAGTTTGTCGAGCGGTAACGCGTTGGTCTCTGAAGCGGAAGGTCCGACGTTTCAAATCTTTGATCCGCAGATGTTCAATTTTCTATCTGCTACACCGATAACTAATTCGACTAAAATAAACTGAATTTGCAAGTTCCGAGACGTTATTCTTAAAAATTACTTTAAAATTGTAGCAATTTACCCGGCCACTTGTTTAAAGTTTTTCCCTAAAACTTTTTTAATCATGGATCAAAGTTAATTCCCGTTGGTAAATGCGACCCTAATACTATTGATTGATTTCGTGAAAACACCTAATGTTTTATCATTGATAAATTGTCTCCACTATGTCGTTAGCATGTGTGCTTTTTTGTTCTGAGTTTTATTCTCTTGACGTCCCCATCATCAATTACGCATTTGTCATCAATAAAGCGTTTTGTTTTCGCTTAAATCAGGGATTATAATGTAACTGGTATTCACAGCTTTCTTTCTCGACGTTCATTTGTTTGGTGCATTGACATAATGAGGTCGTTCGTTCTTATGATCCAAGTAATCTGCGTCCCAAACTCTAATAAAGCTAAGCACCCTTTTTTGGGTTCTGTTTGTCTTTCGTCAGGATGGACCACTACAACGGGTAGCATTTTAACTAACTTTTTCAGTACCCAGATTGCTACAATCTGCCGCTTTTTTCTTTTTTAAGTTAAATATGACATTTTACAATTTGGCAACTACTTTGGCTCCACAGTATAGTGATGAAGACGCCTTTCTGAAAAGTCTCTGATGGCGCTTGAGTTTGATTCGCTTTGTGTTCTTATATTCGTTTTCTTCAGTACCTTGAGGGTTCGGTAAGCGATGCCAGTCTAAGAGATAGCACATCGCAGTGCTAAGAGCTAGTATATCGAAGAGTTGTTAACGTAAATGTTGGATATGCCTGCAATTTCAGTCACTGGCGTTGTTGATAACATAAATGTCGCTATCAACTACGCCAGTGATTGAAATTGTAAAAGTAAACTTTAAACCAAATTCTAAATTACTAAAAATTGCCTAGTTCCAAAATTGATAGAAATATCGAACCCCAACTAAAAGTCCCAATAAAGAAAGAAAAAAATCCCACCTTGATCTGTTGTTTCTTAAAAGTAATATCCTCGGACTGACAACCAAGACCAACTAAGCTAGCAATTGACATAAAAGAGTTTCAAATGTTACTGCAAAAAAATTTTAGTATCTTTCACCGGTCAGTTAAATGCAAAATGCGATAGTAAAAATTATTTCAACAAATAGATAATTATGATAAATGTCAAAAACCAAGTGACATCTTAAAGTAAATTTGTAAATTGGAAATTTACTTTGTGACATCACATAGTAATTGTAAATCAAGTAAATACCAAAATAATTGTGTGGAAAAATTTTTTTCACCATTATACTGCAGTATGATATAATTATTAAAATATTTGGCAAAATTGCGATAATACAAAAAAGTATAATAAATCAATGAGCAATAAAAATCAGTTATTGAAAACATAGAGAGGCAGAAAAGAATCATCAACGTCAGTATCTGGTCTATGCTGTTGAATTAAAATAGTTTCTTTGATCAATAACTCTTTCAACTTTTAAGCTGATGCTAAAATCTCAAGGTGTCCAAAATCAATGATATGCTCCAAAATTTTGCCAAATATTTTAATTGATTACCTAGTTTGTCAGCTTTCAATATTGTTTGAACGCAGTTGAAGAAGCCCAACAGTCACAACAATAATTCACACTACCGATTGGTCATCAAGCGGATAGAGCGTCTGCTAATGAAATGGTATATTCGATTCCCGGTCGGGTCAAACCAAAGACTATAAAAATTTGGTATTTACAACTTACCTGCTCGACGTTCAGCATTAAAAGGGACTGTGTGAAGCAGAGATGGAACCGGTCAGGATTTTCTCGACCCGACCCGACAGGTAAATTTCAAAATCATCGCCGGTTGACCGGCCGGTCGACCGGTTTATGAGCGGCCCGGTCAAGCGGTTTTTTTACAGAAAGTTTTTGTTCGCTATTCAATATATCTAATGAAAAATTTTCAAAAGGGGGGGCATTGGTGTGGTGTTAAAATTTGTGACTTTGGACGGGGGTCTGAGAAAAAAAAACGCAAAAAAACTTTTGCGTTTTTTATAAAAATGACTCAATTTTAAGACCTTTTTTGGTTGAGTTTCGGTTTGAATGACCTGTTTTGAGCAGCACAAAAGTGCACAAAATAAGCATAAAAAGCACTGCAGGGCGCAAGCTAAATTATTAGACGTTCTTTCCAATGATATTTTGCAAAAGGCCAAAAATAAGGTAACAATTTTTTAGCTATTGGTGACAGATTATTTGCAATTTGCCGAGCAACAAACATTAACCTTTTTTTCGGCAGTGCTGCCTTTGCAGTTACAAAAAGATAAATGAGAAAAAAATAAGGGCAGAAGATAGGTAACAGTAAAAACATAATATGAACATCACAACACTTTTTCTATTACACCCAAAAACATTAAAATGATGAAACAATAACATTTATATAATATTGAAAAATTTTGTCACTAACAGCGTGAAAAATGGAATACTGAAAAATTATGTCACTAACTGCGTAAAAAAATTAATAATACGAGTATTCATAACAACTAGGCTGCTTCACTAACAGTTTGAGAAAGTATGAAAAGGATCTATTGCAAAACATTATGTACTGGAAAAGGTTTTTAGCTCCACAGAGATTTATATACGGACGGAACAATTAATATAAATCTCTGTGGAGCTAAAAACCTTTTACAGTACATAATGTTTTGCAATAGATCCTGTTCATACTTTCTCAAACTGTTAGTGAAGCAGCCTAGTTGTTACGCATATTATTAATTTTTTTCTCGCTGTTAGTGACATAATTTTTCAGTATTCCATTTTTCACGCTGTTAGTGACATAATTTTTCAATATTAAATAATGTTATTGTTTCATCATTTTAATGTTTTTGGGTATAATAGTACAAGTATTGCGATGTTCATATTATGTTTTTACTGTTACCTATCTTCTGCTGTTATTTTTTTTCTCATTTATCTTTTTGCAACTGCTAAGGCAGCATTGCCGAAAATTGTTCTGAAGAAGCTTCCCGGTTTGGGAAGCGAAACATTAAACCAATAAATAAACTCATCGGTAGCACAAAGTGTTTATGAATAACTATCCCGATGAACGCAACGCGTCCGTTATTTTCATTGAAAACACTAAACCGTGACGACATTGGCTAGACCAGTGTTTTTCAACCGGTGTTCCGCGAAACACTGGTGTTCCGCGGGAGACCGTCACGTGTTCCGCAAAAATTTCTTTGTTTTGCACAGCATGACGTAAGAGCGTAACTAACCTTGGGGTGAGTACCAGGCATACACTACGTCTACGACGTTACCATTAATCTGATTGGTCGTATATCTTTCAATTTTTATTGTAATGGATGAATTGATTTCTGAATAATGTTGAGTCAATCGAATTAATGAAAACACAATGATTGTCATTGTGATTGTCATCTGTTACTTAATAATAAGTCGGCAATAGACTCGGCATGTTTGCTATTTTAAACGCAGTCGCTGTGTGTAAGGTAAGCTTACAACTGCTGTACCGATAGTAGGTTAGTATAGTTAAAAAAAAGAGAAAAGTATTGCTGCATGAATGTAGTAAATGCCATGGATCGCTATTTAAAAAGGAAGAGTGAAAATGAAACGACTGGTACCAGTAGGCCTAATGAGAAGAAACAAAAATCAGTTGTTATGAGACAATACAGCGATAGTTATATTTCGTATGGATTTACTTTTACTGGTGATCCGACTGCCCCGATTCCACTATGCTTGGTATGTAGAAACGAACTATCTAACAGTGCAATGGTTCTAGCCAAGCTGAAACGTCACCTCGATACCAATCACCCGACTCTTAAAAACAAAAACACAAGTTATTTTCGGCACCTTCTTGAAAGTAACAAAAAAGAAGTGGAATGCATGAGACGGGCAACAACCGTTTCTCAGAAAGCTCTCAAAGTGAGCTATCTTGTAGCTAAAGCAAAACAACCACATACTGTAGCTGAGAAAGTAATACTACCAGCTTGTAAGATTATTGTTAAGGAAATGGTTGGTCTTGATGCAGTTAAAGAAGTTGCTAAGCTTCCTTTATCAGACAATACAATAGCCAGACGGATTGAAGATATGTCTGTGGATATAGAAAATAATATTCTTGAAAAGGTCCGCAGTAGCGGAAGATTTGCACTACAAGTTGATGAGTCCACGGACATCAGTGGACATGCTCAGCTCTTAGCAAACGTTCGTTTTATCAATGGAGATGCGATCACAGAAAATTTTTTATTTTACAAAAGATTGCCAGTGAACACTACCGGAGAAGAAATTTTCCGTGTTACGTCTGATTATTTTGAACAAGGAGGACTTGAATGGAAGAACTGTATAAGCATATGCACGGATGGAGCAGCCGCCATGGTTGGACGTTACAAAGGCTTTGTTAGCAGAATTAGGGAAAAACAACCAGAAGTTATAATTACGCATTGTTTTTTGCACCGAGAGGCGCTTGTTGCGAAGACTTTGCCGGCTGATCTAGCTTCGGTACTCAATACTGTGGTAAGCATTGTCAATTTTATCAAAACAAAACCTCTGAAAAGTCGCATGTTTGCAATTTTATGTGAAGAAGTGGGGGCAGATCACACGAATTTATTACTTCACACGGAAGTTCGTTGGCTTTCACGAGGTAAAGTCCAAGATCGTGTTTATGATTTGAGAAATGAACTTATTGTATTTTTGACTAATGAACGACGTGATGAGGCAAAGCTGCTGGCAAGTGACGATTGGTGGGCAAGGTTAGCATATATGGCTGATATATTTCAACATCTAAATGAACTTAACACTCGGATGCAAGGTCGCTACGAAAATCTTTTGACGAGCACCGACAAAATTAAAGGATTTCGCTCAAAAGTGCAACTTTGGCAACAGCACGTGAAAAACAATAGTCTTGAGATGTTCCCTCTTAGCCAGAAATGTCAAAAAAATGTGAATACTGTTTCTCTAAATGAGACCATACAAAAGCATTTGATTACTCTTGAGGAGAAATTGTCCTTTTACTTCCCTTCCACTGCCATTAATTGCTATGATTGGGTCAGGGATCCTTACAGCTCAGTGGTAGAAGTCGACAATACTCTGACTTTGCAGGAGCGACAACAATTGGTTCAAGTCAGGCAAGACCGTGGATTAAGATTACGATTTTTCGATTGTCCTTTGGAAAGCTTTTGGTTGGAGATTTCCAGTGAATTTGCTAATCTGGCATATAGAGCAATTTCAGCCTTGCTTCCATTCTCAACAACTTATCTCTGTGAGACAAGCTTTTCAACCATGGCAGCCATAAAAGTTAAAAAACGAGAAAGGTTGAGAGCTGTTGAAGATGAGCTACGGGTTTGCCTTTCGTCAGTTCCTGCTCGAATACCACATTTATGCTCCTCGAAGCAGGCCCAAATATCACACTAAAAATAACTATAAATGAATAAAAACTGTGATGAGTTTATTGTGTTTCATATCGTAATTTAAATCAGTGGTTCTCAAGATTTCATGATCTGTGACCTTTACCGAAAACGTCAAACACTCATAGCCTTCCTTCAACAAAAATATAGATTTGAATTAATAGATAGCCTCCGGTAAAAACCTCTTCTCGTTACCCCCGCCGAAAGCTTCGTGGCGGGCCCGGTTGAGAACCACTGACTTAAATTTTGTTTATAATTTCTTTTGATGTTCCGCAAAATTTTTTGTATACACCAAGTGTTCCGTGGTTGAAAAAAGGTTGAAAAACACTATAGCGGCTAGACAACATTCAAAATATAATGTGCCCCAGCAGTTTGTAGAAATGCTGCTACTTTAGAACAAGCCATGGCTAGTTAAGATATAAAAAAATAAGAACTATGTCTTTCCTGTCCAGTGTAGAGTGTGGTAAGTTTAAAATTGAAACAAGCTTTTCAAAGCGGCAAGATTTTAGCTTGTACTAAAAAATCTGAAATCTGCGCCACTTCTACTCTTAAGCTGATTAAAATGATGTAAAAATGCCAGGTAGCGCAAGCCTCTTCCACGTACATGCTTTATTAGAATCTGTTTACGCGATTTTAACGTATATTTTGCACTTTTTTGCTTTGTGCCGTGGCCCAAAGTCGGGAGGCATGGCACAATACTCCCACCCTAAATACGTCCCTGGATGTGCATGTCTTAATGGTCACAGCATATTAGTCACAGCTTGAAACCAGTCGACAAGTGTTTTCGAAAGGTGTGGTTTGTTAATACTGATTTTTTATAAAAAGTTTTATTTATGATAAAATATATCAGTATATTTCGGTTGGTGCTTGGACTTAGTCTTTTAGTTGCCAGAAAGGAGAATTCGACCGGTTTTTCAACCGGCTTGACCGGCCGGTCGAAGAATCTCGACCGGACCGGCAACCCGACCGGTGCCGGTTGACCCGACCGGTTTCGATCTCTGGTGTGAAACCTCCACCTGGTGTGGTAAACAGATGGACAGTAGGATGGTCATTATTTGAGGTCAAAATTTAAACTAAACTGGATAGGCAGCAGCTTGACTCAAAAACCGCAAGGTCCCTTTGCTATCTTCTGGCCATGACAAGTTTGTGAATAAAGCTGTAATTTCAAATACAGAAATTACAATACAGCAATCTTCTTCACTTGCGTTAACCTTTACAAGAGTATCATAATTATTATGTTTATTATGTAGCTATACCAGCAATAGTCCAATATCCAGTATTTATGACTGTAGGTATGATTGCTTCTACTAGCACGATTTTAAGCTACTATGCCTTTTTTTCTACATAGTAGCGTAAATAATTGGCAATACATTTTTGATTCACGCTTGCACTGATGAATAGTGTTTATAAACTCGTCTCTTCCGGCATATCGATTTTCTCGTTTCAATTCAGGAAGGAAGTTCTCATACCCGGCTTGATCGGACAATCACTAGAGCTTTATTATTTTAATCAATTAAAGGAAAACACTGCAAAAATGGTCTTACACGATCGGTGAGACCGTTAGAATGCTTGAACGTACGCAGCATTAGTATCAGAGTTGTAAACGGGCCGACTATAGTTCAGGCCCGAACCCGAAACTACAAACCCGAACCCGGCCAGAACCCGAAAATTAATTTGAAGCCCAAATCATGCCCGAAAAAATCCGAAAGTTAAGTTAGGTCTAAAAAATTTAGCAATATTGCCAAGTTATTTTGATTATTTTTTTGTACACCTAAGACAAAAAGTACGTCTCAGGCCCGAATTAAGCCCGAAATTTTTGTCAACTTTAGGCCCGAACCCGACCCGAAAAGCCCGGCCCGACTTACAACTCTGATTAGTATCACAGTATTTTGTTAAGAAACTGGACAGGGGGTAATAACTTTGACAATGGGTAGTGGCTACAGTATAACAACAAACAAGATATGATCGCACTATCTTTATGGCTAATTTATTATGCTTACTGCTCTTACCGTTTGCACAGGGTCTTGATGTTGAAAAGTAAGTAGCCTACAAAGCTATATATGGTTCGTATAACTTGCATACTGTACAGTAGCTTAAATGTTATAAGAAACGTTGCAGCAAGTACACATACCAGAGGTGGAGTCGAGGACCCAACGATCGAGGCCAAGGATTGACTTTTCGAGGACAGACCCTCTCAAGGCGAAGGACAGAAATGGTTGAGGTCAAACACCAAGGACACAATTTTTCTAAACACTATGATCAGCAAATCATCTATTCTTTCTAAGCGCGAAAGTATTTAAGATATTGTATTTCGTTAAGTTTTTGATGATAGTTCGGAAATAGCCGTTTCTAAAAATAACGAAGTTTTACGCGGTAGCACCATTCAAAGGCGTAGCCAGGATTTTTGATTGGGAGGGGGCCCAAATCACATGCACTGACGTCATCAGAAACTTCGAACGAGGAATTTTTTGTGGGGGCAAAGATATCGCAGAATGGAAGATCAGAAAGCGTGGCGTGATGTTGGCACGTAACTAGGAACTCGTTTAAGAGGGAGGGCTAAAACCAATACTTAAAACGTGAAAATGTCTAAATTGGGGGAAGTGTTGAGCAAAGAAGTGTACTGTAATTCAAAAGCATTATAGACGGGGGTCTGGGGGCAAAGCCCCCAGCTGCTGGGCAATTTTTTGTAATTTTTTGAAAAAAAAAGCTGTTTTAACACCACTGGATCACATTTCGCACGTTTTCAGAGCCCCATTTAAAAGTACTTGATTTTTAACAGTTGAAAGCCAATTGAAAAAATTAAGTTGTTCAGTCCTTCTTTTGCTTGCAATTTAAGTTCAAAACACGTTGAAAATCTTGTTTTTTGGGGTTAAATTTTGTAAGTGACTTGGTCCAAAGTAAAGTACATTGCTTTCTGCAATATTTTAGCAGTGAATAACAATCCACTTGAAAATTTTCCTCAGAGATTATTGTTTTGTCATAAAAACAACCAGTTATAGGAGTACATATACGGCCAGGGGGCCCGGGCCCACTCAATTCAAAATTTTGTTCAATGCGCATTCCCCTTACTGTAGCTAATTTTTTTCAAAAGTATTTTGTTGCATAAAAACTGGCCAGGTGGAGGTGAATTGTCATTGCAAAATGTACAATAGATGGTTACGCCTACTAACCATGTTATCGCCCCGGCCGGATTGACATTGAGTTGGGCCCCTGGCACTTTGGGATTTTTGCAATATTTTCTTGCCAAATACTGGTAAAGATAAAAAAAAGTCTTATATGAGTTCGGGGCCCCTGGCACTGTGCCGTCTGTTAAATCCATCCCTGGTTATTGCATTACGTTCATAAAAAGGTTACATGAGGGCCTGAATTAGCAACTTTTACGATAAAAACCCTTAATTTCACTCGGGTTGTACGTTAAAATTGGTTGAAAAACATTAAACTGAGGGGTCCGGGCCCCCTGGAACAATATTATTGTTGGGGGCCTATTTAAATTGGGGCTCATTTAAATATTATTGTACGGGGCTCATTTAAATTGTTTGGCAAACATTAAATTGAAGGGGTCCGGGCCCCCTGAATCAATATTATTGTTGAGGCCCATTTAAATATTATTGTAGGGGGCCCATTTAGATTGCTTGGAAAAAATTAAATTGAGGAGGCCCGGACTCCCTGGATCAATTTTGGTGTTAATTACTATTGGTTGCGAGTATTTTTGTACGCGAAGATGCAAAAAGAAACTGAAACAGAAGAAACAATAGACTTTTTTGTGACATTTTTATCATTGGTAGGATTTCAATTAGGGGGGGGGGGCGCGGGCCCCTGGCCCCCCTGCCCCCCCCCTGGCTACGCCTTTGGCAGCAATGGTGATTACGTACCATAGCGATATCATGGCAATAAAACAATTAAGGCATAAGGCCGTAACTCGTGAATGAGAAAAACCAAAATCTAAAGGTGGAAATGGGCAATTTTAAGGCCTTAACTTCATTATTTAGGGTCCCGGTACGAGTTTCCACTGATCATGGATCACATAGGTTTTGTAGTTTTCAAGCATAAACCTTATGGCTAGGTTGAACGACTTCTTTTCACAGAATTTTTTTAGTTTTAGTAGTTTTTCAAACACAAACCTTATTGCTTGGTTGAACGACTTTTTTTCACAGAATTCTTTAAAATGTTATCATAGTTTTGAAACATTACAAAGCGATTATGATCTTATTAGTTAGAGTATTGCAAAATACCGCTAATAATTCATGATTTAAAAAGAAATCGAGGCACCCTACCCGGTATTTGCAAGCTCTAGTTCTTTGAAAAAATGGAGTTCGAGGGCGAAGGCAAATATTTCATGCTTCTGCTGAGCAATTTTTGAGATTTTTTTGTGGTTTTTAAAGGAAAGGACACAATTAGATTTTCAAAACAATTAACAAAAAAAAAAAATACGGTAAAAATTTTAGTTTTCCATATTTTCCCAATCCTAATTTTACCAATGTTTTCTCTACGTTTTAGTATACGTGATGTCTCTCTATAGTCTCGCGTTTAATGCCTATAAATTGGCAATTAATGAATGAGCAAGCTTTTTATTTTGGCCGCCAAAAGACACTTCGTAAAACTTAACATAAGGCATTTAACGGCAAAAAGTAACCTGAGAATCCAAGCAGGGCTTTATTAAGAAGGAAAGCATTAGTGACAATTGCGATTTGCCCCAGGGACCATCTTTAAAGGCCCACAATTTTTCGCGGGAGGTTTGCCTCCTCATGCCGTCGCATGAAAAATAGATTAAGTGCTGAGCGCATCTTTTCAGGCATTCAAACAATTAGGCCTTTTAATAGTTACAGTATATTTAATTTCATACTCGCTTTTTAATGATTCTCCATGTAGCGTTTTTTCTGATACAGTAGTTTAATATTTGCGTTTCCTAGCTGCAATTTGCAACACAAAAATCTATGGGGTGCCATGTGTAAAATTATTTTTCAAAAAAGTCTACTGTTTTTTAGGCATATTTAAGACACTTTCTGATTTAACTTTCCAATTTAACTTTCCGATTTAACTTTCCAATTTAACTTTGCGATTTAACTTTCCGATTTAACTTTCCGATTTAACTTTCCAATTTAACTTTCCGATTTAACTTTCCAATTTAACTTTCCGATTTAACTTTCCAATTTAACTTTCCGATTTAACTTTCCAATTTAACTTTCCGATTTAACTTTCCAATTTAACTTTCCGATTTAACTTTCCAATTTAACTTTCCGATTTAACTTTCCAATTTAACTTTCCGATTTAACTTTCCGATTTAACTTTCCGATTTAACTTTCCAATTTAACTTTCCGATTTAACTTTCCAATTTAACTTTCCAATTTAACTTTCTAATTTAACTTTCCGATTTAACTTTCCAATTTAACTTTCCGATTTAACTTTCCAATTTAACTTTCCGATTTAACTTTCCAATTTAACTTTCCGATTTAACTTTCCAATATAACTTTCCGATTTAACTTTCCAATTTAACTTTCCGATTTAACTTTCCAATTTAACTTTCCGATTTAACTTTCCAATTTAACTTTCCGATTTAACTTTCCAATTTAACTTTCCGATTTAACTTTCCAATTTAACTTTCCGATATAACTTTTTGCTTGGCAACACTGAATGAAATTGGCGGGAACTTGTTTTGGAAGTTTTTCGCTAAACCAGTGGTCAAGGCTCCTGAGAGTTTTGTGATGTGATCATATGAGTGGTGACTTGTGTTAAAAAAGACAAAGAGAAATTGAAGTAAGGGAAGCCATGAAAATTGAGCATAGCCAAGCAGTATGCGTCAAAATTCTCGAGAGCTAGCAGGACGCGAAATTACATTTTACAGACCTATACTCAAAACGCAGCTGTTTCCTGGTTTCTGATTGGTCGGAGCAATGAGCAAGGAGCAGTCAGTTTCACCATGGTTTCACGAAGCTATCTGTGACCAAGTTTGCCGAGTCATATTGAGTTTAAAAGGTAGGCCTACCGTACAGTACGCTAGTGCTGCTACCTCTGACCTTTGTAATGTATGAAGCTAACATAAAAGTAAGCTCCTTATTATGCAATTAAAAACTGTAGGTTAGCTTATGCTAGGCCTAATTTCAAAGCCACTAAAAAAGCCTACAAGGTTAGTTGAAGCGGTAAAAGTTCAGGTAAGTGATACCGGTATTTAATTGAATTTGGTATGATAAAATACTAAGTCAACTCTGATTGAAGGATTGGTCACCGAAAAAACAAAGATTGCAAATGCTGTGTAGTACTTTCGTATCAGTAATCATGTTCTTCAAATCTTTCATTTTACCGTGCTTGCTGTACCAATACTCCATAGCATGTGATTACTTGGTGGGACCCATCTCTGCATCTCCGTGTTCTTGCACCTGAGCAACACAACTTCTTTTGAAGAAGTGTTGCAGTGGTGGTGAGCTGTTGGCAGCACCATGCCCGATGTGACTGGCTCGAGATTTGAATCTCAGACCCTCTCGCTCGAGAGACAAACTTGTTAGGTCTACCGTTTGACCAACTGGCCTGTTAATCATGTTCTTGTCAGTTGTAGCGTAGCTTAATAGTTAAAGGAGGAGATGTTTCACCAGAAATTTTTATCCACTTTTTAATTAGGCCTACCTAACTTAAATCACTAGGCCTACCTATTTACCGTAGATCTACTTTAAAACTAATCAGTAGCCTAATCTAAAACCTTACCCAAACCCTAATCTTATCCCTTAAAAATGTGTACCGGTTGGTTACATGAATATTGATTTTTGTTCTACTGTAGGTCTACAGTATACTTAACTTAAATAATTTTGGTGAAATAGGCTACCATAATCTCTCCCAAAGTTAAGTTTATCATTTTTATTTTGCATTACAGTGTATTATTTAAGAGTTAAGGTTTGGATTAAGCTTAACTTCAAATAATTGTTAATACAGTGCAAGTTCATCATGATGCACCTTGATTCAATGCAAATTTATATGCAGGCGTATAGGTTGTCTAACACAAGTAATCAGTGGATCTCAACGTGCATAAATTGTTATTGCTCTTCACATGTGGTGCTCATTGACTAAATCATCCATAAACAAGTAGAAAACAATCGTTTTCCTAAAATCATTTGAAGCTACCATTGTTCAAAGTATGGTAGGCTACATTGTAAACTGATCTAGAAAGCTGCCACCTTAGTATAGTTTATCACAATGCCAAATTATCTGTTATTCACTATGCTACTTATAGTCGAGCATTGCAAAATATAGATTTATATGCGTAACAGTAATATAATTTACTGTTGTTTTTTTCACTGTAACATAAGGCACAGTACATTCTTGACCCTTAAAAATCAAATGATAAATGCAATGATGGCTATTCTTCATTTTTGTTTTCTCTCTTGATCTCAAAATTATCTGGTGAAATAGTTGTTGTTGTGGTTGTTGTAGCGCATATTTATCCTCTTGTCACCAGACAGCATCAGACACTAACTTATTGGACGATCCTCACACTTTTCATTATCAGAACTACTTCGTGATTGGAGGAATCCGCACCTGCTTAGGAGTTTCCAATGTTCCTGTGGATTTCTTCGAATTCTTGTCCTCTGAATTTGCTGCTTGTTTGAAGCCATCAAGCAGAGATAAATCATCGTAAAGCGTCTTATCCAAAAATGCAACGACGTGACTTGGGTGCGGGTTGAACCCAGATCATTCAATGAGGGTTGTCTTAAAAAACGATGCCTTTACCCATTCGGCCATGCTGCTGACTAGTCCTCTTTTTAGGCAATTTTGCAAACTTCTAATTGACCAGTTCATATCTAAATTAAATACACTCCTCTGTTTGTCATGTTGGTATCATTATCTGAAGTGATTTAAAGTAATATTCTGACTATCTGGCGCTGTTGCAATCCCTCACAACATTCAAGTTAGAAGTTGGGGGGTGTCGTTAAGTATGAGCTGTCGCTTTATTTTCGGCAGCTCTGTGATTTGTGTATGAGTGTGCGAGCGTTCTCTCCTCTCAGATTTAAGCTATTCCCCAGATCTAGCCCTAACCCTAATGAGTGCACGCATGAGAGGAGCAAGAGCATGCAAACGCTCATACACGAGTTGCAGAGATTCCGAAATAAAGCTGACGGATACTTAACGACACCAAAGTTGGGTATAATATAGTGTTTAGGCCTTGGTGCTGATACATGTTGCAAGTGTTGAAGCTGATTGTATATTGTAACATGCTTGTAAACTAGTAATAGCGGCTTTTTTTCATGTGATAATTTTAAACTTAAATGCTAAACTTATTATCGTATATTAATAAACGTATTATCGTATATTAATTTTGCTAGAAGTATTATCATGTAGTATAGTTATTTAAAATTGATCTTGGTCTGTATTGAACAATCAATGAAAAAATCTGCCTAACAAATATGAAACTATTACACTAAATTAATGGAAACTCTGCAAAGTTCACCTAGCTGGACAACGTTTGAGACAGGTATTCAAGATTAGCAACTCTCAACAGTGAGCACTATTTACTTCAATTAATGGTAATGTTGAGCTCAATTTGTATATAGAAGTACAGTTATATTTTTAGTGGTATGCTTTTAAAGTTGCTTTGCCATTAGATCCGAATTCTTTGTCACAGGCCTGTTGCATTTGGTTTTTAAGAAGAATATAAGCTATTGCCAGACTATTATTATTTGTTACTAATTATTGTAATAGTCTTAAAATGTTATGGTAGAAATAGAGTTTAAGTTCAAGACAGACTTTTCATGTTGAAGTAAGTATAGTGTAAATCTAATATACAGCGTGGGTAATTCATTTATTCCAGAAGAAATTTTCTTGAAAATTGGCACACAAAAAAATTGTTCACTGAAATTCAATGTGCCATGTCTTCCAACCTCATTCAATATCTCAGTTTCTGTAGCTTAGTGTATTGTCCTTTGTTTAAATAGCTCTTACACAATAAACACCTCCAAAGAAAGAAAGAAACCATACAGAGTCAAGTCTGAGCTCCTGGCTGGCCGTTTATGCCTAATATAATGACCAGTGTTTCCAGTAAGACGATTTTTGTCAACGAATCAGTGGTTTGTTAGATCAAAGGCAAATAATGTTTGGCAATATGATCAACAAAGCATAAAAATTTGACAAATTTGTGGCAATGTGACTTTTAGTTTATGATATGACTTCAGCACTGTATTAGTGCAAAATTTAGGGCACATGAACCTTGCATTGTTGATGTATTCGTATTTATTGACAACCGGCCAGAACTTTTGTTGCACAATACAGCAAAGTAAGGTACTGTTTAGCATCAAAAGGTCTTTGCGGAAGAAACACTGAACATACCAATAAGCTGATGTGAAATCATAGCTTGACACAATGTTATTTTAGGTCGATTCTGCTGTTTTTCAGCTATGATCACATTGCATGATTTTCTGCCCAGTAGTGGTAGTTTTTTATTCAAAATCCTTTTGACCATCTCAAGTAGGACAGTTTTTAAGTACCAGTACCACATTTTTAGGCAATAAAGTGCACCTAGAATATGTGAAATTTAGAAAAAAATTGAATGTGCACATTATACTCGGGTGTACCATATGTCTGAATCAGGTAATAGTCTCTCTCTTTATGAGTTAATTCAGAGGTTTATTAGAGTATTATAAGTTGTATTTAGTGCACATTGTGTAAGAAAATAAAAGCAATAGAAGCCATTTATGGATACTGGTACTACTCAAAAAATATTGTTTGATGGGTGCTTCAGCAGCCCAAATCGGACATATCCTTTAATGAAAACATTTCAGGGTGGAAAAACAAAAATATTTGCACTCCTTCAAGGTAGAAAAGATTTCAACATTTGAATTGACCTTTTTGTTGCTCAACTCTTAGCGCAGACCAGAAAAAAAGATCTCATCCAAATAAGCCATGACTCTTTCTTTATGTGGAGGGACACTGAATTTCGATGAAGTAGGCTACACTAATTCTGAATGGGGGACGCAACACATTTTCGCTACAATTTAAGTACCGGTACTGACTGCGCTTTATAGTTTGAAATATATGGTAAGTTATTGACACTTATCCTGAACGACATTTGAAGTGGTGGAAGAATTTGGTGCACACTTTATGTGTTACGTGTCAAGTTGGTGGATGTAGACTATGAAAAGTACACATTGTGTTTAAATATTATTAACCCTATTTTGCACAGTGAGAGGGGTTGATACTCTTCAGTTTTTAATGTTAAATCTCTTAAGAAAGAAGCTTTTTATTTCAAGTTAACTTGAATTTTAGACAAATTTATTCACAATAACTGTTCAAAATTTAAAGAAAAGTTTCCCGATTTTGAGTTTTTTTAAGCCACTTTTCGTTTTCAACATTTGAGGATCTTTTGGCCCTTTTTTAACATAAATGGCATCTTCAGACATTTTCATGACAAAACCACTTAGACTTGAGCATTTTATGATTTAATATTAAAAAGCTAACTTGCGTGGAAAATTTGAACCGCATAAAGGCGCATATGGCATTGACGTCATTAAAGAACTGATATCGTTTTTCCTCAGAATGGTTGTGATGTCACCATGATGATGTCATCACTCAAAAGTAATTATTGCAAAAAATGGGATAAACCCCGACTCACCTGCCAATTGTAGTGTTGACATGGCTTTCGGGCTTCAGCTTAGGAAGTAGATGTGATGGGCATTTTTGTTCCCCCTACCTCCCCCCTTCTGGGAAAATGCGTCGTTAAATAACCTTTGTAAACTCGAAGTAGGACATCCTGACACGAGACAACTCACCCCGGGAATCCTGACGCCAGGGACATCCTGACGCTAGGGACATCCTGACGCCAAAAGCTCCAAACTTTTGCGCTCTGTTTTTTTTCTTTTTCTTCTTTTCGCTTTTCCGCGCTACGCCACAGCTACGCTTTTAACGATTAACGTTTGATTATTGTGACGTAAGTATAATATTTTCCGTTAATTGCAAGCTTCATACGAATCTCTGTTTTGCAGAAACAACTCAAAAGCGAGTTGTATTTTTGCGACAAAAATCGTGATGAAATCAAAGTCAAGTTAGCGAATATGTAAAAATGCTGGCGTTAAGTTTCAAACGATGACCGAATGCCGCGATTGAAAGTTATATATGTTTTGCTATTATTAAACGACCACGAAGAAGAAAAAGAAAAAAAAAGAGCGCAAAAGTTTGGAGCTTTTGGCGTCAGGATGTCCCGAGCGTCAGGATGTCCCTAGCGTCAGGATGTCCCTGGCGTCAGGATTTCCGGGGTGAGTTGTCTCGTGTCAAATCGGTCGCACCAGGATGTCGCGGACCGTTGTAAACTATGGTTAAATAACGAATTATTTTAGCACTAATAAGTGCACAATCTATGTAGGTCAACTGACGAATAGTGCAGAATGGCGGACAATGTGCAAAGTTGCAGGATCGATAATGATAAAGAAGTGGAATCTCATTTAATGGTAAGTTCCGTATATATATGTTTGATTCTTTATGATTTGCAGTAAACTTACCGGTATCAATACAGTCTTTGCAACATTTATTTCGGTAGAAAATTATATATTTGTATTTGGATCATTCCATGCTTAATTGAAAATGGCTTGTCACCATATGTTGCCAAACATGAATGTTTTCTTAAAATTATATAGTATCACACAGACAAAATAAAAAAAATTTTTCGATTATCTCGAATGGTTTTTAGGTTATCGTAATTTGAATTTTTGGCCTCCAAATAGAGATTTTTCTCCCAAGTTTTGAAAATAGTGTTGTAATTCATGTTCTAGTGCAATCTGATGCCTGAAAATTGCTTCATGGAGGGGGGGTTGGTGTCAAAGAAATCATTTTTGATGTCAAAATTGCAAAAATATGACTGTTTTATGGTGAAAACTTGATTTTAAAGTTTGATGAGAGCCCAACTTCATGTGTCCAGTTTCAGATGGCATTTTAAAGCTATACCTTGTCAAAAATTTGCCTATTTACTCTTTTAAAACGCTATTTCTTTTATGTAGAAACTTGGTATCATGAATGCTGTTACAAACCAGAAAATCGCTTTTGCTTTTAAAGCAATATCTGACCGTGTTTCAGTTGTTACAGAACTCTTTGGCTAGTCATGTTTGTATCATAATATGCCATGTCGAACTACTTCGAAATGGATACAATGCACTATTTCGAGTCAGTGTTTCAAGTACAGAAGATCTGTAAGTTTGGCTTACCCAATATATGGAAACAAGCAAAATCACGTGTAGAGTTTCATCGAAAAAATCTATTCAACGACCTCAGCTCAATTTATGCAAAAAATACTTACGCTGCCTGCATAAGTTGAGTCGCCAATCTGATCAAGTAAAAACAAAGCGTTCAAAAAATACCAATTGCACCGCTTCCATGGCGGTGACTTTGGAAAGCTACTTGGGAGATATACCAAGTATATAATCAAATACCACGCATTTTGGAATACTGCTAAAATACTTAACGTGATTTTCGATTGGGATTACGACTTTAAATATTGACCGTGTTTGCCACGTGACGGTCATTTTTTAGTTTATTTTAATTCAGTGCTATTGCAAAGAGGTCATTATATTTTTAGAAAAACTACTACGCGTATTTTGCAAGGTTTCAAATAGCGTGAATATTAATTAGCTTTACAAAGTAGTAGAAATAAGATTTTGGTACATTACGGTTGGAATGTTTAATTTGTGGAATAGCGCAATTTGAAAAGATAGAAATACGATTAAATGGCTGGGCTTTAACAGTCATCAGTAGATGTGTGATAGAACTCTGGAATTAGCTGCGCCAAACATGAGGGTAATAGTTAAGCGAATATTCAACGGCGTTAAAAATAGCAATGCGGTTGTTTCCAACGATTATTTAGATTGTTGTTGTTGCATTCCACCTTAAACCTGAATGGATGTAAAGGAAAGTCATCCGTCAAGCGAAACATTTATGTCTAATTCAGTTCCGTGATTTCTTACATATTTTTTTGCAGAATCAAAGACACAGTTCCACATTTAACGAAATTTCCGCTAGTTATTGAACTGAATCATACGCACAAATTCTTCGCTTCAGAGATGTTTTTGAAGAAATCAAGCAGAAGCTATCCGACATATTTCACCGAGGCTATTTTCCATTCACTGCGCTTAACACCTTCAAGTTAGATCTGCTACTAGAACATGGTGCAGATTATACATATGTTGCTGGCGACATGGCAAAGTGTGTAGACTTGAGATTCTGTTATACGTAAGTACGCATAGGTTTTTTAGTTTAATGCTTTGACAAACCGTTTAGCAACTACTACGCGCCAAAAAGTTAAGCTGAACTTAAGCGGCTAAAGCGGCATTACACGCTCGTATTACGTTGCAAAATATTCGGAAGTTTGAGCAATTACCTTAAACTTGAACTACAAAACACACTTGTCAAGTTGTACATCGTGATAATACTTTAGGAAAGTAGCGAATGTAAATTAGGTTTTGGTGACTTTATGCAATTTCCACGAATCGCTCTTGAAATTTGAAAGATATTTTTGTTAGTTAAATTGAAAATTATATGCAATGTTACTGTTAGTGAGCTCGTTCACTTTATAGGGTGCATGGTTTGTTGATTTGATCTGAACTGTGTGAAAGCATAGGTTGGCAATCAGCCTTCACTATCTGCTTTTTAAGATTCCACAGCCAGAACGAGTTGGCAATATTATGCATGCCTGCTTTCGTCGTTGAATCGAGCTTATGATTAGTGCACATACTCATACATTAGCTCCCAGCCTCAAAACAATTAATTTTCGAGTTATTCTTGGAGACCCGCCGATAGGGTTCAAATGCCACCTTATATATTGTGATAGTTCAGTTAGATTGACTAGAAACCAGCAAACGAGAACAGAATTTAACAATAGAATTTTGTCACACAACATAAGTGATAGCATCAACAGTAATGGTAGGTATTTTTAGTGGCTAGGTTCAGTTCATTTGTATTTTGAAAGTTTTATATTTCTCGATTATGCGTTATATACAGTATGTTGTTTTTGATAAAAGCACACTGATATGCTTTTTCGACACAATCGTTCAAAAGTAATTCAAGAATGGCAATAAGTATGTTTTAGAAAAGATTTTGTAGGTACAAGAAATCAGGTAAAACAAAAACGGAATTACAAATGTGTTTCATTTGCCTTTCTGTACGTTGTTAAGTTGCATGTTTTTTTGGCTTAACGTTATTCCATTTCTGGCTCGCCGTCAAGTGGTAACCTATAACGCGGTACTTTGGTTTTCTAGTTTTCAATACTCAATTGCAAGATGGATTCCTGTACTTCGTTACCTGTACCTGTTTCAGTGAAACAGCAACATGAAATTTAAATAATTTTATTTATTGACTACTAACAAAAATCTCTATTTAGCATCATTGGAGGTTTGTCGAGAATGTGAAGAATATCACGGTAGAGCTGTATATCCAGATGTTGGGGTGTTGGAAGCTGGTAACGAGAACATCGTACGTGGCAATGCTTAGCATTTCGGATGGGCTGTACCAAGGCTCTCTCCCCCCCCCCCCCAATGAAAAATAACGTTCTCTTGTCGAAAAAGAACGTACTCCTTTCGTAAACCAACTCAAAAATTTTTTTGAAATTATGCTATAAAATAATTTACAATTTCACAAATACATCACCAATATTGAAGAGCAGCCGGATTTTACGTTTTAAAACTCTGAATTTTTCACTGAATATAAAACAATCTCGTCTGTGTTTCAAACCAATTTCAGGCTATTTCAGATGCTGTTTAAAAGTATCAATCCAGGGGGCCAATATAATCGATCATGACGTTGCAATCGCGCTTGTGATTAAAAGAAGAACAGCAGCCAAAATCAACGGAGTTTCGAAAAGTATTGCGTCATACTCACAAGGTTATTTACGTCAACTCCTTTTTTTTTGGCCGATCTGTTTCCACTTTAAACAGATTAATCTACGCCAGTGTCGCAAAAATGTTTATTCAAGCTGCGCTAACGTCGGGAGCACCGCATTGTGTTTGAAGCAGTGTCGTCGCTACGAGGGGCAGGGGGGCGTAGCCCCCATTTCCGTTTACTCAAAATTTGGAACATCACATAACGACAAGACAAAAGACAATGATGCGAAAACGAATCATAACGTTCAAATCTTATTTTCATTTGACGTTTTCTTGTAACCAACTGCTGTAACACAATTGTGACGCAACAATGCGTCTTATTACGCGGGCACATGTTTTCATTTTTGCTTAGCTTACTCGATATTCATTGTGATTTTCAAACCTTGGGTCGCGTCGCACATGTGGGTCGGTACGTCTTTACGGATGTGTCGCGGAATAGAGATGCAAATTCGAATAACTTCCGAACTTCAGCAATTTAATTGTTTCAAATGGCTCTTAAAACTTTCGAAATGTAATCAAAATGGCGCTAAAAAGGTAAATTTTTACCAAAAAAAAGTCGCCTAGCGGCTGGGGGCTACGCCCCCAGAGCACACTAAAGATTGGTTAGGTCGCAGTCACAGCTGCGGATAGATTTTGCGGGCGAATATGGGCCGCAGACGAAGAGATAAGAAACGCTACTGGCCTTGAGTCTTTTTTTAGACATGATTATAGAATGTTTAAAATTACGCCTAATTTGTAACAATGTAAAACATTCAGTCTCTTTCAGTGCGCACTAGCATTCGGTTACCGCCCCCTTACTTCGTTTGCTGTGGCAACGGCACTGGTTTGAAGTAGAATATTTGATGTCTCTGCAGGAACACCCACCAGGTTAATTGGTTAAGAAGAACGGAAATGACCACGGTGATATGAGGGGGTTCAGAAGGGGCTAGGCAATATGATTCTTTTGATGAATTCTAAATTTTAGCATTTAATGTAGTTATTCATATGGTTTCCAAAACGCGTAAAAAGTGATTGAAATGGCGTTAAAATCGCTATTTTTTCCCGCAAAATCACAAAAATCACCCAGCGGCTGGGAGTTCTGCCCCCACACCCCCTCTATGATGCGCTTGAGTTGCAACAGTTTGTTCAGCATGGGGCCTAAATTAGACAATTTTTGTGGAAAAAATTTACTCATGGCTCTATTCCCTTTATCAAAATTCTGGTTGCGCTTCTGGTCGCATCTACTGCTACTGACGGATTTTTCAAGCGATTATGTGAGCCGCATACGAAGCGAGCTAAGAAACGCTGCTGGCGTTATGTGTCTCTTTTTTTGCAGACATGAATACGAAATTTTTAAAATAGCGCATAATTTGCACGAGCCAAGTCAACTGACCGCGAAGCAACGATTTAGTTACAGTGATTTCGTCACTGATTTTGTCATTGAGGGTTTGGGCAAGATGGCTCTGGGGATAGTAAAAATACATTTAGGATCGCCCTTCTCAGCCAATCGGCGTTGTTGCAGTAAGTTTGTCGCGGTCAGTTGTCGTGGACCCTTATTTGTAGCCGTAAAATATCAGTTTTTATGTACGAAAGTTCAGTCAATTTTGGTCCCCCCACTTTCGGCTAATGTCCCCTCACTTCGGTTGCTCTGGTGACGGCACAAGTACATTGCCACAAAAAGAAAATTAGAACCAAGAGCTCAAACAAGTCATTGGTTTTTACTCGCTTCAAACGAGATGGTATTGGCTAACAGCGCTGCCGATAACGCTACGTGTCTTTGTATCTGTTTGGTGACGTTAGGCTTACAAAAAACTAATTGCAATGAAAATCAAAACGGCCGAAATGCGTTTTATACAAGTACACAGCATTAAGCAGAGCTGGACTCCGCAAATTTTTGGTCCGTAATTTCGCTGCGGTTTTGATTAGTCCGCATCGCAGCTGCTTTATATTCGCGATTCGCTACTCTTTTTCAATGCTAAACGTCAAGCAGGAAAGCAGCGAAAACCATTTTTATTGTGTTTGATTTAACTCAACCAGAAATCGAAACCGAGTGTACTCAATGTAGCATTCATTTTTTTTTTCATTTTCAAAACTTTTATTGATCGTCTCTCATTTTCGTAGGTAATCCTGATAAGTACACAAACGACAATGAAAATAACACGCACAAAGTTATCAGTGAAATCCCAAAGCACGATCGAATTACTTTGAGCCAGGCCCGGCGCAACGGGAGGGGGCATTCCTGGCCGTGCCCCCCAAATGAATGCTTGTGCCCCTCAAGCGAGGACTGTGCCCCAAAGAAATTAACAGGCTCGAGGCTACTGGAGTGCAAATCGAGGCCTAAGATTCCCAAACCGGTGTTTACCGCCCTAGAATTCGTGAGCAAGAACTGCGTTTTTGTAATTTTTGTGAACTTACGCCGGATTTCATTTAAGTTTTGGGACGAAGACCTTTTTTTTTGGTCTTCACTTCAGATTTCGTCGAAAATCGCAAGAATTTTGAGACGACAACCAGAATTTGTGGAAATTTTGGGACGAAGACCTTTTTTTCTTTTTTTGGTCTTCACCTTTTTCGTTTGATCCATACTCGAATAAACTTCTCGTGCCCCCCCAAAATTTCTTTCTGTCCCCCCCCACCCCCAATCACGCTATCCTGGCGCCGGGCCTGCTTTGAGCAATACATTCGGAAAATATTTTCGTCAAATTGTAGCACAAATTTGAAGCAAAGACTGTTTCACTTATTTTCGATACACCTATTGATTTTGACTGAACTTCCCTTCAAAGGTGGCTTCTTTTTTTAAAACACAAATAGATTTTGGGCGAGCAAAAAGCCATCAGTGGATGGACAGGTTTCAGTTATGTGAAAATCGCAACTCCATTAGTGAGTAATACCAAGAGATTAGAACTCCGATGTACAGCACCTTTGATCATCATCTTACGGGTTTTTTTAGTTATAATGGGGCCTCCAAAAAAACAAAAAAAATGCAGAAGTGAAAAGGGACCTCTTAGTTTCACGCAAAAAGTGGACAGTTACCCATTAGCTGACATGCGACCAGCGGCGATTAGGAGGCAATTAACTTGAGCAACAGATTTCCGCGTGAAATGGGAATACCTTCAGTCCGCGAATCCAGCACAGGTACCGGAGTGCGCTTGGCATACAGTCTCACGATCTCACTTTTGCCTGAGAGCGCATCCGTAACCTAAGCTCGTCGGGCGACCTTCGATACCGGTACATCGTAAGCCAATATTGCCGTCCACAGTTTGAAAGCTACAGGAATTACATTTTGCAGCAGTTCTCTCAGCGGTATGAGCGAAATCTAAAACAGAAAATTTGACATTTGGAGCAATTTATAAACGGTAAGACTAGAAGTACGAGCACACTGTCAATTTTGTCTATATAATTTGAATTAAAATCAAAGAACGCACTTGTTCAGCAATCAACTCTACAAATTGTTTTAAAAATATGACGCTATGTTCGGCCACTTTAAAGGGCCATTAGTGAACTACCCAAAGTGCAGCTCGCGACTGATCGCTGCCTGTTTGGTGCAATCTGTGTGCTGTAATGACGCTGCAACGCTTCGTAGAGAGGTTTTTGAAACGCAGAGAAGCAAACGGCTGACACATTAGAAAAAAAAAATCCCTTTTACTCCCCACTTCACGTTCACCGCATAGATGGATTGATCCGACCATACACTTTTTATATAGTAGACTGGAAATAGACGGGCGTAGAAAAAACAGAAGAGCATCGAAAAAACGTTTGCTCTAGTTGCAAATTTTTTTTTTGCGGTCACGCGTATTCGACTGATTTGATTGGACATATTCTTAGCGCGAGTGAACCGAGAAAAAAGTCACCCTGAACTGATTGGACGAATCGGCATACTGTAAAAAAATAAACCGTGAAGAAAAAAAAGACATAACTGTCAGTTTCCGGTCTACTAATAAAATGACTATGATCCGATTATAAAACCCGCTGGCTGCAAGAAACTTTTCAAACGATCGACCAAAGGACGGCGCTTTCTATCTGTATCCTTATTGTCAGCTCTCTTTTGTCCCGTTTACAGATCAAAATTGCAAAAACCACACTTACAAATGAACAGATGGAAGTCTTGATCAATCAGAACACCAAATACTGCAGCCATCCAACAAAGCCTTAGTGGAAGGAACAGAACAATGAAATGTCTTGATGTGATTGCTTCTGCCGTCGCAATAATAAATTCGAAAAGTTACGATGGATCTAATAAGAAAGTTTGATTTTAACACACTGCACTATTTGCTTGCTACTTCTTCACCTTTAGGATAACCGTTATACACCAGCAGGACTTCTTTCCAATCGTCTTGATGTACTAATTAACTGCTTTAATTTATTAGATATGTGCTGTTACAATTTTTAAAAACCATGCTCGTACGGTAGTTGACTTAAAAAAGTTACTAACAATCGCAATTCAAATTCACTGGCAATTGTTTATTACTCAATCACTAGAAAATAAGGAATCAAAGTCATTAAGTGTTTGTAGAAAATTTTATTGGTTGTCACTTTGCTCTACTTAAAGGTAGATGTTACCAACATTTATATCACTTATACAGGGTGTTCATAAAGTCCTGATACAATTTCAAAATTTTTTTATGAAGTCAATTCTAAAATATCTTAACCAGATTGATTTTATTTTAAACAGTGTTGCTTTTGTGTTTAAGATATGATATTTACGTGTTTTATGAATGTGTTAAATAAACCCTTTTTAAGTGGTTACTCATCAAGAAAAGGCACAATGTGTATCCTGGTTCATTGAAACAAAATTGGACGTTCAGATTCAGCAAAGGTACAGGACGAAGAACGGAAAAAAACCACCATTATGTTCTTCAATTCGTCGATGGCATAAAAAATTTATGGAGACAGGTCAGTGTTGGATGCAGTGAGAAGTTCTTTATCCTCAGAAATTTGTTGCAGCATGCTCTCTGCAAACTCTTTTCGTTTAGGCTTGTCATATGGATTAAGTTTCTCTAACATTTGAACTTTGTAAGCATACAATCGTAACCTTTTGCGTCGTAGAACCTCGTGCACAGTTGTAGATAGTAATTCCAATTTTCTGGCAGCTGTATGGATGGACTTCACAGGCAAATGACTAAACGCTCATCTTACACTCTCGACGTTTTCCACAGATGTTCTTGATTGCCCACTTCTCACTGCATCCAATACTGACCCTGTATTGATAACTCTTTGGTGCCATCGATGGATTTAACAACATGATAGTGAATCTTGTCCATTCTTAGTCCTGTACCTTTGCTGAGTCTGAACATTTGATCTTGTTTCAATGAACCAGTACATACATGGTGCCTTCTCTTGAGGAGTAACCATTTATTAAGGGTTTATTTAAAACATTTATATAACAAAAAAAAACATATATGAAAGACAAAATTCTATTTTAAATAAAAATTTTATGCAGCACTGATTAAAATGAAACCAACCAGGTGAAGAAATTTTGAGAATTGACTTCATAAAAAAATTTTGAAATTGTAGCAGGACTTATGAACACCCAGCATATCTGACTGTCAATTTATCTAACCTTGCTTAAGCTTATTTAGACGGTACTGGTATTTTAAATTGTAGTCAAGAGTCAAGTTCTATACTGTACTTCAGAAAAAATTGAATACTGAGGCAAAGTCCCCAGATATCATTTGCGATGTCACAATTGATTCTAGTTGTTGTTGATTAAGGCATTATATCCGATACAGACCACAACAGCACAATGAATTTACGTATCTGCTATAATTGCAACCTTGAGAATACTACCAATGTGACTTGGTTATTGGTGAAGTTGAATTTGTGATATTAACTACATTAGTTAAAGACACAGTTAATACCATTTTCAAGCTTTGATTTTGCATTTCATTGTTTATGTTGTCTCCATCGACCAAGGTGAAATTTCTTTGGCTGCTGACGTTCAAGGTTACCAGTGCATTAACAATATTTAAAGGAAGCATCCAGCACTGAGATCTTATGCACTTTCTACTACGTCATGTGACTTGATGAAAAGGCAGGCTTGTTCTTCGCAATTAAACAAATATGAAATGTATATACACACATGGTGATAAAGCCACAACAACAGCAGAAGTGCACCTTTTACAACTTAAAATAATTTAAAAAAGCTGAAACAACGTAAGAGACATTTGAAAAACACGAAACTTTATTGGGCACTGTTTGAACCTAGCAAATAATTTTGCTGTAGTGCCAAATTCCACCTGTCACAAGACAGTGTCAAACGCTAACTATTGCATGATCTACTCACTTCTCAGAGTAATAACTATTGACTAGAGCTCGACCGATATGACTTTTTCAGGCCGATACCGATATTTCGGAAATTTTTTGGCCGATACCGATATCGATAACCGATATATTAACTTCTTAGCTACGAAGCTTTGTCACTATTTTTCAACTAATTTGACACTAAAAGCTTCACTAATCCCCATCCAAAGAAAGACTATTGCAAACACAAGCCACACTCCAGTATTATTCAATGAAAAAACAAACAAAAAATACAACGATTTGGCAATCATAGGCAAGAGCGGTTGTGCTTGCTCTCAAAAATAAACAGTTTAAGGTAATTGTTCTAAGCCGATATTTTATCGGTGGTGAACACCGATACGATATATCGGCTTGACCCTGATATCGTCCGATATATATCGGCTGACCGATATATCAGTCGAGCTCTACTATTGACTACCGATAATTCATGCTTGGAGGAATTTGGACTTGCTTAGGAGTTTGTGCAAATGTGCAATTAGCAATTGCTACAGTATACACACAAAACTTGTTGTGGTGTCACCAGAAATGTAAATAAAAATAACCACAGGAGTTTTTTTGGGTTAAACTAAAATAATAATTCATTAGTTATGTAAAGAGTAAATAAATGAAACATTACCGACAGCATTCCCAATAAATCAAGATTTATTAAAATTTTTAATCGGTTGAAAATGTGGAAGTAAGATCCATTTCAATTTACATGCAAAAATGTTGGATAAAATGTCAATGAAAAAACATCCAGAATTATACAAATTATAACATTTATCAAGTAAATTTGAATATCCAAACAACATTGATAGTTAATATAAACGTGGAAAACAAAACAAATTATGTGAGAATGTGGTTGCTAAATAACAATCAAACTTAAGTTAACAGTGAAGCGTAGATGAAACAGAATCAACATCTGACATGTGGTTAAAAAATATGAGTGTAAAATTTAGAATTACAGTATACACAGAATAAAATTAAAATATGAATCACAGTATTGTATATACCGGTACATCATCAATATTGCGATGAACTGAATCTAGTAAAATGAGATGAGTGAACTGAAAGAAGTAATTCCAACTAGTTACAATAAGCATAAGTTACCAATTGGATTCAGTTGTGGTAGCACATTCTACATTAAGTGGTTAATAAGCAAATTTTGTAGAAAATGCTACCCGTATATTTAATGGGTGGTCACTGGTCAACGCATCTTCATCAACATTATTGCTAACATTATCCTTAAAATAAAGAGGCAAATAAAAGGTAAATCATAGAAATGAAGAGCAATTGTAGGGCAAACTTCATGCTTAAATATGTACAGTAAATAACCAAATTTAAAATCTGGTCATAAACAAATTTTTTGATTTTAAAAATTATCGGTAGTCACTCTTGAAGTTTTTTAGTGCTATTAACTACGCTAGATCCAGAATCTACTGTGCTTCATAATAATAACCGACAAAAACTACCGATACTAGAATACAGTATCTTGATTCACTCAGCACTAGGCCAATTTTTAATAACCCAATTAGTTTGAATAATCACTACTGCCAGATTGTAGGTAGCCTACTTTGTTTAAGTGAGTTATCAATAAAGTTATAGGCCTATAGGCTACAGTAGTCTGCCAAGTCTGTAACACCAACAATCAACATTGAAGTGAACACATTGGCTAGGGCCTAGGCCTACTTAAAAGAGAACTCTGACATAGGCTCTGGGCTGAAACAGGCCTTTTCTACCGTTTTTGTTTCATTGGATTTTGAATGCTGAGTATTAAGTTAACAACACTAACACCAAAATACCACCGCATAGGCCTACAGCAGACTGTACTAGAACATTTGATTGTCTGCACTAGCACATAAGTTTATGCTAGCAGTAGTGAGTAGCACAGCACAATAAAGCTCATTTTCAGTTAAACCAGGGATACCGTATATTAATTAGTATATCCCTGGTTAAACCATTGATATACAAAATAACGAAACAGATAAAGCCTACTTGCAAATTTACTACCTTTGTGCACTTATTAGCCTAATGACTGTCAAACAAAAAACTCCTCATCTCTCAACCCATAGATTCTTTCTTGCTCAATCCAAAACAGCCAAAACCTTAAAAACTCGGTGATGCATGAAGCACAACTCTTTGCTCATTGCTCCGACCAATCAAAAAATAGCAAATGCCTGTGTTTTGAGTATAGGTCTGTAAAATGTAATTTCGCTAGCAGGACGGCTTGGCAATAGCATGAGTTATTCTGCCTACACATATTACAATCTGATATTACAATATTACAATTACAATACACATATTACAATTCATTATTGAGCATGCCTAATGATTTACCTATCAAGCGTGTGATGTATCAGGCTGCATCAAAACCTACAGATAAAAGTGGTTCTAAAGTTAATATTAGATTGCATCTTAATTGCAGAGGTATCGCACTTAAAACTGCACATACAAAAACTAGGCTACTTTACCGAATATGAGAGGTTAAATAAATGTCCCTCACCCAGCTGCTTTAACAAACTACTACGTTGTGAACTTGTGGTTACCACTTACTGGACTGTTGGAATAAGTTAGTTTAATCTTACTAAGTATCCGTACTCCAATCTGTAGTACTTGATATCCTATCCTAGTCTGGCACTTGTCAATCATATAATAATTTTTCTTTTACACATTTAGCCTAGTTTAACTTTTAGTCAGTATGTGTAGGCAGAATAACTCATGCTATTGCCAAGCCGTCCTGCTAGCTCTCAAGAATTTTGACGCATACTGCTTGGCTATGCTCAATTTTCATGGCTTCCCTTACTTCAATTTCTCTTTGTCTTTTTTAACACAAGTCACCACTCATATGATCACATCACAAAACTCTCAGGAGCCTTGACCACTGGTTTAGCGAAAAACTTCCAAAACAAGTTCCCGCCAATTTTATTCAGTGTTGCCAAGCAAAAAGTTATATCGGAAAGTTAAATTGGAAAGTTAAATCGGAAAGTTAAATTGGAAAGTTAAATCGGAAAGTTAAATTGGAAAGTTAAATCGGAAAGTTAAATTGGAAAGTTAAATCGGAAAGTTAAATTGGAAAGTTAAATCGGAAAGTTATATTGGAAAGTTAAATCGGAAAGTTAAATTGGAAAGTTAAATCGGAAAGTTAAATTGGAAAGTTAAATCGGAAAGTTAAATTGGAAAGTTAAATCGGAAAGTTAAATTGGAAAGTTAAATCGGAAAGTTAAATTGGAAAGTTAAATCGGAAAGTTAAATTGGAAAGTTAAATCGGAAAGTTATATTGGAAAGTTAAATCGGAAAGTTAAATTGGAAAGTTAAATCGGAAAGTTAAATTGGAAAGTTAAATCGGAAAGTTAAATTGGAAAGTTAAATCGGAAAGTTAAATTGGAAAGTTAAATCGGAAAGTTAAATTGGAAAGTTAAATCGGAAAGTTAAATTGGAAAGTTAAATTGGAAAGTTAAATTGGAAAGTTAAATCGGAAAGTTAAATCGGAAAGTTAAATCAGAAAGTGTCTTAAATATGCCTAAAAAACAGTAGACTTTTTTGAAAAATAATTTTACACATGGCACCCCATAAAAATCGTTCAGCGGATGTGGCTTTGCCCCCAGACCGCTTGCCAGTGTTTAGAGTTGTTCTTTCTTACCTCAAAACAAATTCTTTGCAATATTGGCTCGCATACTAACATACTTTGTAGAATAGGCTATCCCTGGTTACTGTGTTACTGTACATTCCATTATCACGCAGATACTTTCTTGTTTCTTCTGAATCCACACTCAGATAGATACGGTCATGTTTTAGCATTAGCAACTCAAAAATGTTTGTGTCCGGACCCCGAATCCCTTCTAATGGCCGTGGATGGTTTTAGTTCTTGGCTTTTGGCACCACCCGCAACCGGCATTATTAGCTGAAAGAAAAAGAACGATTCTATAACCTACACTGCTTTTGCGACTTCATTCTCCCATTAGAACTTTCACACAATGCATTTTGGTTCTTTTCCTTTTCAACTAATCAAAAATAATGCTGTTCTCAGTAGCGTACGCAGGATTTTTGAAAGGAGGGGGGGGGGGCAGAAAATTCAGAAAATTTGAGAATAATGAAGACCAGAATTAAAATTTTCCACCCCAAAACCAAGTCCGTTTTCCTGCCCAAAATTAGGTGAATACTAAAAAAAAAGGTTTTCACTCAAATTTAGTACGGTTTTTGCCGTTTCTGTGCTCAAACCCTCTGCCCAAGTTAAAAAGGGGGAGTATGCCGCAATTATGCATACTATTCTATGCTAATTATACTATCCTGGCGACCCGAAGGGGGGGGCCATGGCCCAATGACACCCCCCTAAATACGCCCCTGGCTGTCCTCGAGCCAAGGCAGGAAAAATTCGAGGCCAAGGACTTGAGCATCAAGGCTAAGAATCAGAATCAGAATTTATTTGTTTAGTCGACATTTCGAGAAAAAAAAATACATGAAGTGAAACAAATTTCACCATTACCGAAGAGCAAAAGAGAACAAAAAAATTCACTAAGGCCAAAGACTTTAAAATGTATTCTCGAGGACTCCACCTCTGACTAATACTCAGTTTAGAGAACACTCAAGAAATATACTAAACTGCATACAGCAGTACCAGAAGGTAGTATCCCAGCAAGAATATTAGTTACATAAAGCTGGTAAATATTAGAAAAAAGCTGTCGAAATGTACGGTTGCAAAACCGAAAAGCAAATAAAGAATCCTTAACACAGAGTTGTAAGTCGGGCCGGGCTTTTCGGGTCGGGTTCGGGTTTGGGCCGGGTTCGGGCCTAAAGTTGACAAAAACTTCGGGCTTAATTTGGGCCTGAGATGTACTTTTTGTCCTAGGTGCACAAAAATGTAATCGAAATAACTTGGCAACATTGCCAAATTTTTCTGACCTAACTTAACTTTTGTTTTTTTTCGGGCATGATTTGGGATTCAAATTAGTTTTCGGGTTCGGGCCGGGTTCGGGCTTATATTTTCGGGTTCGGGCCGGGTTCGGGCCTGAACTATTCGGACCTTTTACAACTCTGCCTTAGCCAGCTAAGAAGGACATAAAGTTGCTGAAATATATAGGTAATCAACTAATTATGCTCAGGTGTCAATTTCAGCATAAAAAACCAGTGTTGTGTTTTTATTTCGAATATAGCTCGGTATTATACTGCCACAAGTCTCAAAACTTTTGACAAAAAGTTCTAATTAAACAAAAATTACAATGCTCAGAACAAAAAGAAGCAACTCCACTTTCATCTTTTTCTGCCTCTTTGTTTTCTTCTTGTTGAATTGGGTAAGTGTTTTCAAATATTGAATACCATTCTATTGCAGTATTTTTGTGTTAGCAGTTTTGGAAGTCGGTTACACCTTTTTTCTTCTACACGTCTTTCTGCTTGATTTCCCACCATATATAGCCTGTTTACATGTGCACTTTTGAGAACCAGTTCTTAGTTTCAGTGCCTGAATTTTGCTGAGTCACACACAAAAAAGGTTTTGAAACGTAATTTAGAACCTTTTTTCTGTGTGACTCAGCAAAATTCAGGCACTAGAACTAAGAACTGGTTCCCAAAAGTGCACATGTAAACAGGCTATAGATATACCTACAGTACAATGGATTTACACAAAATCTGTTTTTTGGCCGTTTTTTCTTTTTCATGAAAAGAATCTTCCGCATTTTTAAATGTCCATATCCGCAAAAACTAGACTGCCACATACTGGACAAAAGTTTTCCGAAAATTTTTTTTGGAAAGAGGTACAGCCTTATTTTGAAATATCGTTCTCATTGTTCATACAAAAAATTTTTGAACAAAATTTAATCGAGATGTAACGGTCTACTTAGTGCGATAACAGACTACAAATGCGGACAAAAAGGCGCGTACTTTTCATGGAAAAGCAAAAACGTAAAAAAATACGGATATTGTGTAAATTCACCAAAAGTACAACGGTGTCTTCAGCGCCGAAAGCGGTTCGTCAAATGTCTGATTACCAAAAATATCCAAATTTTATGCTGCCTGGCAGGGCCTAACGCAGAAATGTTAGGAGTGGTTTGGTGCTCGCATTGCACAGGTGAATAGCATCTGTTTTTTGTCGTTTTTTTACGTTTTTGTTTCTCCATGAAAAAGTATATGCGCTTTTTTGTCCGCATTTTTATAAGTCCATATCCGCCCTAAGTAGATCGCTGCGTACGAATAAAATTCTGTTCAAAAATTTTGTGCATGAACGATCAAACCAATATTTCAAAATCGAGCTGTACCGCTTTACAAAAATTTTTTTCAGAAAACTTTTTTCCGGTATGTGACAGTCTGGTTAGTGCGGATATGGACATATAAAAATGCGGACAAAAACAGAATTTACTTTTTTCATGTAGAAGAAATACCGTTTAAAAACGGACAAAAGCACGAAAAACGGATTCTGTGTAAATCCATCTTAACTGAATTAAAACAGGGAAGGACAATACAATAAAAAAAGTAAAAATTTTGCCGTGATAATTATGTATATTCACATACAGCTTATAACATTCAAATTGGTAACCGGAAAGCGTTTGATAAATGATAATATTTTACACATTTTGGAATAGAATCTAAACTATAAAAAACTGCGCGACTTGGTTGAGGAACTCAATTTTCAATTCTGATCTGATCAAATGAAATCCTCTAATAGAAATTGGGTTAACTCAACCCAAAAAATATTTTCATATCTGCTATGTCATTTAGGAGATATCATTTAATTTTTTTTGGTAGTTTAATCTAATTTTTACTAAAAAGTTCAATTTGCCCCGAAATCGAAAATAGGATTTCTCAACCAAGTCACCCATTTTTTGCAATGTATAAGATAACTGCGCTCGTATGTAAAAACGCAAATTAACATTTTTTCAAAATTCAGCTTGAAGAAACTAATTTTTGACAGATATCCGCCCAGCGAAATGTTCAGTCTGTGAATGCAGGCTTACAAATACTCTGCACTGGGCAAACCAACCCTGCCAGATATGCTTACTACGGATGCTGGTGCGGACCTCTGAACACCGGAGGAAGAACTGTGGATGACCTTGACAAGTAGGCAACAAAAATCAAAATTTTGATTACGGTTTTAATCCTTAGCTTAAAGTACCGATACTATTTTAGTCGAATAAAAACTCCACCAGAAAAAAAAACAGAATATCATTCTTCACAATTGCTGTCGATTTCAATGTAGATGATGATGCTTACTTACTTATTAGCACACTTCTTTTCTGCTCCGAAAAAGCTGATTGCAGGAAGGACCTCAAAAGGCCTTTACTTTTCTTTTCATTTAGAATTAGTTATTCCCAAATATTGACTAATTCATCCATATTACTTTTATCCTCCATTTACGAAAAAGCGACCATATAGCGCTTTTATTTTTGACGAATCATCCTCACTCGCTTAAGAGTGGAATTTATTCCGAGCTTTCCGGTTAGCGTTTGACTTTTTTCCTCATAAATTTGCTGCTTGTTCGAGCCACCAAGCAGAGATAATAACCGTAAAGCGCGTTATTCAAAGACTCAACAACGTGAGCCGAATGCGAGTAGAAGCCAGATCATGTAATCAGCGTTTTCGCAAAGTTGACGCCTATACCTTCTCTGCCACGCCGCTGATAATTATCTACATATTTCGTGGTATCCCTATTATGTACTGTGCTCTATCTCAACTGCGAGTGTTAATTGTTCTTGTCCGCGTCACTGGTAAATGAATAAACTGACACTGACATTTCGACGCAGTAATTAACAAAATAACCAAGTAGCCTTTGCCACCGAAAAATAGCAAGAATGTGCTTACAAAATCGAAATTTGGTCATATCAGCCGCCGTATGTTGCTGCTTATCACTTGCTGATCGCGTTACCACTGCCTATCAAATCAAATCTTTAATTATAGGTTATTTGCTTAACTTCCAGTAACAAGCTTGACTTCCAATCTCACATCGAAAATAAAGTGGCCAGAGCGATTGGAATTTTAAGTAAAGTACGATATCTGTTTCTTTCTTCTACATTACTTTTGGTGTACTTTTTGCCCACATTCATCCTCATCTGCTCTTTGGTCTTGTGCTCCGGGGGAACACTTGCTCAGCTTATCTGGTTAAATTAAAGAGACCATTCGCATTATTTTTAACTGTAATTACCGAAGCCCGATAACTCCTCAAATTTATAAACAAGTTATTTTAAAAATTGTTGATCAGTATACATTTGAAGTTGGAAAAATGATGTACCAACAATCCAAACAAGCTCTTCCTACCCGTATCTTCTCTTTTTTTTTCTCCTATTTCTTCTATCCACAGTCGTTGTATTCGATCCACAACCAAGAAAAACCTGTATATTTTTAAATTCTCATTTTTACGATGCCAAAAGTCTATCACATACCAAGGCGCAAAATTTAGGAATGCTGTTCCCATTACCATAAGAGATCAAAATTTTAATATATTCTAAATTAACATTAAAAACTCACTTCTCGGGAAATACCAAGGATAATAAGCAGTAACGTTTAGTTTAAAGTATTTTTTACTTTATTTCACAATACGCGATGCTTAAACACCCATTTGTTTCTTTTTTATGTTTCGAAACTCTTTTTGCCAGTGTTGCTCTTGCTGCAGTAAGTTACTGATAGAAGATGCTTCAGCTGGGTGGCTGCTTGACGCGAAGACCTTTTTACCGGTCCCTTTGCAGCCTCCTAAAAAACATGGATAGTCTGAATGTATTTGAGTTAATGCATTACCCCGCATTATGTCTTTATCCACTTAATAAATTATTTCTGTTCTGTTCTTGCTGTATTACGCCAAAGCGTGTAACGGGTTAGCGGGGCTCATCCACGCGTCGTTGCGCCCGAGCAACACAACTTCTTTTGAAGAAATGTCACAGCGCTGACGAGTCGTTGGCAACGTTGCGTTCGACTTGATCAGACCTAAATTTGAACCTCAGACTTCGCGCTCTAGAGATGAACGCGTGACCGCTCGACCAACAGAGTTGCAACGGTGTCTTACAAAGAAAAAACGATTTTGTTGCAGCTATAGGAAATTGAATTAAAAACTTAACATGCCAGTTGTACAACCGATCAATAAATAACAAATTGAATTATTCCGGAATTGAAATAGGCAGAAGTAATTTAATAGTTGACAGAGACATCACGCCGTACAATTCTACTTGATTTGACAACTTCTTTAATTCTGTCTATACTTCTATAAGAGTATAATCGTTTTAACCCCTGGTGACGTAGGCAGGCGGAGCCTCCATCGAGGGCGCATTTCCGTGTTTCGAAGTCAACTGACTTCATCATCAGTGTGAAGAGGAGTCGACAAATTTTGAACACCCAAGTTACCGGTAACGGCTCAAGTTCTCTTAACTTCTGCTGTTAAAATGTTTAGCTAAATTAAAGCAAAACCAATTTTTCCCCAAGTACTGCCATGGACTCGAGTTTCGCTTAATGACAAAAAAATCTATTTATTTTCAGGTGTTGTATGGAACACGATTTTTGCTTTAGAGAAGCCAGGAAGAACCATGGCCGTTCAACAGCAGAGGCTTTGAAGACAGTTTACACTTTTAGATGCGAAGATAATACTCCGTCTTGCAGTAAGTACCTTTCATTTTAACGTTGTTTCTACCACATAATAGTGCTGGACTCAACTCAGTAGACCTCGTGGCTAAAGTCAGTTTACACTTTGCGTACTATTGTGCAGCATGTTTAAGCGTGTTTGTTAACCTTGCCCTTAGTTTCATTTTTAAAATCAAATCAAATCTTTCATTATAATCGCTGTATTATGTCGAAGGGTGTAACGGGTTTGCGGGGCCCATCTCCGCGTCATTGCACCCGGGCAACCAGTAGCGTAGCCAGGGGGGCAGGAGGGCTATAGCCCCCCACCCCATTGGCCGTCGACCAAAATGCAGAATGAGAAAAACACTACGTTTTTAGCACTTTTGAGACTGTTCTATGCACTGGAGTGGACTAAATAGTGATTTAAAGCATCTTTTGAAACATATATTCAGGAGGGGGGCTAATTTGTCAAAAATAAAACTAACAAATAAATGAAAACTTTGAAAAATGGTAAGAAATAAGCAATCAAATTTGATCGCAAGTGCAAAAATGCTAAAGATAGGTGTCATCAACAAATATTCTATAAACTAAGGAATAGGGAGGGGGGGCTATTCAGTATTAGTTAATAACCAATCGTTTCTCTCAAACCTCTTTTCATTGCCCCCCCCCCCAATTATTTTTCTCTATAAACTGTATACGAAGTAGATTACTCCGGTGAGTTTTATTGAACTATTCGATTTTATAATTTACCAGCCAGGCGCGTAGCCAGGATTTGGAAAAAGGGGGGGGGCTTTTTTGAAAGAGTGCAAAAGAGCAAACGACCTTGATCCGAATTTTCATTCTTCTTGAATCAGAATCAAACAGTTTGTTCGAAAATTGAGACGGAATTTCTCGGAAAGCTCGGTAATTCAAACGTTTTTTCCGCCCAAAAACAGGTGATCTCCAAAAAAAAAAGGTCTTCACCGAAATTGAGACTGATTTTTCGGCCAGAATCGGAAATTCGAACGTTTTTTCCGCCCAAAAACAGGTGATCTCCAAAAAAAAAAAGAAAGGTCTTCACCGAAATTGAGACTGCTTTTTCGGTCAAAATCGGATATTCCAACGCTTTTTCAGACCGAATCACGACATGTACTTCACAACTTCGGCACCCAATTTCCTTTGGGGGGGGCTGTTTTCAATTTTTCACCGAAAATCGGCCTCAAAAGCACCAAAAACGTGCGATTTTGCATACTTCACAAGCCAATGGGGGGGCTCGAGCCCCCCCTGGCTACGCTACTGTTACCAGCAGCTAAACAAGAGAACTAACATTTTACCATTAGCCACCTCCCAAATAGCCCATTTATGCCACCAGTTTAATCTTGTTTGCACTGCCAATTTCTAAGCCACGTTTTAAAAGCATCATTTTTTAATCAAAATAGCCCTAAAATGAAGTCATTTTTGCAAAAAAATGCAAAATTTTCGAGCGCTGGGGGCGGAGCCCCCAGATCCTAGACCCTCAAAACAGCCCTCCCCCGTTGCGAATTTCTGGCTACGCGTCTGCGGGCAACACAGCATCTTTCGAAGAAATGTTGCAGCGGTGGCGAATCGTTGGCAACACTGTGTCCAGTTTGACCGGCCTGAGATTTAAACCTCAGACCTCCCACTCCAGAGACGAACTTGTTAATTACCGCTTTACCAACTGGCCAATTCAAGTTTCCTTTTGAACTTTGTTTTTACCTGTCCATGTAGTGTGCGGTTCCACCAATAATTTTGTGCTGGTAAGTTGATACAACTGGTAAAAATTAGTTCGTCGGTTCTGCAAATTTTTGGTCAAAACAGACATAAACAAAGATTCTAATCAAAACTTTTCACCAAATTAGTGTAGACCGGAGTTAACGCCTGTAATTTTGAAGTTAACGGCTAGGCCCGCAAAATTGAGATTCAACTGGGCTACTGTTTTGTTGTGCTGCTGACCTCAAACAATATTTCTGCAATAAACTGCTCCCGAAACCCTAAGCATTAGATTCAAATTAGTATATTTCTTAAAATAAAGTACATCTGCAAAACAGGTAAAACAGCATAATAGTATAATACCAACAATTTTCAACTTCTCATCTACATTCAGTTACTTAAATGTTACAATCGTACCGTAACTGGTCACTATAAAGTTGTGCATTGCAAAATGAACCGCTACAACCGTGAAATATAAAAAAAACACAGCAATGGGCCAATTTCAGCGAAACAAGAATTAGCGGTTTTGCACAGCCAGTTACAGCAAAGAATTAAGAGGAAACAGAAAATCTGGTTCGAAACTATCATAACTTGCTGCAAAATGTTTTTATACCTGCTGGGGTTTTCACTTTCAGACTCTTCTTCTTCTTTCTTCATTACCCGCTTTTCCGTGAGGGTTGCTGGGGCACTCTCGAGATTAAGCCGCCCCACTTCACGTTCTTCCATCACTTTCATCATTTCGCTTGGGTGAAGTCCCAAGCGATTTCATCCAAGATCCTTAATGTAATTTGTCCACCTGGTTATAGTGTAGTTCGTCCAATTGGTTTTTTCCCATTTGCTTTGGCAAGTACAGCTTGTTTGGGAAGTCTTTCTTGAAGCATTCTGCTTATATGGCCAAACCATCTAAACTAAGATCTTTCAATTCGAAGTAGTGGCTTGATGTTGACAGATTTTCGAATCTCCAAGCTACGCTCCCTAAATAGTGTAACTCCTTCGATTCTACGTAAAAACTTTATTTCGAACGCTTGCACTTGCGATCGCACTCTTTCGGTCATTACTTACGACTCATGACCATTGCTGAGAATGGGGACAAAAACTGTTTTCAAAATTGAGGGCTATACCTTTTTCGGCAATTCTCGTTTCATGACAACCGAATAGTGCAAAGCTCGCATTACTGCTTCAGACTCTTAAACCAAAAACTTGAATTTCATTTTGTACTTTCAAAATAATCTAGTGTGGTATACTTTACAGATACATTAAAAATCGAAAAATACAATATATGTTTGTAGGTGGCGGAGGACTTGGAAGAGACCTATGCGAGTGTGATCGTGCTTTAGCTGTTTGCACCTACGAACATCGCCGCAGCTATAATCGCAATCGGATATTCTTTCCATTGTTTAGAAATCGAAGATGTCGTGAATAAAATGATTATGAAAATGTTTTTGATTTTTGTCAAAATGAATGAAAAACAAAATTCCAATCTAGCAAATTTAATGACTTGTTGTCTTTTATTTTATTTTTTTGGTGAGCTGAGGCTGATTCATCTTATGACGTCATGTTTTTATCACCTTCCGCAATAAATTCCATTATTACTTTGCAGTGCTTGTCTATTATTTTTCTCAAATTCGTCTGCGATACTGACACAACTTCCGTAAACAAAAGCAATTATATTACAACGGCGTCAACTTTTGAAAAAACGCAGTAAAATTACTAACACCTCTCCAAATCGCGTGATTTGACACATGTTCGGCATTATGATTCATTATCATAAAGAGCAAAACATCATGCAGTTCCTTTTTGCAATTATTTACCTTTCAAAAAGTATTTGTATTCAGAATTTCAAGAATTTTCCTGCTCCCCTATTTCAGCAACCAAAAGCCAAACCAGGATTTTGCTCTGGAGAGTGCTTGAACAAACAGTTGAAATTATTTTGGTCCGAAAAATGCCTCAATTAGGCGGCATGCTGAACAATCTGGTGCAACTAAAGCGTATCACAGACAGGGGTATAGGGGGTAATATTTGTGGTTTCAATCGCCGTAAGCAAGGATGCTTGTGTGCGGAGACAGCAGGTCTCGGAGATTTTGCATTTTTTTGCAAAAATTTAATTTTAGGCCTATTTTAATGAAAATTAAAGCCTTTAGAACGTGGCATAGAAATTAAGAGCAAAAACATGATTAAACTTGCTGCGTAAATGGGCAATGAGAGCGGTGGCTAAGGGTAAATTTTCAGCTTTTTATTACAAGTAAACCATAAAATTGCTACAAGTAAATTATACCGGTAAATCACAAAAAAATCACACTTTTTAACCTCATTCGTCTGCAGTTAAAAAAGGTAATTTTTGAGATGCTCATTCCCCCTCCCCCTTTCCATCCCACCTCCACGCGTATTTTGCTGTTAAGTCTGGACAAGAACTGGATCTTGCTCCAACAATTATTGCTATAAGTTTTATGCTTTACGATTTTTCCTTATGTTTCACGGTTTGAGCTAGGGGGGTCAGGACCCTTTGGACTCCCCTGGATCCCCCCTGACCACTGACAGCAGCACAAGGTAATCACTGAGATTAAAAACAAGAAAAGTATAGCATTGACTTGAGTATTAAAACCGAACGCTTGCATCAACGCTTTAATTGTCAAAAATATACAAATACATACATAATAGGATTGTGCAGAAACAATTATCCGCCGTTCGATTTTTCCTAGTACTTTAAAGCCGACGCAGAGAGAATTTGCTGCTGCAAACGTCTTTTTGTTTTCAATTCAAGTAGTATATTACCTTCTCTATCGGTTCCATAAATTATGCAAAAAGTTTTAAACTAAGCTACTTTGGCAAGACGTGCACTTTGTTAAGTTTTTAATTGATTTTGTTGCCATAGATCCGAAAAAACTTTCTTTCTTATTGCAAATTGAATTTATAAGAGAGATCCGACATTTGTTAAACGAAGCTATCAAATTAGCTCTAAACTTATAGGCCTAAGCTGTTTAAATAGAATTAACAAAGCTGCATATGTTGTATGTTGGCCTCACTGCTACAAATTAGGCGCAGTAAACTTTACAGCCTCGAACTTTTCTCATAAATAATGAAGAAAAAAGATGAAGCTGATAGAACTGAACTGAAGTTAACTGAAAACCTTTTATTTACAGCTGGTTCATGTTTCAAAACTCGACTGACCAGCACAAACCGTAAAGTAGAAATCATGAAATGAGAAGTCAGTCGGTAATCTAGACTAGCTAGAGATTTAATTATATTCGAATGTTGTTTCTGAGACACTGGTATATCCCTTTTTCCTTTTCAGCTTGTCTATGGTTGTTTTCAGGCAAATCGGCTCCGTACTATTAGCTTACAGAAAGATCATGTTGATTTGTGCTTGAGAAATGAAAGTTTTGGTTCACAAAAACCAAATGCTACATCCGAAAGATTGCAGTTTTTTAACGTACAATTAGCCAGGGTATTTATAAATCATGTCCGTAAACATGACTTGCCTACTTTTTTCTTCTTACAAACGCATCTGACTTCAATTCCAAGTTGAGTTTCAACTTGGGTTAGGTTTGATTGGGGTTGTTTTCAGAATTATAGGAATAATCTGAAATTAATTCTAACCGCGTTAATAGATGAGGTTTAGATTATCCTTACTCCTAGAAAAAAAACGAACTCAAAATTATGAGGTTGTCTATGCCAAAAAAAACTAAATTTGATTGCGTATTTAAGATAGTAATAGGCTTATATTACCCCCATCTTTGAAAACAACCCTAACCCAAATTAATGCTAGCTTGAGGCTTGGCCTATATACATAATAATCTTACTTGAGGTTGGCCTAAGACATCTGATGTGTCCATATGAGTAAAAATACGCTGAAGTACATTTTGTTCCATAACGCAACAGCAGCAGGATAGATAGATATTGAGCGATTTTACGTGTACATGAAGAGTTGCGACGATGTTGGTGAAAAATTCTAAAATCATTTTGTCATAAATTTGGCTGCTGTATCACATAAGTTTGTATCATGAAACTTATTGCCTTATAAAAGTTTTTACGACAACCATGATATTTTTCATGACAAAATGGAGTTGATATTTTACGACCACCATTACAAAATTAAGCCTCTTATAAAACCGCTCACTCTACTTTTTTACATGAGGTGTTGCAATGGTGTTGATGAAAAACTTCACTCGATTTCGTCATAAATATTGGCTATTGCGTCACAAAAACTTGCGTTACGGATATTATTACCACAAGAAAGTTTTCATAACAACCGTGATATCCTTTTATAACGATTGGCCTATATGGTGTTGTTTTTTCATGAACACCATAGCAAAATTTCACGTAAAAAGTTTGTATTAGTTTTATATCCTCCGTGTTTTTTGGAATAAGGTCCAAAACTAGTCTATAAGCTGCCAAAACAAACGCTTGCAAAAAAATGTGATTTCGGTGACAAAATCGAAAAAGGCGGCTTACAAATTGAGATAAAATCAATAAGAATGATCGATATAAGCTTTAGTTGTTTTAGCTGCATCAGAAACCAAAACAAATTTACAAAATTAATGATAGTTCAAATAGCTAGCTTAATGCTGTAGCGTTGTCAAATAACAAAGCAAATGTAAATTAGCTCAATGCTATTTAAATGCAATGCTTGTCTCGCCCAATAGACCAATAAGGCCCGGTCTACATTGTGCGTAAATCGTGAGCGAACGAGCGTACCTTTAATTTATTTCAACCAACTGGCACCTTGTACGCTGGTAAGTTCATACTTCGGGCGTACTGAATTTCTTTTTAATGTAAACGATGGATACGCTTGTACGCTCACGAATTTTGGCACAGTGTAAACCGGGCCTAAGATGAGCATAAGACTATTGAATGGTCTAGGGCGGCAGAAGAGGATGTATTTGAGTTTGAATCCCTTTAAGGCTCTTTGAGAAATCTTGGTAAAAGTTTTGACATCAAGATCAAAAAATATCCGTTAATCAAATTTGAACCTTCTATGACGTCATTGACGCGTCGAGTAGATTATTACTTTGTGTTTTCTATCTTCTTCAGTGACGTCATTGAAAAATGAAGCAAATTGAATCATTATTGATAGCAATTCTCTACACCATGTCATCAACCCAAAACCGTTAAAATTGTATATTTTCAAAAAAATTATAATGATATTTTCGGACGTAAAACATTTCATTTGAGTGAAAAAGTGTAAATAGGCATACAGTAGGTTGCTGTAAAATGATCATCTCCTTTTGCACAAATGGAAGGTTCAGGAATGTATAAATGCGAAAACAGGTAAGCGAAGTCGATTTGAAGGCTTGAGTTTGTTTGTGAAACAAAATGTGTAGATTAAGAGTATAAAGCACGGTCTACTGCGCTTAAAATCGTGAGCGTACAAGCGTATTTTTCGTTCATTCTAAACAAAAATTCCATACGCTCGGCGTACCGCCTTAATCAGCGTACATGCTGACTGTTAGTTAACATAAACTAATGATACGCTCGTGCGCTTACGGTTTTGAGCATAATGTAGACCTGGACAAAATCATTGGTTTCAACTGGAACATTAAGCTTTTGCTGGGGGTAAGGCGGCACCCTTCAAAAATTTGTGCAAACACTTTTAAAAGCCTATGTTCAAATGAAAAGTGGTTTTTGACTGAAATTTTTCTTAAGTTATCGAAAATACAAGAAAACTTTTTTTTTTGTATTTTTGCAGGAATATTTTGTACGCATCGGTACCAAATGTTTACAAAAAAATGCCAATATTTCGAAAGTTTAAAATTCATCAGATTTAGCTACAAGCTAAGCGATTTTCAATGCTAACGTTTCTTCTATCAGTAGAGTAAGCATCTTCAAAACAAAATAGAAAATAAACTGATTTTCTTTCATGCAACGCTACAGATAGATTTTGTGTGTTGTAGAATTGTTTATTTGATTCTGAAGATGACTGTCGAGCTGACAGCAAAACGTCAACCAAGATTTTATAAAGGGAGTGACTATTTTTAAGTTAAAGAGAATAAAACGAGAATGAGGAGTGTATATTCATCCGTGCATTTTTCTTTTACTTTTTTTAAGAGTTAAGATTTGGGTTTGAATTAAGGTTTGGATTAGGGTTAAGTTTGGGATTAGTTTTTGAGCAAGGATTTGAGTTTGGGTTAGATTTGGGTCGGAAATAATACAAAAGTAGATCAAAATTTCCTCTGAAATACCCTCTTCCTTTAAAAAAAGGCAAAGACTAAACCACGGTATGACTTGAATGTGACGTACTTCTTTATTCGTTGGTTTGTACTTTTGTTTTTAGGCTGCTGCAGTGTGTGTTTTAACACTGCTTTTGTTTCAAGATGTTGTGGTGATGAACGCTGCTTTGCTTTTACTTTGCCAATTAATTATGCATGACGATTGACAAAGGAAAGCCAAATATTCCATACTTTTTCATGTATTGACATCGATGGCCAAAATATCAGCATAATTTTACAGTAATTGAAGATGCTGTTGTAACGATTTATTTACGGGATAACAGCTTTTAGAGTATTTTGTATAACTGACAGCACGGCCGCATTGCGATGTGTCCTTTTCACTCGCACTCATTTATCACCAATATTTCGGTTTGTGTTTCTATGCAAGTTTGCAAAAGCATGCGAAGAAAACGGTGTAATGCGAACAAATAAATCATGCAAAGCTTTCATAATGATGCCTTCCCCCTCAAACTACTTACTTAGAATCAAGCTACTGATTCTTGAGTATTGATCCGTCGTATGTTTAGATGTTTGAAGTGCTCAAACGAATGTCATCAACAAAATGCTTGTCCAGAATATTACAAAGTTGAAGAAAGTAACAAACGTAAGCAAAAATAATAATTCTTGTTGATTTTTATAATACTGGTCGTACAATGTACATGCTGTCAAGTGTATACAGTATGCACGTCGGCAGCGTGGCCGAGTGGATAAGACTTCGTTTTTACGACAACCTTGATTGCATGATTAGGGGTTCAAATTGCTCACTGTTAACGTTGTTGCGTCCTTGGATAAAACGCTTTACGATGATTATCTCTGCTTGGTGGCTTCGAACAAGAGGCAAATTCAGTGGACAAGAATTCGAAAAAATCCACAGGAACATTGGATCACTGGAAACTCCCAAGCAGGTACGGATCACCCAATAGTTATTGTCTGACGCAGTCCGCATGGGCGTCGGCAAGGGGGGTGGGGGGGGCAGGGGGCCATGGCCCCCCTGGATTTTCACATATACTCTCTTAAACCTCCCAAATTTTAAAATTCTTTCTTTTTTAATAGTTAGTACTGGCTCTATTCTTATTGGCCCCCGCTGAAAATTTTTTCTGCCGATGCCTATGGGTGACAGAAAGATAAATATGCACTACAGCAAAAAAGTAGTCAAGTTCAATACACCTTGATGATTATTCCTTTCATGCGTATAAACCAAACACTCTACCTAACCACAGCAATGCGAGCAGAGCACTTATTAGGATTCTATTTGCAAGACTCCTTCAACAGGCTGCGCCACCAGCGCGTAGAAGGCTTGGTCTGAATGGGATATAGGAGTCAAGCGTCTTTCCCAAAAAGACTAAGACGCATTGCTATTTCGGGAATAGAATCATGAGTCAGCAACATTTTGAACACAAGATTTCTTCCACCTTGATAATGATATTCAGTTTTCAGATACTGACCATTAGGCTTTGGCCTAGACCTTTTGCTCTGTTGTTAAATTGTGTAACGCCTTCAGCTGAGCATCCTTTATGGTGGACGCTGAAGCATAATTCAAGGTGTGTTTTGATCCTGATCGGTTCCGACAGACTTGATAAAATCTCATGCTCTTTTGAACACAACTTATTTTAATATCAAATTTGCTCGAACAACGGTTCAAATAGCACTCAAGTCATGTGACACATTGAATCGGAAACCGTGGTTAAGATCCAAAATCGGTAAAATGGTTGCAAAACAAATTCTTCAAATTGTTTGTTGTCGTTGGCCATTTATCTACAGTGTTCAAACATTATTTTACAGCAGCTGAAAAATGTCGGGAGCGAATAACTCTCAACATCTCTGGTCTACGTTACGAGACTTTGATAACCACCTTGTGCAACTTTCCAAACACATTACTCGGTGACAAACTACTGCGAACCGAGTACTATGATCCAAACCGAGACGAGTACTTTTTTGATCGAAACCGACCTGCATTTGATGCTATTTTATACTACTATCAAGTAAGTTATAATTGTAATTATTGTAATTACATGTTAATCGCCTAGTTGCCTTGACCAGCAGATAGCGAAAGGACGCGTAATTTTTGGTATTCGAGTGAAGCTTCCACCTGCCCACCTATCTACCCCACTTGGTGGAGTCTTCTTTCTGTCCCTTTAATTGGTGAAAGTCAGACTGGAAAGCTGTGGTTTAACTCGACCGGGAATCGAGCCCGATTTTACAGTTTCCGTAGCAGGCGCTCTATCCCCTCGACCACTGATATGTTAGTTGCTTTTTTGCAAGTCAAGCTTGAATAAAAAGCGTTTGGAATGGGCGCAAAAGTAAGGATATAAAGACAAAAGGTCGCTATGTATTCTTCAGAAATAACATTTTTAATGCATAAAACTATCCACAAAAAACAAATAAATAAATAATAAGCACATTACAATAAGAAGCAACGTTCTGCTAAGGATAGGGCTTACATATGTTACGGTATTTACAAGTTCCTTCTCGCCTCACGGCAGGTTCATATATCATTTCAATGCTGGCCATATTTGAAATACCAGAAAACAGATTTTTTACCATATCGCTATAGTTTGCGTAGTAATTCAGTGGTCTGAACAATGACGTCGTCAAATTAATTGACGGAAGAGCAACAAAATTTTGATCTGAGAATTTATGAAAATTTGATGAGGCAAATTTGTCAAACTTTTCATTACGGTATTTTTATTGAAATGAACTTTAAGCGGGCTACCCTTTAAAGAAATTTTGAAAAAGGAGACAAAAGCTAGAGGCAAGTGCAGAAAAATGTCCACCAGAACTGGGCCGTAGCCAGATGTGTTTTTCTGACAGGGCTCAGAATTATACATAATATTACATTTACTGCTTCCATAACACTGAGTAAGAGTTTCCCTAACGGGCTGAGCCCGCTTTGCCCTGCTCTGGCTTCGGTTTTGCACTGCCATTTAAGAACAGAAAAAGTTGCTAAGTAGTTGACCTATATACTATGCGCTGTACGTACTTGGCTTGTAAGCATGTCTACATGGCTGGCCAGCACGTCTTACCTGTAGATGACAGGGCAAATCTTGCATCTAAGAATCACCAAAGATGGTGGATTTTCATTGGATAACGGGCATGCGGATTAGAAACTGTGACACGGCGGTTGCCTGGGTAAAGTAGAGTTACCGTCTCCAAAAAAAAAAACAACAAAAACGGCGGGCCCTAGAACTCTTAAAATATAACGCAATGTAAATTTTGGTCAGGACAAAAGATTTATTCTCATCTGAGTAGCGGTCATCCAATCACGGTTTATACACAATTCAGTAACTCGTAAACACAGTACACGAACACACTAATCGTGATCATCAAAGGGGGATATTATGTGAATAGAATGACTAGCAACTCATTCTTTCAGTTAATTCGCAAGTGACTTCCTCGATCCTCATAATTGCTCAAAGTTGCTTTTTCATTTATGATTACAGAGCGGTGGAAAACTGCGACGACCGTTAAATGTTCCTGTTGATATTTTTATTGAGGAAATCAAATTTTACAAGCTCGGTGAAATCGCATTAGGAAAATATAAAAACGATGAAGGGTACATTAAAGAGAAGCCGAAGCCTCTGCCAACATCTGAGCCTCAAAGAAGCATTTGGCTTTTATTTGAGTAAGTGCTGTAAAGTAATGGCGAAGTTTTACGCCTGTTTAAACTATTAGTTTTTTACTGAAATGCAACAAAATCTTTTTGAAGAGATTCGCATCGTTTTGACTGTGCATAATAGCTATTGTCTATCAAGAAAAAAAATGGAGAAATTAGTTGTTTTAACTTTTTTTATGGTCGAGCGGTAATGCGTTCATCTCTGGAGCGGGAGGTCTAAGGTTCAAATCTCGAGCCGGTTAAATCGGACACAGTGTTGCCAATTGCTTGCCATCATTGCGACATTTCTTCGAAAGCTGTGTTGCCTGCAAGCGCAATGACGCGAAGATGGGCCCCGCAAACTCGTTACACGCTTCTGCGTACCACAGCGAGTATAATGAAAAATATGATTTGATTTTGAACTTTTTTTTGCAATCATTGCTAGTCTATTTTTATGCAAATTTCAGCATAAATAAAAAAGCATTACTAATTTTCAATCTTTTTCAGAAATAATTGAAAAGGGCATGATTTTCTAAGATCTACAATTACTGCGATTATACAGCGGTACTGCAGTTTTGGACTATTTTTAAACTTACAGCTGTTTAAGCTTGAGCAAGAAATAATGAATTGCAGTTTTTTTCTACGTGTTTTGACGTAAACTGTTAAAACCAGAAGTCAATTTTAAAAGTCATAAAACTTTTATAAACTTGTTTTGTATCTCAATTACATCTCTGCTCGTATCATTTACCTAACTGCTACGTCAATGATTAAATTAGGGTAACTTTCATGCAGAAAGTTGCAGGAAGTTTTAAAGCTGTTTAATCATTAAACATTTGACACAAAATTACCCTCAACTACAATTTAAAAGCATCAAGAACCTTTGGCTAAAGTTTAATTTAACAGCTTTTTGTAACTAAGATATCCAATTTTTTGATGGAACTAATTATAATAAGTTCACAGAATTACGGAGAAAAATGACTGGATGGGCAAATAATTTCCATTAAAAAGCACAGAGCCCATACAACTGAAAATATTCTGTTTATTGATTACGTTTCGAGATTTTCCTCATCTCATTATCAAAGTTGACCTGTGAGTAGGCCAAAAAACTTAAAACGAAAATAAGCAAATTTGAAATTACGCTATAAAAAGTCATAATAATAAAGTGTGGAAGAAAAAAGGTTACGGTACAATTGTAAATAGACTATCAAATTGTAAAATCACTCTAAATTTGAGAATTGCGTGATTTCATCTTGTGATAACTTACACAACTTTACGAAATAGTGAAGTGGTTGACGCCAGAACAAACAAGTCAAAATTACATAGATATATAAATGACAAGTAGGGCGAAGTAGAAATTCGAATTGCAATATAAAACAAGTATTAAGCTTGCAAGGAATAAGCAAAGGGCCAAATTATGCTTAGATACATTATTGAAAATAATGTATTGAATAACTAGAGCGAAGTGGAAGTTTTGTCAATATTGAGTCGGGGCTGCTTTTCTTGAAAAAGTAAGGTTTCTTTTTTTAACAATTTAAGCCAGTTACTTGCATGAAACAAGACAATGAAGTTATTAAAATCATTGTGATGGTCCGGGTTTTCCCGAAGGTGTATCGACTGAAGAAGTATAGACTGAAGAAGAACAAAAATTTGGATGATACTATTTTTCAAGAAATGTCTTCGAGCAGCATCTACCCCTTGTCTTTGTGGATTGCCCACTCCATAAGGACAATTTCCATAAATAGCTATTTTGTCTGCCGCTGGCTCCTTCACTTACCAAACAGCATCGTGGTTAAGTAACATTCTCAAGCCTCTTTGTGAACGCTCTACAGTATTACAAGATTTGTTTGAATATGTGAACCAGCTTTCAAAAATTCCAAACCTCTAAAACAAATTTTTAGTAAGTTTTGATGCGAAAAACTTATTTAAAAGCATTCCACTCGACTTCACTTTTAATTTAATATTGGACAAGTTATTCATCAATCAATCGACCAAAATGTTTGGAACAGGCGCGTAGCCAGAAATCTTCAATGGAGGGTGGTGTCACGGGGGTCAGAGGCCAAGAAAAAGGTCTACAATTGGAACAGCTTTTGTGTCCGAATTCATTGAAAACCAAAAAGAAGTCTTTGCCTGAAATTGGAACAATTTAATGTATCCGCAGTCTATTGAACGTTTCAAAATGTGCTTTGGATCAATGTTTGAGTCTATTCCAGTGCAAAAATCAGTCTCAAAACTGCTAAAAACGTGGTATTTTCCATGTTCTGCCTTTTAGTCGCCAGGCAAATGAGGGGGTGGGGATGTAGCCCCCACTCCCGTCCCCTTGGCTATGCTCCTGATTCGGAATAAATCGATAGCATTTTCAGAAACTTCTTGAAGGGACCTGCAAAAATGGCACTCTTCAGTTTAACGGTAAGTTTTACAAACAACTTGACGGAATGGCCATGTGATCTCCTTTGGCCCCAGCCACATAGGCGTAGCCAGGGGGTCCAGAGGGCCCGACTCCCAAATTGAAATGCCACCAATGATAAAAATCATGACAACGAAGCTTATTATTTTTTCAGTTTCCCTTAGCTTTTTGTGTACAACTGCACACGCATTCACCAGTAAATAACAATAATATTAACAACGACGACCAAAGGCCCAGGCCCCTTCCATAAAATTTTGCCGACCAATTTAAACGTATAATCCAAAGAAATTTAGGAATTTTGTCATAAAAGTAGCAACCTCAGGTCCTCATTTAACCTTTTTATGAACTTAATGCAATAGTTATCAATTCCAACAACTTTAAACAACAATCCACCTCCACCTTGCCAGTTTTTTAGCGACAAAATACTTTTGAAAAAAAGTTTGCTAGAGGAAAGCTTATTGAGCAAATTATTGAACTTGATTTGAGAGGGCCTGCGCCCCCTGGTCGTACATGCACAGTTACTACTAAAACTGGCTATTTTCATGATAAAACAAAAGTCTCCAGGCAAATCTTTGAGTGATTTATTGTTCAGTGCTAAAAATATTGCGGTAGGCAATGTATCTTGCTTCCCACCCCCTGAAACAAGTTACTCTCAAAATTTAATCTAAAATGCAAGATTTTAAGCGTATTTTAGAAGTAATCTGTAAGCAAGGGTAAGACTGAGCAATATTAACTTTTTCAATTGGCTTTGAAATCTAAAAATTTAGTTCTTTCAAAATTCAAATGGCTTTTAAAATGTGCAAAATGCGATCCAACATCATTATCACATGTTGGATCCGGTATTGTCCCCGTCGACGGAGTTGGCCGGACTTCGTATGGTCATTGTCTTTACCACGCCTCGCCATTTTGTTCGATCACATGCATCCTCTTTCCCCAGTCCATTTTTCTTCATCTCATTCTCTACTTGCTTTTTCCACGTTTGTTTCGGTCTTCCTCTTCCTCTACTACCACTCACTTCAAATTTCAAAGCCTTCACTACCACATTTTCATCTTCCTTCCTCAAAACATACCCGTGCCACCGCATACTGCTTGCTTTAGCCATCCTATTCAAAGCCTCCTTTATGTCCAACATGTTCATCAACTCCTCGCTGTTTCTTCGATCTAATAGCTTCATACCACACATCGCTCGAATCATAGCTATTTCTGTTCTTCTCAAAATTGCCATCTCTTTTTCTCTCAAGCACCATGCTTCACTTCCATACAACATAGCTGATCTTACACAACTTTTGTAAATCTTTCCTTTCATCTTTAATAAAAACCTTCTGCCTTTAAGTATTTCGTTGCATTCTCTGCACTTCATCCAACCAATTCTTGATCTAGCTGTTACCGCTATTTCGCAACCACCAGTTGCATTCAGTCTGTCACCTAGATAAGTGAACTTGCTTACTGCTTCCACACCATCACACAGTTTTTCATCTTCTGATCCCTTGAAGTTCTTTAACACGCTTTTACATTTCTTACAAACAAAATTTTTATTCAAATAAACTACAACTTTCTTCTTGTCGGTGCATCTTGCGTGGACCCACTTACCACATGCTGCACATAACACCTAATTAGACATAACTCGTGTTCCACACACACCACAAGGATCTATCGTACTGTCAAACGCTTCTTCCTCCATCCCACTCACCATCAACTTTGTCTTTCCAAGATTGACTCTCATCCCTTTGCTTTCAAACGCCTCTCTCCATTCATCAAAGTTCTCTCTTAGTTTTTCCATAGTTTCCCCCATTAGGACCAAATCGTCGGGATAAAGAATTTGCTTCATCCAGCCTTTCCTTGCACTTTCCGTTACTTCATCTATCACCATAGCAAACAACAAAGGTGACAACACAGATCCTTGGTGTACACCAACTTTCACAGAAAATTCTTCCGACAAGCCCAATCCAACTCTAACTTTCGTTTCTGCTCCTTCATAAAGACTCATCACCGCTTTGACCAGGAATTCAGGCAAACCTTTCTTTCTCATAGCCCATTCCATCACTTTTCTTGGTACTCTGTCAAATGCCTTTTCCAAATCAACAAAACACATGTACATTCTTTTATCTTTCGCTCGATGTACTTCTTGCAACCTTCGTACTAAGAATAAGGCATCAATTGTTCCCTTTACAGGCATGAAACCAAACTGTGCTTCATCAAAATCAACTAATGCTTGTATTCTTCTCTCCAACACTCTTTCAATAATCTTCATGCCATGTTCAAGCAGCTTCACTCCTCTATACGAACCACAATTCATCACATCTCCTTTTCCCTTAAAAATTGGCACCACAACGTTGGTTTTCCATTTACCCGGGATTCCCTTTCCATCCAAAACTCGTAGGCAAAGCTGTAACATCACTTCCTCAGCAATTCTGCCACCTGCTACAATCATCTCCGTCGTTACTTCAGAAAGCCCCGCAGCCTTTCCCTCTTTCATTTTCCTAATCGCTTCTCTCATTTCCTTGCGAGAAACTTTCTCTACTGGCCCCTCAACCATAGCAGCGTCCACCTTGTGGTCCCAAGCATTTTCCTCATTCATAATTCTCTCCATATGTTCCTTCCATATTTTACATCGATCTTCTTGACTGAAACCAATTTTTCCATCTCTACCCTTAATCCATTTTCCTCCTTCAACATCTTTTCCATTCCTTTTCATAAATTTTACGAATTTGAAAATTTTGTTTGGTTTCTCACGTAATTCTTCCATTTCCTTTTCAGCTTCCGTCTTCATTACTTTAGCAATCACTTTCTAGGTTTGATTTCTCATTTTCCTGTAGAATATTTTGTGTTCTTCCAGCCCAGTTTTGCAAAACATTTTGAATGCTTCCTTCTTTCTTGTTATAGCATTCCTCATTTCTTCATTCCACCACCATTTATTTTCTCCATTCTTTCTGACTTTCTTCTTCCCACATAGCTCATCACATGCCGTCTGAACGCTATCTCTAAAAGATTCCCACAAATTCGTTGTTTCAACATCAACTAACTCTTCAACTCTTCTTTCAATTTTTTCTAGCATTTCTCTTTTAATTTCCAAATCATGCGCTTTACTGTGGATTCTTTCTTGACAACTTTATTCAGTTTTCTTTTATCCACATCGGCAACAAGCAGTCGACGTTGCGATTCCCATGGAATTACCTTAACGTCGTTCAATTGCTTTCTGCTTTCTTTACTAACTAAAATAAAATAAATTTCAGATTCATTATTGCCAGATTTAAACGTTATCTTTCTTTTGTCTGTCTTCTTCAACCACGTGTTTGCCACACATAATTCTCTTTCGTTACAAAACTTAATTAGCATTCTTCCTTCCGCATTTCTCTTACCTATTCCATTTCCTCCAAGAACACCCTCAAAGCCTTCTATCTCTTCACCAACATGTCCATTAAAATCTCCCAGTCCAAATACCACTTCACTAGGATTCTGTAGCTCGTATTCGCCTGCCAATTCGTCATAGAACCTGTGCTTTTTTTCAAGTGGCCTCCCTGCTTCCTCCCTCCCTCCTGTGGCCCATACGCTGATATTACTCGTATTACTTGCTTTCCAAACGCTAACACTACCACCATAACTCTGTCACTTTTTCTCCGGACGTCTACCACCTTCTCACATAGCTCTTCTTTTACCAAAATTCCAACCCATCCGATACCAGAGCTGTTTCCAGACCACCACAATTTATACCTTTGTCCAAAAACCCCGAGAAATCGAGTACCTTCTCTCTTCCACCTTACTTCTTGTAAGCCGCATACATCAACTTTCCCTTTCCTCAACTCTTCACATACCTCCACACCTCTTCCGCAGAGACTTCCAACGTTCCAACTTCCAAGTCTAACAGGAGAATGTCGCTTATTTTTTCGAACAAGCCTCTCTGCCTAAAGCCCGAGCGCTCCAGGTTGCAGATTGACGATCAGTGGTAACCCAGGAGTGACTACTCAACCGACCGAGCGAGACAACTTGCCCAAGGGGCCGACTCTCTTCTACGCTGTTATCTTTTACTTGTTTATTTTTCATTGGACCATACATTTTTGGAGCAAAATTTCTACGGAGAGCATGCCCTTGCTTACCTTCAACCTCAGTTTTAAGACTTGAGCGGTCTCGAGACACTAGTCTCTCCCACTGTTTTCTAACGTGGTACAAAACTATGCTGACATAGTTTAGCCGACCAGCCGAGGCCGTTACCGTGTGGTGGAACTAGGACCCATAAGTCAGCAATTGGTATTTGCAGCAAGACCAGAGTACTTAAGCCTCACATATGATTACATGAGCGGCTGCCCAAAGTACAAAGGTACTACTTGTCTGCACATACCTACCACACAAATGGCACATACCTACCACACAAATCCAAATGGCATTAAAATTGCTATTTTTTTAAATCACAAAAATCGCCTACTTTCCACTGCTGAGGGTTCCACCCTCAGACTACTGACTATGATGTACTTGAGTTGTGCATGTTGCTGCCCTCGTGTCCCGATTTAGATATTTTTGGAACGAGTTTGGTTCAAGTCTTCTCCTTTTAGCAAAACCCTTGCTACATTGCCAAAATCAAGCCCCGGCTTCTGATCTTTCATTCTACGGTATCTTTATCCCATAAAAAAGCCATCTTGTCGAAAAATTTTGATGACGTCATTGCTTGTGACTTGCGGTTTGCCTCCAACTCCCAATTAAAAATTCTGGCTACGCCTATGCCCAGACATTGCTGACATATGTATGAATTGGCTGTTGGAGAAAGTATTTAAAAACGCCATTGCTCCTTTCAAAATTTTTCGGTACGTTGATGATTTATTTTGGCTTTCGATAATTCTCAACATATTGACGACAAAGTCGATGCATTTAATTTGATCCACAATAAAATTCAACTTACCAGAGAACCGGTAGTGGAAAAGTATTTAGGCTTTTTGGATGTCCACATCACGAAAACAAGGGAAAGTTTAGAAGCCAAAATTGTCAGGAAACCAACCTTCACGGGCTCATACATCAATTGACAAAGTTATGTTCCTCTCAAATACAAGAAAAATTTGATATTTACTCTTCTTGATCGAGTGTATATAAGATTTGAAACAGCTATGTTTTTATTCATCAAGCGCTCCAAAAAATATCCACTTTGTTACAGAAGAATGGTTTTCCAACTCACTTTATTAATCATAACATTGCAAAATTTTTGAAACAAAAATATCAAAAATGCCAAACCATCAATTCTTCCAAAACTCTCAAACCTAGACTGTTAATTATTAGATTACCGTACGTGCATTTAATGTCAAATCAAATCAGAAAAAAAAATTAATTCCTTTTTTAAAAGCTCAGTACCATATGCAAACCTCATTTTGATTGTTGAAACTTTTAACATTGGCCGATTTTTTACGCATAAAGACAAACAGCATACACTCTGCCTCTCCAATGTAGTGTATCAAATCAACTGTAGTTGTGGTGAATTTTATATTGGACAGAATTAAAGAAACCTGATTGCTCGGCTTAATGACCCCAACCCTGTAATTTCTACTTCCAATGATACTGATGTCACTAAACACTTTTGGCAAACCCGGACCATCACAATGATTTTAATAACTTCATTGTCTTGTTTCATGCAAGTAACTGGCCTAAATTGTTAAAAAAAGAAACCTTACTTTTTCAAGAAAAGCAGCCCCGACTCAATATTGACAAAACTTCCACTTCGCTCTAGTTATTCAATACATTATTTTCAATAATGTATCTAAGCATAATTTGGCCCTTTGCTTATTCCTTGCAAGCTTAATACTTGTTTTATATTGCAATTCGAATTTCTACTTCGCCCTACTTGTCATTTATATATCTATGTAATTTTGACTTGTTTGTTCTGGCGTCAACCACTTCACTATTTCGTAAAGTTGTGTAAGTTATCACAAGTTGAAATCACGCAATTCTCAAATTTAGAGTGATTTTACAATTTGATAGTCTATTTACAATTGTACCGTAACCTTTTTTCTTCCACACTTTATTATTATCAGAGGTGGAGTCCTCGAGGACGTCCTTGGCCTCGAGGACGTCCTCGACGACACATTTTGAAGTCCTTGGCTTCGAAGCCTCAAGTCCTCGAAAATTGCCCTGTCCTCGGCTCGAGGACAGCACTATTTTTGAACCGTTGAAATTTCGTTGGAAAACGCCAGACACCTTGTGGAAAATCTGCAAAGACCTTTTTTTGGTTTCCTCAAGTAGAGATCGCCTGAAAAAATAATTTTGAAGACCTGTTTTTTTGAGATCGCTTGAAAAAAAATTTCGAGGACTTTTTTTTGGAGAACACTTGCGTCTGTGTCCTTGGTCCTTGGCCTCGAAATTTTTTTGTGTCCTTGGCCTTGGCCTCGAGCCTTGTGTCCTCGACTCCACCTCTGATTATTATGACCTTTCATGGCGTAATTTCAAATTTGCTTAGTTTTGTTCAAGTTTTTTTGCCTAAACTTGCAGATCAGCTTTGATAATGAGATGAATAAAATCTCGAAACGTAATCAATAAACAGAATATTTTGAGATGTATTGGCTGTATGTTTTTTACTGAGAATTATTCACAGAATTACATCGAAAATTGATTACATTGAAAATATAAGGTTGATCATGTGTATATTAAAGATATACAACGAAAAATACTTAAAAATTCTTGAACTTGATTTATTGATTGTTTTGGTCTAATTGCTGTTATGATTTTTTTGTTTTAGTGCAAAGTAATCAACTGGATCATGCATTTTACGACTAATCTCATCACATGATCTGGGTTTAACCCGCACCCTGGTGCTTGGACACGTTGTTGCGTCCTTGGATAAGACGCTTTCCAATGATTATCTCTGCTTGGTGGCTTTGAACAAGTAGCAAATTCAGTAGACAAGAATTCGAAAAAATCCGCTGCTGGAAATTGGATCGCTGGAAACTCCTAAAATCAGGTGCGATTCCTCCTACCACGAAGTAATTATTGCAATGAAAAGAGCGCGGATCAAGTCTCGAAGCCTCAAGTCCTCGAAAATCGCCCTGCCCTCGGCTCGAGGACAGCAGTATTTTTTGAATTGCAAACATTCTGTAGATCGCCTGAAAAAATTTTTTGAAGACCTTTTTTTTGAAGGTCGCCTGAAAAAAATTTTTGAAGACCTTTTTTTGGAGAACGCCTGAAAAGTTTTTCGAAGACCTTTTTTCAGAGAACACTTGCGCCTGTGTTCTTGGTCCTTGGCCTTGGCCTCGAGAGGGTCTGTCCTCGGCCTTGGCCTCTAGCCTTGTGTCCTCGACTCCACCTCTAGTTATTACGCTTGTTTGTACAAGTACATGCTTTATTTCCTTCACAAAGTTGTTTCACTATATTCTACAGTACAGTAGCTAAAGTCAAAATGTGAGAAAGTGCATTTATTTTGTTACATTTTTATATGCTGTACATAAATAATTTTTCTTATAGCTCAGTTCATTGAAATTACTGCATAGATATAGGAAAATAAAGGGCATGTGTTCATACAAATAACTTATTAATATTAAATCTGCGCTCCGCATAAGAGATCCTTGTCAAGCTAAGATGTTGATTGCGTCATTTATTACATCAGATAATTATGTTTCGAAGAAGCTCGATCAATATAGAGATCGAATCGTATTCAAAATATACTGATCGATATTAATTATGTTATAAGACCATCGGAAACTAGCGCTGTATTTCGCTAATGTTCTTATTTATGAAGTATAGGGTAACTCTTTTTGTTGTAAAACTTAGAATGTGAAATTAGAGCTGCGGTTAGCTTTTTAGCTGATTAAATAAATGCCCCATATTTTGAATAATGCTGCTAGGATTTACAGGATCGTGGGTCAGATTGAAGTCGCGGTCTGTCCTGCTGTATGGTGTTTCGACGATACTAATTCATCAGTAATCATCAGAGCGCAGTGAAAATAGCCAAAAAAATTTTTTGGTAGCACGTTAGCATGTGGTGTCAAAAATTGCCATTTTATTCATATAACGTTGCCCAATTTTTGATTCAATCAGTTGAAGTTTTAACCTGCCACCAGACCATTTAAAGGCGCTGAATCATCCAGCCAATTACGGTGGTTTGCAATAACTAAATTTGAACTATATTTTTTGTTTTAATTTTTAGGCTGCGGTTGCAAAGATATTTAACAAATGCAAAGAGATATCCCCCTCAAAAAGCTTTTGGAAACCCTGATTTTTGTTCTTCCCGCCTAAACCACAGTTTTCTTACCTATTCGACCAACCGTGGTTTAGGCGGGAAGAACAAAACTCAGAGTTTCCAATAACTTTTTTCGGGGGATATCTTTTTGTATTTTTTGAATATCTTTGCAACCGCAGCCTCAAAATTAAAACAAAAAATATCAAAAATTACAGTTCAATTTAGCTATTGTAAACCACCGGAATTGGCTGGATGATTCACCGCCTTCAATATTTACAGTGGCGATTACTGGTAAAGTGGCGCAATTCAATGCGGCAACCCTATGAGATATCGATATTCTAAACAGTTTTATAGCTCCTGAACAATTCTATCATTATATACAGTACTATCCATAGGTGGGCACAAATATGTTAATCGTTAATTTGTTAATAACAAAGCTAACTTTTTCATTAACTAGTTAATTCGTAAAAAAGTTTTTTTTATGTTGACGGACTAAATTAACTTACGTTAAGGTTCGTCAACGTACGTTAAGGTTTTCATTGTTAAGTTCTTGCTACATTCATTCATCGTACCAGTACAAACCAATTTGCACTGGTAACACTTGTTGCGTATTAGGACGAGCTTTTTAGAAAAAGCGAAGATAGGAGCTTTTTTTGTGGCAAATAATAAGCTGCAGCCTCGTAAGTCTATTAATTATCGCTGGTTTCAATTTCCAAAGATTTTCCGATCGTAGCTTCATTGGTGCATTTGAACTTATTTTTATCTTGAAATTATACTAGACTGTAAAATGTAACTTCCAAAGCACAAAAAGACCGCCATAGCAATAAAATGTTTCTAACAGTCAGCTCAACAGTGTCATTACGTGTTCCAGAAGTGAATGAATAAAAAGAAATGTAAATTATACTCAAAATGTTAACGAACTAGTGGTTGACAAAGCTAACGTTTTGCATTAACTTGCCCATCTATCGTACAATCTTTTTAACTTCAAATAAAGATTAATAAGGTTTGTTTTGAAAAAGTTTAGAGGATTTCTGGTAACCGGATGTGACGCCATTGAGACAGTTTTAAAGACACACCAGCAATTTTTCATTGAATTGAGAAAATGTGCTTTAAAAAGCAATGTATTTCCATATATTTATGCTTTTAATGATGATTTTTGTGTAAAAGCAAGATGGAGTGAGTTACTGCATTTACTTCCTTCTTTCGTCATAAAAGACATTACATAAAAAGTTTGATATGTGTTTTCAAGAAAAACGACGATTGGATTAAAACAGATATGCTAAATATTTGATAGTTGATACAACTCCAAAGTCCAAACCTATTATTTGGAAAATAATTTCGCTGTAGTATTTTTTACTTGGGGTGTCAAAACTTGGGTCCACAACAACTGACCGCCGCAAATTGACCGCGAACAAACTGACCGCCAACTAACCCTTACCCTAATGTTGGCAGTCAGTTGGTTTGTGATTAGTTTGTTTGTGGTCAGTTTGTGGCGGTCAATTGATTTGGTTTGTCAAAGCTTGCATTTTATAAATGAAAAACCAATCACAAGGCAATATGTGACATATGGAATTAAAAATTCATCGAATTATCAGGAGCGCCGCCACGGGGGGCGAAAGGTGTGTGTAGCCCCCCAATTCAATTTTGGCAAGTTTTCCTATTTGCCTGGAATCTCAGAATTTTTTTCAAGGGTCTAGGGGGTGACGTCATCACTTAAAATGTTTGAATGTGGTTTTGGTCTTTTGTACCGATCAAAAGATGTTTGTGTGGTATAACTTTTTCGATTGTATCATAGACATACCAATGATACCATTGTTTTTGTTGACTCTTTTAGCTCATTAATTTACGTTTACCACTTTCCATTACAAATTATGAAAACTAGTGCAATTTATGGCATACGTTTCCAGCGGTCTGTATTTCTGTTGAAGAAGGGTATACAGCACGTCTACTACTCTACTGCAGCTCGTTGAGCTTTAGCGCTACAGAAAGTGCTTGGGCGTAGCCAGAAGGGGGGCCCCCAATTAAAATGCCACTAATGATAAAAATGTTACAACAAAGCCTATCGTTTCTGCAGTTTCAGTTTCTTTTAGCATTTTGGCATACAACAGTGCACGCGTACAACAGAATAATATTAATATAGACAACCACGGGGCCAGAGCCCCCTCAATTCAAATTTTTGCTAACCAATTTAAATGTATGACGCGGAAAAAATTAAGGGATTTTGTCCTAAAGTTGCAATCTCAGGCCAACATCTATCCTTTTTATGAACGTAATGTAATAACCAGGTCGAATTTACATTACGGCACTATGCCAGGGGCCCCGTGTTCAGATGACTGGGGTGCCGAAACCCAGAAGGGATGGGAGGTATATATCCCCCAATAATTTGGTTGTATCCCCCCCAATAGTTTGAGAACGGTCCACATCTGCATCTCCCCCAATAATTTGAATGGGTGTACATCGGAGCGTAAATGCGGGGAAAAAAGTGTTTTATTCTTGCTGAAGACCTTTTTTTTTGGTCTTCACTTACAATCGGGGAGAAAAAGTGTTTTATGTTTGATGAAGACCTTTTTTTGGTCTTCACCTACAATCGGGGAGAAAAAATGTTCCATTTTTGATGAAGACCTTTTTTTTGGTCTTTACTTAAAATCGGGGAGAAAAAGTGTTCTATTTTTGATCAAGACCTTTTTTTAAAAAGTGTTCCATTTGCATTTTTTTTTGGTCTTCACTAAATTTCCACACCTGAACAAAATCGTGGTCGTGGTTCATCCCCCCAATGTTGAAAATAGGGCAAAATTCGGGTAAAATTGCAAATTATCCCCCCAACGCTCAACAAAGATCGGCACCACTGTCAGATGATATGACGTTTTTTTGGCTTTCACGTACTTTAGGTAGGAAGATGTAGTGAAAATCCCCTAAGTGCCAGGGGCCCCGCGCAATGTAAATCCGGCCAGGGAAATAACATAATTACTAGTAGACCTAATCATCTATTGTACCATTTTTGAATACAATTCACCTCCACGCCGTCAGGCTTAAGGCGACAACAAAATATTTTTGAAAAAAAAATTGTCTAGGAGAGTCGCTCTTTGAACAAATTATTGAATTTGAATTGAGGGGGCTAGAGCTTTAAAAATCTAGTTTTTTCAAATGGCTCTTAAATAAGTAAAATGTGTTCCAATGGCATTAAAATAGTTAAAAATACAAAATATCGCCCAGCGGTTGGGGGCTTCGCCCCCAGACCCCCGTCTGTTACCCGTTTGAGTGACATTACTTTGCTCCCTACGTTTCTCGATTTAGACATTTTCTTTATTTAACTTTTGGTTCAAGTCCTTTCCCTTAAGCAAAATCTTGGTTACGTGCCAAACTGGGCCACGGCTTCCGATCTTCCATTCTACGATATCTTTGTTTTTTAAAAAGTTCCTCTTACGAAAATTTCTGATGACGTCATTACATGTGATTTTTGGTTTGCCCCTCCTACCAATCAAAAATCCTGGCCAAGCCTTTAAGAAAGTGTACTAGCAAATGTGCTGTGTAGGCTATTTTTGCTTATTCTTTATGCTGTTAGATGTGGTCATAACCAACAGATCATATTTCTTCGTTGTGCAGTGTTATCAGTTAGCGGATAGATTAGTAACGTGTTGTGATTTACCAGAACGTAAATTGTAAATGTAATTCAATTGCTTCTTGCCAATAAAAATGATCCTACGCAAAACGGAATATTTGCATAAAAATGGTGAAAATAAATACGCTGAACCACACAAAATTATTTGCTGAAAAACATAATTCACATGTTTGTCGCTATTTCTAATGACGTCATAAAAGATGACGTCATATCTAAAAAATAAAAAATTCTTGATCAGAAACAAGTCAAATTCTTTATATAGATTAGGTATTGTGGGTGAGGAGAGTACGCAAAAAGCATCTTTATAAACCTGAATCGCCTTGTTATTAGGAGACGCTTATAGCGTTAGAAATGCTTTCGGGTACCCTTTCACCCTTAGAACTACTGTCAATAATCACGGCGCATAATGCAGATAGAAACTTTTGTAACATCTACTACATTTTTTCAGATATCCTGAAAGTTCTTCCTGGGCGCGTGTGGTTGCTATTGTATCGATAACTGTTATCATCCTGTCGATTATTTCGTTTTGCCTTGAAACACTCCCCTGCTTTCAACCTCCAAAATCCCTGAATCAAAACACTACTGACAACTACGCCAACACCTCTTCTGCTTCCATGATTACAGAAGCTAACAAATTCAACAACCGTTTTAGTAATCCATTTTGGATTCTGGAGACAATCTGCATTTGCTGGTTTAGTTTTGAGGTTATTGTTCGATTTTTGTGCAGCCCTAACAAGCTAAAGTTTTGGAAAAACATCATGAATATCATTGACATTATTGCAATAGCTCCCTACTTTATCAGCCTGGCAACGGAGGAAGGGAGCCCAGCTACTGCAACTGACGGCAACAAAGGAATGTCACTAGCTATTCTTCGAGTGATAAGGCTAGTCCGAGTATTTCGAATTTTCAAGCTCTCACGTCATTCCAAAGGTCTTCAAATATTGGGTCAAACCTTAAAGGCCTCCATGCGGGAACTGGGACTCCTAATATTTTTTTTATTCATTGGTGTAGTTCTTTTTTCCTCAGCAGTTTATTTTGCCGAAATCGATAAAAACGAAAAGTTTGACTCAATACCAGCAGCTTTTTGGTGGGCAGTGGTTACCATGACAACGGTAAGTACTCCTTATTTTAGAAAATGAGAAAGCTATAGAGCAATCAGCGGTCTATTGGTGAATTGGGATGCGGATACTGAACGTACATTTTTAGGCCGATTTTCGGTTGAGTCAAATTGAAAACTTGTAATTGGTATTTACACTTCATTGTATAAAAGCTGATGTTCAGCAACAACTGAGAGAGTACAAAGTGTTGGGTAAGCAGGTGGACATTAAGCAAGCGGCTGCTTGACTGGAGGACCGATGCTGCCTCTTGACTAAAGCAACTTGATAGAGTACAGGTGTAATGAGCCAACAATTCTACAGTTACATAAAAAAGATCAGATTTTGGACATCATTTTTATTAAAGGCGGTGAATCATCCAGCCAATTACGGTGGTTTACAATAACTAAAATTGATCTATAATTTCTGATATTTTTTGTCTTAATTCTGAGGCAGCAGGTGCAAAGATATTCAACAAATACAAAAAGATATCCCCCGAAAAAAGTTATTGGAAACTCGGAGTTTTGTTCTTCCGCCAAAGCCACAGTCAGGCCCGGCGCCACGGGGGGCATTCTGGGGCCGTGCCCCCCCAAATGACTGCTTGTGCCCCCCCAAACAAAAATTGTGCCCCCTCAAGAGAGGTCTGTGCCCCGAAGAAATTAACTGGCTCGGGGCTACTGGAGTGCAAATCGAGGCCTAAATGTTTATCGCCCGTATTTTTGTGGACTCACACCGGATTTCATAAAACTTTTGGGACGAAGACCTTTTTTGTTTTTGTTTTTTCATCTTCATTTACGAAGTCGCGGAAAATCGCAAGAATTTTGAGACGATAACCAGAATTTGCGGAAATTTTTGTACTGAAGACCTTTTTTTTGGTCTTCACCTTGTTCGTTTGATCCTCACCGGAATAAATTTCTCGTGCCCCCGTGCCCCTCTCGAATTCACATAAATAAACTTTTCGTGCCCCCCAAAATTTATTTCTGCCCCCCCAGTCACGCTATCCTGGCGCCGGGCCAGACCACGGTAGGCCTAATAGTATTAAGAACTGTGGTTTTGGCGGGAAGAACAAAACTCAGAGTTTCCAAAAGCTTTTTTCGGGGGATATCTTTATGTAGTTGTTGAATATCTTCGCAACCGCAGCCCCAAAATTAAAACAAAAAATATCAAAAATTATAGTTCAACTTTAGCTATTGTAAACCACCGGAATTGGCTGGATGATTCACCGCCTTTATGATAATACTATGATGTTCCCTTCGGTATATTTTATGGATTTATAGAACTGCTTCTTTACCGAATTTGAAACATATTTAATCAAGTTATTAAACCAAATGGCTTAAACCGATTTTAAACAAACTTTTCTCAAAAAGAACCCCTACGATGTGAAAGTAATCGAAAAAAGAGAAATTTTACTTTTTTCCGATTGCTGTCTGGTGGAAGCAACATTGAAAAGCTATAAATGGTTAGCCTGACATAAAATGAAAAAATGATGTCATTGGACGTTTTGTAATGGCCTATTCATGTAATATCGATGTGGGTCATATGTAATTAAAATATAAAATAAAAAGTTTAACAGTGATGACACAATCAGATCAAAACATACTTAAAAAAAAATTAGTAGTAAACAAAACAGCTGTATACAAAATTAGATGTCAACTTGATAACTTTGAAATTGAAATGATGATGGTCGGAAGGCGTCATAATGGCTTTCTTCAGAATAGCAGGCAATAGCTTGTCTTAAAAGCGATTAACTATTGAAGTGTTTTGGTTCGTGGCAAAAGCGATGGGTTACATTGCAAGCAATCAAAGGGAGTGATGAATACCGCAACGGCGACAATTACCAATTAATCCAATTAATAAGATTTGGATATCAATCCATGTAAAGTTTCCATGAATTTTCTTTTGTCAGTGGCCACGTGAATAGAGCGTCTGATGCGGTAGAATCAGGTTCAATTTCTCGGTTAAAATCAAAAACTATAAAAATTAGCATTTACGGTTTCCCTGCTTGACGTTCAGCAATGAAAAGAAACAGTGCGATGTCTCCACAGTGCGTAATGTACAGGCGAATAGGTGGCAGCTTGACTCGCAGACTGTAAGATCTTTCGCTGTCGCCTGGCCAACTTAGTAAATAAAATGTAATTGCAATTAAATTACAACTACTATTTCTTGAAAAAACATTTGAAAATATTATTATTTTAGGTTGGATATGGAGATATGTATCCACAAACGCTTGGAGGAAAAATAGTCGGCTCATTTTGTGCAATCGTAGGAGTGCTATTCATTGCCCTGCCTGTTCCTGTCATTGTTTCAAACTTCAATTACTTTTACCACCGGGAAAGAGAAAGCGACGACCCTGTAGTCCAAACAGCTGGTGCATTTAACTGTCCTGGAATGAGACCCTGGCACCGAAAAAAGCGGATGTCTCTCTCTAGTTCATTATCGAATTCACCATGTTCCGAAAAACGGTCACCGATATTTGAGACTGCTGCTTGCAATACGAGAGTCACAGTGACATTAGGCAACGAAAAACGAGAATCAACGGTACTACACGATATTCGAGAGAACACAGCAAACGAGAGAGTCGATTTACTAGACTGCCATGTCAATGGGAAAACAAATAGAAGTTCGAGATATCTCTTTTCAAACAAAGAAACCGATGTCTGAAAACTTGGGCATTGCCCAGTGGGCCAATACGCAAAAGACCAGCATGCAAAAATCGCATAATCAATTACTGGGAGATCGACGTGAAACAAAATTTATTTACGCCCCCTCCACTGTTAAAGCTACAACTAGAGTTTCTGCAACCACCACAAACTACGTTTCACGGAAAAAAAACTTTGCAGTGGTAGTGCAGAAAGGAAATCTGAGATTTCTCAAATTGTTCTATGAAGCTCTTCTTGTTTTGAGCACAATAACCATTCTGAAAACAATAACCATAACCATTATGAAAACAATATCCAACCAAGTTGTTGAACAAGGAAAAAAAAAAGCCAGGCAATCTGAAGGACGAAAACTTTTAAGTGGTTACGTAATTGCATTTTTATTTATTGCAAAAACAGCTTTGACTGATAACTTGCAAAAGAACCAGAGATGCATGAATTGTATTTTCACGTTTAGCTTAATGGTGCGCGATAAATATTTGATTACAATAAATATTTGATTATACTTAAAAATTATAACGTAATCAAACTTAGTTATTTGATAGTGGTATTGCTCCGATTATATTCTTCCTAATACAATTTGTAGCGGATTAATATCGTGTGCGTTTGCTGCTGCATAATCAGAGACATCGATATATGGTTATTTGGCAAAAAGTTCAATTATTCTTTAAAAAGATACTGCTCGAAATCGGTTTTATTGAAGAAATGGAATTACTTGAGGTAATAAAGAGGTTTCCCAAATCTTTTCCACAATTTCTCTTATTCGCGAAAATAAGGTTTAATCCGTTTGACTCCGTACCATTGACAACCATGCATTTCTGAATTTAGTGGCATCACTGAAGGCCTACTATAGATGAGTACTGGTAGCCTAGGTCTAGTACCAGTAACAATAGCCAAGTTTCATATTTGATTAGGTTACTCAATCAGTACTCATTGCTACCAGAGTTGGAAAGTATTGGGTATTACAATAGATTAAGTATTGGGTATTATACGATAGATTAAGTATTGGGTATTATACTCGTAGTACTGTAGTATTGCGCGAATTCTAATTACAGATCTGAGATTAGCCAACAGCAAGTAGCCTATACAGTACATTCTGTTATTTTATTAATTGTTGTACAATAACTTAGCCTAGTGAACAAGAGTTGGCAAGAATAGGACTGGTAGGCCAGGTTGATGTTGTTTAAGGGCTGCTATAGCAGGCAATAGCTAAAGTCTGCGAGAAATTTTGCATAATCCGTCTTTTGTGATGTCACAAAGTTCCGAAATTCAGGGTTGCCAACAGTACGGAGTCAAACCGATTAAATCGTATTTTCGCAAATAAGAGGAGTTGTGGAAAAAGATTCGGAGCACCTCTTTATTATGTCAAGTAGTTTCATTTCTTCAATAAAACCGATTTTGAGGGGTATTTCTTTAACAATGCATTGCTTTAAAGTACCGCCAGCTGCTGGGCAGCGAAGCAAAACAAGTCTGCAACAGCATCTGAAAGCAAATACTGTAGGCTTTAATTTGAGGATCAACAGTTTATCAGTCTTGGCATGAGGTTTCACATATTTCATCACTTGCAGTGTTTGAAAACATCGTATTCATGAGATCTTCAAAACCTCCAGTAGCAATGATGAGGTTGTCAGTTCCTCCAGCAATCTCGATCAGTTGTTGAATGTCCAATTGTCCTCCTGGAGGAATAATTCCCAAAACGTAAATCTGAAACAAAATGAGTAAAAAAAACATTTAGAAGCACAATAAACAAAGATTTGCGAACTGCCTTTATTACATTGTGGGAAAATTTAGAAGGTAGATCATTGTAAGCCACAGTCACATTGGTGTGGTCAGATTCTTAGATGGCTTTTTTCTCTTTTTGAAAGAGTTTGAAACCTACAATTTCAGCCAGAGGTGGTGTCCTCGAGGACGCATTTTGAAGTCCTTGGCCTTAGCCTCGAAGGTCAAGTCCTTGGCCTTGGCCTCGAAGCCTCAAGTCCTCAAAAGTTGCCCTGTCCGCGACTCGAGGACAGCACTAATCTTTGAATCGTTAAAATTTTGTTGGAAAACGCCAGAAACCTCGCGGAAAATTTGCAAAGGCCTTCTTTGTTTTCTGGTTTTAAAAAAATTTTTGAAGAACTTTTGTTTTAGAACACTTGCGTCTGTGTCCTTGGTCCTTGGCCTTGGCCTCGAGCATTCCTGTCCTGGGCCTCGAGAGGGTCTGTCCTCGAAAGGGCTGTTTTGGCTTTAGCCTCGGATTTTTTGTGTCCTTGGTCTTGGCCTCGAGCCTTGTGTCCTCGACTCCACCTCTGATATCAGCATATACTACAGTTTTTTGGAGATTTTGTTTTACCTCTAGCTCGATCCCTTCTGAAACAAGAAAAAATCCCATGAAACTTGATCTGATCACATGATCATAGTGATCTGGTTTCAGCTGACAATAATATTGCGCTCCAGAAAAATTCTTTTTTATAGTTGCTAATGTTCAATGACCAAGTACTCCGTCAGGCATCACTACCAAGGCAAGAAAGTTTCACTTTAACGCAAAAATCTTTTTCGTGACATATGATTGGCAAAAGTAGGGCTAAAAAAAGAAACAAAAAATGGTCGAACAACCAATAAAAGAACCAAACTATAGTGCTACAAAAATCAGTCAATTAAAGCGAAGCCTACTACGAGAAGATAACTATTCAACTTGAGCAAATGTGCTATGCACTGATAAAGTTTAATGTCCTCATTTTTGTATAGATTAAATCACATACTACCACTCCGTCGCTTCTTAGCAAGCCAGATATCGAAGCTACGTCATCTTGTGACCGTCCATCTGTAATGACCAGCATTAGGTCAGGAACATCTGGTCTATTCCCGTGCTCTTTATTAAACATTATATTTCTGGCATGAGCTAATGCCAAGCCAGTGTTGGTGCCTGAAAGATACGAAATAGACAAAAAACTACACTGAAGGTTTCACGCATGATTTGCTGTTTTTGATCACACTGTATTGAAATAATAAAGTAAATCTTTCGTTGTACTTCATAATTGAAATGATAGTAGTATGAATTATATGGAGTCTTGATATCGTACGTTGGAAAGAAGTAATTATTTGTTATTATGCAGTATATTCTAATTGATTAGGGCCAATATAGTCACGACTTTGACAGCCAACAGACATAAATGTAATGGGAGTTAATGTCTTTTCCAAGAAACGCACTAGTCCTTGAATGGCGCCGATTCTTCAGTCTTACAGCACATCGGATCTTACATGCCGCTGAGCTACATTACTTGCAAAAAATGCTGGAATGCAGTTACGTATAAAATTTTCTGTATTGTGCAATATAATGCTTTATGCCACGTGATAATTACCTCTGCCGTTGTATGGGATATTGTCAAATGCTTGAAGTAATTGATCCATGTCTTCAGTGTAGTTGTTTAATAGAATCTGGGAATCACTGTCAACTTCCCCGTTGTATCGAAACACTCCCAAATTAGCTTTGTTAGGTCCAAGATCAAAGTTTCTAAAAGCAAGGAAATTCCAAAAAATAATGCTCAAAGTTTACAAAGCTAGATAGCGCTGTGTTATCCTCAGCCTGAAACTCTCAGACTGCAAAAATTTTTAACAGCTGCGAAGTTTTGCTGGCAGCGTGGACAAGAGGCTTACGACGACCCTGATGGCATTATCTGGGTTCAATCTGATCCTGGTCATGTTATTTCGTCATTGGATAAGGCGCATTACGATGATTATTTTAACTTGGCGAGAAGAAGTCAATTGTCAACCGAAAGACCTGAAAAACTGTCAATTTTTAAGTAGATGCATGCAGATTCGTTCAAAAGAAAGCGCTGCAGTCGCTTTTTCGTGGGATGATGATAAAGAATCAAACAATCAATCACCAAATGGAGTAAGAAACCACAAATAAAATAATTTCTGATGGTCTATAAAAATTATAAGATAGAAAACCGGTTTCCACCGTTTGTGAGATTTTGAACTACGTAACTACACGTACCGGTATTCGTGGTACTGTAGCTTCAAAGTTCTTTGCCATGATCAAGAAGTCAGTCAAATTCTAAACATTCTTACCTGAGCAAGGCCCGGACAAATCTCTTCACGATTTTCCAGTTGTCAACTCCAACGGATGAAGAGGAATCGAGTGCAACAACGAAATCTATCTGACTTGTTGGGCATTCCTCTTTAAAACAACATAGTTGAATCAGATCTGTTTTGCACAATATTTTTTTGCGTAGAGGTTTTATAGTTTTGAGGAAGTTCTAAAAGTTGTGGAAATAGTGGGGGTAGTAGAAGTGCTTAAACGCAGTGAGGACACTTTTCAGGCATCCACAGCTGCCTAGAGCACAGTAAAAACAGTAATAAATTCATCGTTAATGCCAGCGTTCTAAAAGCACCATTGGAGCGTATCCGCAGCTACAGTTACCCTTAGCGCTGGAAAAAGATCTAGCCACTTACAAGAAAAGATCCACTCTCAAACGAACATGATCGATGTTCCTTTCACAATGTTAATTTAGGAGAACAGTGTTAACTGTGGGATACACAAGTAGAAACCGCGAAAAGATACAATACTTGATCTTAGCTCTTGAGGGCCCAGATTTGATGACCTTATTGCAAAAATTTACTTTAATTCTATGAAATATTGCTTAAAGAAGAAAGATTTACAGGTTGCAGAAGATTTTACATTTGCGGTAAATTAATAATACAAACGTAAAATTGCTGTGTTCGTATTGATAGCCAGCAAATTACTAGATCTTCAATACGAGATCATCCTTTGCTTGACCTCGGAAGTAAAAAACGTTAACGAATGACATTCGTAGCGGTCGACTGCTGCGATGTCATTAACAACAACCACTGACAGTAGGCAGCTCACAACCTATAACAACAACCAACCTTCCAGATGAGCCAGATAACGGTTTTGTTTCAAACTATTAGACATTCTTGTTTACTATACGTTTCGTAGTAACGTTCTAAAATCTCAAAAGAAACATAAAGGTAACTATGATGAACGTTATGCATTTACAATTTTGAAAAAATAAAGGCTTAAAAACATAAAAGGAATTTTCACATGAACGACTAGGAAAAATGTTTTTATATAGTACAAACTTGCGCAACAAGGAGGTTCCACGTCCCACGTGGTGTTGTTGAGGCAAGTGTTTTGGGTCACTGTGGGAGGAAGCAATGTATATCCTGGCTCAACACAAACAAACGTGCAGGTTGTCGAAACACTCAATTCTGGATCGTCACAAACCACTTCGCCATGACGCAGTTCTTGCTCTTCACATCGATTTACTGAAATATTCAAAGTTAAAAAGTGATTCTAAAACATCAGTAGTGAGAAGGAAAATTGCTTTAAAGCAGTTTGCTTTACTAAATTAAGTAATTTTTTATACAGGCTTCTTGCAAAGAAAAATCTCCATTATCGAAAAAAGAACATATAAAGAGTTTCTCTTGAGTTCTCTTTTTCAAAGGTTGGTAAACTCTTCTTTTTTTCTTTCTCTAGTATTTTTTCTCTTTTTCTTTTTTTGTTATATGTGCATTAGTGATCATGCGTGACGTAGCAGTCAAGTCATCGAGTTGACCGATAAAAGTACTGGAAGTTCTTGATATAATTACAAAGTTTTAGGCTTTTTGCGGTAGTGCTCATACTGGAATTTACTAATCCTTTGAAAGAAAACTTTGGTTTCACTTAGTTTACTGAAAGATTAAAAACCCAATTCACTGCATCTTTGCTTCAAAAACGATAAATACGCAACTAAAATTTCTGGAACATTCTGAGTATAGTTAACCTTACTTGGTGCGCAATTAGGTGGTGGATTATCCCAAAGGAGTTTCCCATCTATTTCAATGCAAGTGCTATAAAGCGATCCAGTTCTTACATAATCCGCGTTGCATACAAATTCACAAGCAGACCCCAAACTGACTCCGTCAGTGCAGGATTTAAATCCGTGGAGTGGATCAGAAATTTTGGAGCATTGCTTTCCTAAAGTCAAGCCCAAAGTATTTATCTAATCGAATTACATTTGGGTTGAACGTATATGATAGCTACTGTGATAACTAGTAATTAAAATATTCTTGGTAAAAGTATATTTGAGGGGTTTCTCATGACAATCCTTGTTAATCCCACGCAGGAGACCATTTTCAAAACAAGTCACTACTGTTGATAACAACATCAAAAGTACTACATAAACTGTATAGAAAAGAATAAACCCTCGGTGCTATAAGTTGAAAATATATCATGTTCCAGTTCAACTGTCAGAGGTTTTCTTCCACGACAGCAACGAAAGTCTAATTGATTTTTTCTTTGCTATGTTGTTAGAACCAGAATTCTTGCGTAAGCTAGTAATTTTCAGAAACAAACTCACTTTATGTCGGATGATATCCAAGAAATGCTGAAAATTGCCCAAGCTCGATAAGCACAATAGCACATTTAATAGGAAAGAGTTGTATACCAGAGTCGGGGGATGTCATAAAAAATGGTGTGGTAGAAAATCCTAGAGCTAAGGAGGTAATAATAACTTAACGTAACATCATTTACTGATACTGAAAGACAAACAACTGCTATCAAGTCTAGTCAATTGAGTTTTGTTCGAAGACTACCTTTTATATCGATTTTGTCGAGAAATAAGTGATATACTGCTTACGTAAGCACGATGGAGTAGAATCGTTCCATGCAACTTTTCCGTCATTTTCACTGCAAATGGTCTGAAGCGCTCCAGATATCGAGAACGTCTCTCCACAACCGAATTTACAACTGGATCCAAGTTCCCGTCCGGATGAGCAAGTTTTGAATCCATTTTCTGGATCCAAAAGTTCAGGACACAACTTTTCTAAAAAAATAACTCATAAATTTAGAATACATTAAAAAACAAAGCAAAAAACGGCTCAAAAATGTACAACAAATAAAAAAAAAATTTGCGAATACAAAGAGTCGAGTTTAACTTACTTTGACATTCTGGAGTTGGTTGAGCAAAAGCAGCAATTTTCTGTCGACGTTCTCTTATATAAACACATTCACTGGTGTCGCTCCCAATCAAATCAAATCCTTTCAATAAAACAAAGATTATAAAGGAGTTCAAATTTTATGTATTGGGCAACTCAGACCCAGAGAGCTCAGATCTTGGAAATTGATTAGTGGATCAATTTCCCAACCCGCCAATTCCTCGACAGTCAAAGTAGTTGTAGTCTCAACGGACAACTTTACGGCAAAGAAAGAAAATAGTAGATCAAAATAGCATTTCGCAAGACGGGAAAGACGGACAGACAGGGTAGTTAGGGTAGACGGGTTTTTTAATAGGCCTACATGCATTGCCAGCTCTAGCAAATGCATCGACAAGTCAAACGTTACTCAAATTTTCACTGAATGAATAAAACAATGCAAATTGCTATTTTTAACGCATGCACAGAAAAAAAGTATATTTTTTGTAATCTTATTAAAGCTAAAAACTGGCCAAACCCAAAAGGCATTACAGAGACAATAATTTCAGTCATCAATTTGCTACGCAGCGTGGTGTGGCAGAAACACTAATAATTTGTTGACATAGACTTATTGCATGTTGTGTAAATTTTCTTTATGACTGCGAGGATCGTAAGTTCATGCCTTGGGTAGTCTCCGGGTTCCCTGCTAGGTACCCTTTATGAGTAAATACGGCAATAACTATTCAACTTTCGAAACGGTAACTTGAGACGCGTTAGGTAATACATTTTCAGAAGTAGGTTTACATAAGACCAACTTTCGACCTTATATGCTGGCGACGGCAGGAAATTCTCCATATATTTTTTCATGAAACAAGGCTATCCCAATATACAGAGTTTTATACATTTTGCTTGAACTTATGTTACGTTTTTATGAGTCTCAGAGCTCATAGTCATACTGTGATTAAATTGGTCATTAATCGTAATTTGTAAGTTGAGAAAGATCATTTTCTTTCCGGCATTTGCTATGCTGCATATCATAGATCGTTGCCAGTAGAATTTTACCTTTGTTACATGAGAATTTGCAAATTGTTCCTAATGACGCTGTTCTTGCTCGATCATTCAATTCGGGAGCACATCTTTGTTGTCCGTTCAAAGGAGTGTCAATCATGAAGCACTCCGGTTTGTGCTCCAAAACTAAAGCTGAAAAATGTCCGGTGAAGGACACCACTAATGGAAGTTATGCAAGGTTTTCGAAATAAATGCATGTGATTCCATTAATTAACAAAATGACCCACTCCACTATGTCGCCATTGATCACCGATAAATTAAAATTTTAATACTAAACGTAAACAATGGAGCAATTGATTAGAAACAAAACTGGAAGAAATTAGGATATAGATTTGACAAAAAAAAAAAAAAAACGAGGCCCAAAAAATTGTACAGTAACATATTTTGTATTTAGTTTGAGGTTTTTCAACTTTAACTCATAGCAAGTCAATTTTAATCCTGTCTAAATAGAACGAATGCAATTGCTGTGCAAATATAATCATATCATAATGTTAAAAAATATGATTATTATGAGTGAGCATGATGTACAAAAAATATAAAAATCTGACAGAAACGGTAAAACTTACAAATCAATGTTTTGAAAATGGGTTAAAGCATAAAAACTGGAAATGCTGATGCCAGAATTTTAAAACATTTAAAGTAACTAAAAGCTTATTGCTGATGTTTTTTCTGCTTGTCAAAATTATGTTTCAAAAATAATGGAAAAATATTCGAACATTTCAACATTTTTCTATTTTCCGATACTTACAAGACCTAGTGCTGGTACTTTTTTTGACGTTTTCCAAGCATGCTAAAGCCGGAGCATTGCAGCCGTCAGATGAACAACAACATTTGCATACAGAGCTTGGGACTCGACTGTTACATTGTGAGGGATCCCATGCCGCTTTGTTATTCTAAAATAAATAGTCAATGTTGAAACTATAACAGAGATTTTCTAAAATCAAAAAGTTACTAAGTTACAATTGCAGTTACATTGCAAGAATAGTTAACAATTGTCAAATACCTGTATAGTTACTTTTGCGCACAACTAAAGCAAACAAACTGACGTTTCTTTTTGTGGAATTTTTGGCATGAGAAAATACAGTACGTTATATTGTACACGTTAAAAAAAAAACGTTGGATTAATCTTTAGAAAATAGAAATCCAAAAATTTGCATCGTAATGAAAATACAGTACATGTGGAGCCTGTGCATAGTCCCACTGAGAAGATCCAATTTTACTATTTGCATGCTGTAAATCTGAAACAAATGAAAGTTACTGTAACTTTTACACTCTTTTTAGCATCAGATTCCGATTTTCGATACATTTTAAAATAGCATCCAAGTTACACCTACTAATGAAATGACTAGTTACAGTACTACATAGATAGCTATAGCCCACCTCCGACAACTAATATGTGATATTATTTTGTTACAGAGAGATGTGATGTTGCTCAAGGTCATAAAGTAATTATCGACTTAAAGCGCTTAATCTCTAAGCATTTTTGCTATATATTGTATTATTTAAAGATCTTTATGGTGAATTTCTTGGACAACAGCATTCCCCCCAAAAAAGGAAAAAAATCAATGTTTAAAACAAGGATGTGGAAGCAGCCAAATTTTTAACGCTTCCAGTTCCTCTTGAAGTTTTATGCTTCCGAGTTTGCTTCCGCTTCCAGTCTCTTTCATCAAAGTGCTTCCGCTTCCACAAAAATTTAACCGCTTCCACCGCTTCTGCTTCCAGCTTCCGCTTCCACGTCCCTGCTCAGTATGAAACAGCTATTTGTATCTAGTGTTAAAAAACAGGCAAGTTTTTGTTATACAATAGCCTAGCATGTCATAACAAAATAACTAACATCAAGCAATAATGGCCAATGCACTGCAGTATTTTAATCATGGTCAAAAAAAGACACCTTTTAATCAGTACTCATCGGTAAGTAACGTTCAATTTGTAACAGCTGCGACTAGCTTAGAACAAGTTTTTATAAACTACATGTGACACTACTAGGCTCACTTGGAAGTGCCACTTGCCAGCAAGTGCAGCAGCTACAGCAAACTAAGAAAGAGCCCACGATAACCACATCGTGGCCCATAGGCGTAGCCAGGATTTATATTTTGGGGGTGGCCAAACCACAAAAATCACATGCAATGACGTCATCTGCAACTTTAAAAGAGAAATTTTTGGGGGGCAAAGATATCTTAAAATACTGTAGAAGATCAGAAGCCGTGGCATGGTGTTAGCACGTAACTAGGATCTCGCTCAGGGGAGTGGGGTTCAAACCAATAGTTAAAACGTCCAAATAGGGAGACGTGTTAAGTAAAGTAGTGTAAGGCAAACGTATAACAAACTGGGGTCTGGGGGTTGCACCCCCAGCCGCCAGAGACTATGGGGGTCTGGGGGCAATGCCTCCAGCCGCCGGGCGATTTTTTGCAATTTTTTGGAAAAAAAAAGCTATTTTAATGCCATTGGATCACATTCCGCTCGTATTCGGAGCCATTTGAAAGAACTAGATTTTTAACATTCGAAAGCTGATTAAAAAAATAAAATTGTTCTGTCCTCCTTTTGCTTGCAATTTAAGTCCAAAACACGTTCAAATCCTGCATTTTGGTGTTAAATTTTGTAAGTAACTTAACCCAGGAAGGGGAAGTAAGGCACATTGCCTCCTGCAATATTTTAGCAGTAAATAATAATCTACTCGAAAAGTTTCTTTAGAGATTATTGTTTTTTCATGAAAACAACCAGTTGTAGAAGTATATGTACTACAGCCAAGAGGCCCAGGCCCTCGTAATTCAAAATATGTTCAATAAGCATCCCCCCCAGCTAATTTTTTTTCAAAAGTATTTTGTCGCATAAAAACTGGCGAGTGGAGGTACAGTAAGTTGTTTTTGAAAAATGTACAAAAGATGGTTACGTCTACTAACCATGTTCATACGCGGGCCGGATTCAAATTGCGTGGGGCCTCTGGCGCGGGGCCCCTGGCACTTTGGGATTTTCGCAACATCTTCCTACCAAATACAGGTAAAGACCAAAAAAATGTGTTACGGTCTGAGCGCGGGGCTCTTGGCACTGTACCATATGTTAAATCCAACTTTGGTTATTGCATTGCATTCGTACAAAGGTTAGATGAGGACCTGAGGTAGCAACTGTTAGGACAAACACGCTTAATTTTACCGAACTAAACATTTAAATCGGTTTGCAAAATTGAATTGAGGGGGCCCGGACCCCCGGTTCGTCAATATTATTGTTAATTACTGTTGTGCGCATGTACTGTCGTATGCGAAGAAGTTAAAAGAAATTGAAACTGAAGAAAAAATATGCTTTTTTGTCACATTTTTGTCATTGGAGGCATTTCAATTGGGGATGGCCAGGGGCAGGTAAAACCTCGAACTCTGATACCATGATAGTATTGGTGATATATCACGTATATCACACCCATGATCTCTCGTAAAGACGGTGTGCTAATCAGAGATGGAAACCGGTCTGGTCGACCGGCATCAGTCGGGTCGACCGGCAGGTCGGGTTGCCGGTTGGGTCGAGATTATTCGACCGGCCTGTCTAGCCGGTTGAAATACCGGTCAAATTCTCCTTTCTTGCAACTAAAAGACATCGAAGCACCAACCAAAAAATGCTTATATATTTTATCATAAATAAAACTTGTTATAAAAAAACAATTGAAACAAACCACACCTTTTGAAAACACTTGTTGAATGGTTTCAAGCTGTGACTAATATGCTGTGACCATTAAGACATGGACATCCAGGGGCGTATTAAGGGGAGGGGGCATTATGTCATACCCCCCTCTTTTGGGCCACGGCACAAAGCAAAAAAGTGCAAAATATACTTTAAAATCGCGTAATCAGATTCTAATAAAGCATGCATGTGGAAGAGGCTTGCGCTACCTCGCATTTTAACATCATTTTAATCAGCTTAAAAGAAGAAATGGCGCAGATTTCAGATTTTTTAGTTTTCAACTTAAATTTACAACACTCTACACTTGGCAAGAAAGACATAGATCTTATTTTTTTATATCTAACTAGCCATGGCTTGTTTTGAAGTCGCAGCAATTCTACAAACTGCTGGGGCACATTATATTTCGAATATCTTCTGGCCAATGTCATAGCAGTTTAGTGTTTGCTGCTCGGCAAATTGCTAATAATCTGTAACCAATAGCTAAAATTTTTTTTCTTTTTTGGCCTTTTGTGTAATATTATTAGAAAGAACGTTTAATAATTTAGCTAGTGCCCTCCAGTTCTTTTTATGCTTATTTTGTGCTCGTTTTGCACTCCTCAAAACAGGTCTTTCAAACCAAAACTTAACCTAAAAAGGTCTTAAAATTGAGTCATTTTTGCAAAAAAACGCAAAAGTTTTATTTGCGTTTTTTCTGAGACCCCCGTCCAAAGTCTTCACCCATACCCCCCCTTCTGAAAATTTTTCATAAGATACATTGAACAGTGAACAAAAACCTTCTGTAAAAAGTGGTCGACCGGGCCGGTCAGAAACCGGTCAACCGGCGTAGATTTTGAAATTTACCGGTCGAGTCTAGTCGAGAAAATCCTGACGGATTCCATCTCTGGTGCTAATGCTCATGGCTCTTTCTTAATTACGATAATTTAAGGCAGTGCAAACGTCAAAAATTATGGCAGTGACTAAAGTGGAAATTTTGCTCACATTGTTATGTACCACGAAATAAAATTATTATTGTTACATTTTACCTCAACAGCTGTAGCTAGTTCGAAAATACGGAAGCGCCTGATTTGGAAAAAAATGCTTCCGCTTCCAGCTCCTTTTCAACACTTTCGCTTCCGAGTTCGCTTCCGCTTCCGACCTTTTTCATCAAAGTGCTTCCGCTTCCACAAAAAATTAACCGCTTCCGCTTCCACATCCCTGGTTTAAGATAGTTGTCTTTTCTATGAAATGACAGACATCCTTTACCTGTCTGAAATTGTTGTCACAAGCGAGTCCTTGTTTACATCTTTTAGTAATTATAATTCCATCTTTGTATCGCCTCACTTCATTTTGGCAAGCTTCCTAAAATCATTGTTGTACCTTGCAGTAAAAAAAAGTGAAAACTTTTCACAATACAGTATTTATGTGGGCATTTTCGGATTTCGTCGATTTTTTTCAAAATTCAAAAATTTACATCAATAAAATGGTTCAAATGTTTACAAATGCAATTGTGGGTGAGCAGATCGGGCAGCATACTCATTAGATACTTCACGAAGAGCACTTGAACACACTGCAATTTGTTTTGTTTTTTTTACAAAATGACCGGTATTTTTTCTCAGTAATTATCGGTTGGTAATTAGAGACCTTCAATAATCTGCCCTTTTCTGTTTCCACAACCACGACTAAATCCTACAAAAGTACGTAATTACTTAACCCTGTTTTATACGAATGGAGACCTTTTTGACCCCCTCTTGTTTTTTAGTGATAAATCCCTTCAGACAAGAACTTTTTCATCAACCCAATTTGACTGTGAATTAAATTTATTTAAAAACAACTCCTGTAAATTTGAATTTGCTGGTTAGTAGGAGGAATTTTCATAATTTTGAGATTTGTTGAAGCCACTCCCCCAACATTTACTTATTTTTTGGCCGATGTTTAACTTAAATGACGTTACAAAACGTTCTTATGACGCAAGCACTTTGGCTTATGCATATTATAATTCAAATCAAAAACAGATGTGCAGAATTTGAACCGCCTATGACGTCATTTTCTTGCTCAAATCGGTCGTGACGTCATTATGATTACGTCAGCTGCTCAAAGCACTTTTAATAAAAATATTTTGGTTAACAACAACGCACATACTAAATTTGTTGTTCCCATTCCATGACCTCCGGTTTAGGAGTTAGGTGGGAGTGGCATTTTTGCTCCCCCCCTTCCCCCGTATAAAATGCGTTAGTCAAGTAGTCCGTGTTAAATAGAGTTAATTAGCTCTGTTGTAGAAATTTTAAATTTAAAGGCCATATTTAAAACTGTACAACTTTTCCATTAAATAAAAAACAGGCCTTGCAATACTACAACCTTTGGCCTTGGTTAAACATTTATTTGAATTTTTTGTAGATTTTCTATTGTTTGGTCTTAGCTGTCTGTTTAGAGTGTAGTCACCTGGTTGCTGAAGCAGAACTGTATTTTTCCAAGTTGCTGACAGGCGTCGTTTGATGGTTGGTTTTCGCATGCCCAGCATCTCAAACCTGAAATAAAGCATTTTGAATGACCGTAAGATTGTGGTATTATTGCCGATAAAAATCGATTGTGATTTAAATTTTTTTCTTCACGTTTGTCAATAATCAATATTCCAATAAGACTATTTTGCGTTACAGTGCATCCTCGATTATCCGGCCCCCGATTAATTGGTCCCTCGATTAACCGGCCGGGTTCAACAGTTAGGTTCAGTCAATTATTTAGTCTAAAATCTACACGTTTTACGATGGGAAAAAAACTAGAAAGCCCACAACCTTGGCGTATAAATTGTTTTTTGGCTAAGCTTGTTCGCATAGTAGTTTCATTTTTTTCGTTTTTTAGGTTCTCTAAGTGTAATGTAGTAGGTGGAGGACGGTAGGTACCCCATGATAGATACTTTTCTTATCCAGCCTATTGCTTATTCGGTCAAGATTATGGAAAAAGCAGTAGCGTAGCCAGGGGCGGGGGGGGGCTCGAGTTTCCTCCATTGGCCTGAAAAGTATGCAAAATAGCACGTTTTTTGTGCTTTTGAGGCCGATTTTGGCTCCAAAAATGAAAACAGCCCCCCCCCAGAGGGATTTGGGAGCCGAAGTTGTAAACGACTTGCCGTTGTTTGGACCAGAATAGTAGAGTTCACCAAAAGTCGGCAAAGACCTTTTTTTTTTTTTTTTTTTTTTTTTGGAGATCACCTGATTTCGGTTAGAAAAACCTTTCGAATTTCTGATTTCGGCCGGAAAAACCCTTTAAATTTTGGTGAAAACTTTGTTTTTTTGGAGATCACTTGATTTCGGCCAGAAAAACCCTTTGAATTTCGGTGAAAACCTTTTTTTTTTGTGGAGATCACCTAAATTTGACAGAAAAAACCTCCTCAATCTCGTTTAAGACCAATGAAAATTTGGATCAAGTTCGTTCACGGTTGTATCAAACTTCCAAAAAAGCCCCCCCACCCCTTTGCGAAATTTTGGCTACGCGCCTGGGAAAAAGGTTGCCCAAATTGACCGGATAATTGAGGAAGCACTAAATTAGTATAATTGGCGACTACAGCATCGAAAATTTTGCATCTTTTCAGACTTTTGTCTAGTTTAGAAGAATGTTTACGAAGAACTCTTTTTTCATGGTGTATTGGTACTAAACGTGAGAAAAGATCTAAAAAAAATTTAAAACACTTTTTTAATGTGAGAACAATTTTATAAGAACGTAAGGTTCATTAGCTGCTCAAAATATAAGAACACACTAAGAACAATATTAGTCTTGGCATGTTCAGTAAAAAATTATTAAAAACACGGGGCAAATTTAAAAACAAAAAAATCTGTCACATCCTAAAAAAAATTAATTGCGCAATACAATACGGCGCCTTGTGATAATCATGACCAATAAAAAAACAAACTTTTAACTTAGCAAGAATAAATTTGCGTCACTTTAATCTCCAATAAAATTTAAAAACAAATTAGGAACAAATAAAACTGGAAATTTGTAAAAATATAAGAACAGTTATATGACCTGGAGTTAAAATTTACTAGTTCTTCTAAAAAAAATGCTTAATTCATGAAAACACCACGTTTTTGTAACTCAATAGTTGATTCTATCTTGAGCAAAACTAAACCTCGTAATTTAAGAAAATTTTCATCTAAAAAAAAAAAAGTGTAGTAGGCCTAAAGCAAACTCGTGAAAGGGATATCAGTTTCTAAAAACTTTTCGATTTTACTTCAATTTATCTTTATTTACATTTTGCATTATCTTACCATCACTGCATGTGACTAAGCCAATAATACACGCCAGTGCAAAAATTCTCTTCATATTGAACATGCAGTTAATTCATTGCTCCGGCACTACGATTTCATTAGTACTTCTAAAATGAAAACATCTGTCTTTGATAAAACAAGGAAGCATTTTGCAACATTACCTTATTAATTGCTACCGGTGCTCTATTTTCAGTATAGCAAGACATTTTCAAAGAATAACAATTACAGATCTAAATAGCACGTTTAGACCATTAAGCGATGCAATGATTAAAAAAGCTGATCTTGTACCGGTCATTTGACACGCATATAATTTGTACCTCGGAACATCGAATTAATTGGTTGCTTTTTGGTCACCGGTGTCCGCATTAAGTTGAATGATCTAGGGTTTATCCAGAAGTGTGTCTAAAGTGGAAAGAGTAAACTCGGGTCACTTGGATACTTATTATACCCAAATCAGAAAAAATAACGGCAAAGTTCTTAATTACATCAGACTTTTGATTATAATCGCTGTATTACGCCAAAGCGTGTAACGAGTTGACGGGACTCATCTCTGCGTCATTGCGCCTGCGGGCAACAAAGTTTCTTTCGAAGAAATGTCGCAGCGGAGGCGAGCTGTTGGCAATGCTGTGTCCGATTTGACCGGCCTGAGATTTGAACCTCAGACTTTTCACTCCATAGACAGACGGGTTACCGCTCAACCAACTGGCCGGTACAAAATGTTAATCAATATTCTGAATAAAATCGACGTTTTACTCTTTTTGCTTAATGTACAATTTAAGTGAAGAACTTTACCATGCCATAAGTATAGTGTTTTGAAATCAAAAGTTAAAAAGAAAAATTACGTGACGTAAACTACAGCAAACTTTAGGCATTTTCAATTAACGTATGTGTCCAGTAATTTTCCTTCGGATCACGCGCTTATTTTTATGATGAATATTTTCAATTTGTTGATATTCAACCTCAAGGTCGCTCCCATAATGAGACAGATAAGACTCAAACCATAAGCGTAGCCAGGATTTTTGATTTCGGGGGACCCAAGCCGCAAATCAAATGCAATGACGTCGTCAGAAATTTTTGAACAGAAAGAGTTTTAATGGGACAAAGATCAGTGGAATGGACAATCAGAATCCTAGGGCCTGGGTTGGCATGTAGGCCTAAATGGGATTTTGCAGAAAGGGAAGGACTTCAACTAATAGTTAATAATTAAAATTTTTTCAAAAATGCATTGAAAGATGTGATGAGGTAACTAATTAAACTCCAACTCATCACAGACGGGTGTCTGGGTGCAGAACTCCCAGCCGCCGGCAGCAATGGGGATCTGGGACAAAGTCCCTAACTGCTGAGCAATTTTTTGTTATTTTTTTGAAAAAATTAAGGCCATTTGGATCACTTTCGCACGTTTTTAGAACCATTTAAAATTACTAATATTTTTAAGATTTGAAAGTCAATTGAAAAAATTACATTGTAAGTCAGTCTTCCATCCCTTTACTTACAGGTCAAATCCAAAACTCGTTTAAAATCTTGCATTTTTGGGTTAAATTTTGTAAGGTACATTGCCTCCTGAAATATTTTTGGAAAGCAAAGTACATTGAATTAAGGGGGACCGGGGACCCCATGGTTGTCAATATTAGTAGTCGTATTATTGTTAACCACTGTTGTACGCGTGTACTGATACATCCCAAAATGCTGAAGAAACTGAAGAAACAATTTGGCTTTGTTGTCATTTTTATCAGTGGTGGCATTTAAATTGGGATGCGAGCCCCAAGCCCCCCTACCCCTTGAATACGCCTATGGTTCAAACCCACTCCCCTTCCCCCCTCTCCAAAGAAAATCACTCAGTAAAGTACTATAGCGGTAGCTGGCAAGTACGAATAAATGAATTCCCACCTAAGTTTTGTGAGTACCGCTTCAACAACGCGCCAGGTTAATGTTCGCTAAAAATTCGAAATGTTCTGAAAGTGACCTTGATTTTGAGTTTGGACGAAGCTTTTTGGGGATTAAAAAGGTAAGATAAGAAGATGCGCTGATCTAACTCTAATTAAGTTTGTTGTGAGTATCAAATCTTATTGCCTCCTATCTTACTTCATTTTAAATTGGTACGTTTTTTGTTCAAATTTAGTTTAAATAAATGACGTCATAACCTTTACGTCAATTTAAGCATACAGTTATCCACAAATCTCAAAATCAACTTTTATGCAAACTTTGAATCTTCTATATTACGTCATTTAGGCTACAGGAGATTATTAAGTTTCAGTTCGAATACAATTTACTGACACCGCCTTAAAATTTTTATTAATTTTAATTGTATAACGTCACTACGTATTGCCAAAAATCAATTTAAGAAAAATCATCCCATCCAATAGCGTACGTATATCAAATTATAGGTGGCGTATTAAGTCTTGATTTTGCCTTAAGCAGAGGTGGAGTCCTCGAGGACACATTTTGAAGTCTTTTGCCTTGGCCTCGAAGCCTCAAGTTCTCGAAAATTGGCCTGTCCTCGGCTCGAGGACAGAACTATTTTTGAACCATTGAAATTTCGTTGGAAAACGCCAGAAACCTCGTGGAAAATCTGCAAAGACCTTTTTTTTGGTTTCCTCAAGTAGAGATCGCCTGACAAAAAATTTTTGAAAACCTTTTTCGCCTGAAAAAAATTTTGAAGACCTTGTTTTTTTTTGAGATCGCCTGAAACAAATTTTTGAAGATCTTTTTTTTTTTTTGAGAACACTTGCGTCTGTGTCCTTGGTCCTTGGCCTCGAGAGGGTTTGTCCTTGGCCTCGAAATTTTTTTGTGTCCTTGGCCTTGAGCCTTGTGTCCTCGACTCCACTTCTGGCCTTAATTCCTCTTTTAACACGGCTTCAATGAGACGAGGAACTTTTTTTAAGACTTCAACTTACAGTATATTCCAGAGGTGGAGTCGAGGACACAAGGCTCGAGGCCAAGGCCAAGGACACAAAAAAAATCCGAGGCCAAGGCCAAGGACAGCCTTTCCGAGGACAGACACTCTCGAGGCCAAGGACAGGAATGCTCGAGGCCAAGGACACAAGCGCAAGTGCTCTCCAAAAAAAAAAAAAAAAAAGGTCTTGACAAAAATTTTTCAAGCGATCTCCACGAAAACACGTTTTCCAAAAAATTTTTCAAGCGCTCCACAAAATTTTAACAATTCAAAAACTAGTGCTGTCCTCGAGCCGAGGACAGGCCAATTTTCGAGGACTTGAGGCCTCGACGCCAAGGCCAAGGACTTGACCTTCGAGGCCAAGGCCAAGGACTTCAAAATGTGTCCTCGAGGCCAAGGACGTCCTCGAGGACTCCACCTCTGGTATATTCCTCATGTAATGCGCCCTACTCAGTGGCGTAAAGTAACGCAATACTTTTACTTGAGTAGATTATTCAAGTAGTTTTTTCCGGTAACGAGAACTTTTAGAGTAGTTTTTTTGTGGCTACTTTTACTTGATTACTTTTAGAGTGAAATAACACTACTTAAGTAGTATTTTGATTCAGAAAAGTACAAAATACAGTAATTTTAAATTTGAACCACAAATTCCTCAGAACAGTCGACTTTTCTTCCGGCAATTGTTCAATTCAGTTAAACGAGGACTAAAGACAAAATCCTCGGAGGTATTTAAAGTTAGGCCAATCCCGTAGGACTAGATTGGCGTTCACTCCATCTTTCTTGACCCATCTGTTACAGAGATGTTCTTCTTCAAACACGACGTCGGTGACTCTAATGTTACTAATTGTATTATTTTTTTGGCAACCCTGTCGCTCATAGCCTTAGCGCCGTTAGCGACGCCATCCCAGTTCTAACCTCAAGCAACGCCGTTATTAGGCCAGCGCATTGAGTCGTTTCGGTGCGCACTAATGAGATTGATCTTGTCAGCAGAATAGATCTGAGCCGGAAAAAAGAATAGACAGTTTGGTAGCCGAGAAAACAAACGTCTCAGAAAAAGCAAAAGTAAGGCTAGTAGAGTTATTCGAGTAGTAGGCCATTGTTCTCAACTTAGATGAAAAAGTTTATTCTAGGGTCACAAAATATAGTAAGCAAATACAATAGGCCTACTCAATTACTGGTAGTTATGTTATCAGGTATGAGCTGGTACTTTGCAGCCTAGTAATAAAAACTACTGCTAGGCTAAGCTATGATTTGAACTGAAATGTATCTGACAGCTAGATTTTCACTTAGATCGCAAGGCTGCCAAACAGTCTACTCTTTTTATCTGTTAGGATCTGTTGTGCTGACAAGATCAAACGAATTAGTGCGCAGCGGAACAACTTAATGCAGTAGCCTAGTAGGACATTGCTTTAGGTTAGAACTTGGAAAGCATCGCTAACAACGCTGAGGCTATCAGCTTTAAGGTTGCCAACAAAAATTATCAAAATTAATAACATTAGTGTCTTAGAGGCCGCGACGTCGTGTTTGAAGTAGAATATCTATGAAACTGTTGGGTCCAGAAGGATGGAGTCAACGCCAATCTAACTTAATGCGGCTGGCCTAACTTTACATACCCCTATTGATTTTGCCTTTAGTCCTTCTTTAAGTTAGTTGTCTTTTCCTCCTTTTCGGCTGGCAACTCTTGCGTCAGAGTCAGAACAACTCAGCAACTGCAGCAATGCCCTTTTTGTTCTACAAGTGTGCCAAACGTATCAGATCCAATCTGGAGAAAAGCAGTTCAAGATGGTTTTAATTGCATGTTTGTTGCTTGGTTTCCGCTCTTCACCGCATACTGGTATAGATGTTTATAAGGGCAGAGGTGGAGTCGAGGACTCAAAGCTCGAGGCCAAGGCCAAGGACACAAAAAAAATCCGAGGCCAAGGCCAAGGACAGCCTTTCCGAGGACAGACACTCTCGAGGCCAAGGACAGGAATGCTCGAGGCCAAGGACCAAGGACACAAGCGCAAGTGCTCTCCAAAAAAAAAAAAAAAAAAAAAAAGAAAAGGTCTTGACAAAAATTTTAAAACGTTTTCCAAATAAATTGTCAAGCGCTTCACAAAATTTTAACAATTCAAAAGCTAGTGCTGTCCTCGAGCCGAGGACAGGCCAATTTTCGAGGACTTGAGGCCTTGACGCCAAGGCCAAGGACTTGACCTTCGAGGCCAAGGCCAAGGACTTCAAAATGTGTCCTCGAGGACGTCCTCGAGGCCAAGGACGTCCTCGAGGACTCCACCTCTGATTTAGGGCTACCATATTTTCATTGACCAAAAAGAGGACAGTTTCTAAAAAAGAAGCCCAAAGGGCCAAACTCGCGGAAAGCACCGAATTTTTATTGTTCTTGAGTCAGAATTTCTCGGAAACCTCGGAAATCTAAACGTTTTTTCCGCCCAAAAACAGGTGGTCTCCAAAAAAAAAAAAAAAGGTCTTTACCAAGATTGAGACTGGTTTTTCAGCCAAAATCGGATATTCGGATATCGTCTTCGTTGGTATGATCGTCTATTCCGCCTTTAAGCTCTGAGCATTGAAAAAGAGGACTTTTGGCTACTTTTTGGGTGTCCTCGGAGGACAAATCATTTTAAACCGAAAAAGAGGACAAATCCTCTTAAAAGAGGACGTATGGTAGCCCTATATAATTACTCTATAAAAAGTAAATCATGAAAGAAGCAATCACAGATATACATTTGCCAAAAATGCATCCTATGATTACTGAACGTTTCTAGAGCTAAATTCTACAGAGTGAGCGAAAAACCACACACCATTATGCAATAAACATTATTGTACGGTGTATAGCCTATTGTGCGATGTAAATACAAAATCAAAATGTTTTCGATGCGATGATCAATTTCGTCCCAGTAGACATCCAGATTATCTGAATGGGCTATCTACAATAATTGTGTGATTTTGTGACGTAATGTTTATTAAGCTTCTGCCTGCCCTCACATGTTGTAAAATAAATTAAATTCAAAAAATCCACAATAACTTTGATCAATTAATTCAAAAAAAGTTAAATTAATAATTTATGACTTCTTGAGAATGAGCGGTTAGAAGACCAGGCGCTACGTGGCAGTGATGTGAAGGTAGTCGACCAGTTGGCATATGTCGATTGAATAGTTTGTTTATTTTGGTTGAATACCTTCAAAAATACTTGTACTGTTTCTTCAGTTTCAGTTTCTTTTAGCATCTTCGCCTATAACAGTACACGCGTACAACAGTAAATAACAATAATATTGACAACCAGGAGACCCTGGTTCCCTCAATTCAAATTTTGCCAACCAGTTTTAAATGTATAATCCGGTTAAAATTAAGGGTTTTTGTCCTAAAAGTTGCTACCTCAAGACCTCATCTAACCTTTTTTGTGAACGTAATGCAATAGCCAGGGCTGGATTTATCATATGGCACAGTGCCTGGGCCCCATAGTCGTAGCCAGCAGCTAGGGGGGCCCAGGAAGCCATCGCCCCAATTGAAATGTCACCAATGACAAAAATACGACAAAAAAGTGTATTGTTTTTCAGTTTCTTTTAGCACTTTTCGCTTGCAACGGTAATTAACAACAATATTGACGATCACATGAGGCCCCGGGCCCCCTCACTTAAATTTTTGCCGACCAATTTAAATGTACAACCCGGGAGAAATTGAAGTTTTTGTCCTAAAAGCTGCTATCTGAGGCCCTCATCTAACCTTTTTGTGAACGTAATGCAATAACCAGGGCCGGATTTCCCAAAATATGGCACAGTACCAGCTAGGGGCCCCCGGGCTCAGATGGAGAGGCGTGTTTGGTTTTCACCTACTTTTTGCGGAAAGATGTTGAGAAAATCTCCTTAGTGCCAAGGGCCCCCGCGCAATGTAAATCCGGTACGAGCAATAACATGGTTAGTAGGCGTAACTATCTGTTGTGCCATTTTTAAATAACAATCCATCTCCACCTCGCCAGTTTTTCCGCGGCAAAATACTTTTGAAAAACAAATCAGCTTGGTGAAATGCTCATTATACTAATTACTGAATTTCAAGTAACGGGGCTGGGCCCTCTGGTCGTATACATGTACTCCTACAACTGTTTATTTTTATGACAAAACAAAAATCTCTAAGGAAAATCTACGAGTGGATTATTATTTTCTGCTAAAATATTGCACGAAGCAATGTACCTTGCTTTCCCTACCTGGGCCAAAACACTTACTAAATTTAACCCCAAAATGCAAGATTTTAAGCGTGTTTTGGACTCGAATTGTAAGTAAAAGGAGGATTGAACGATTTAATTTTTTCAATTGGCTTTCAAATGTTCAAAATCTATGTTCTTTAAAATGGCACTAAACACGTACTAATTATGATCCAATGGCATTAAAATAGCTAGTTTTTTTCCAAAACATCGCCAGCGGCTGGGGGCTTTGTTCTTAAACCCCCGTAGCCTCCAGCCGCTGGGGCTCCGCCTCCAGACCCCGTCTATGATACGTTTGGGACACACTAGTTTGCTCATTACGCATCCCAATTTACAATTTTAGGGGGGGGTTGAGCCTTTTCCATATAGCAAATCCGGGTTATGTGCCAACACACAGATCACGGGCTCTGATCTTCTAATCTGCAATATCTTTGTCCCACAAAAAATCCCTCTTTCCAAAATATCTGATGATGTCATTGCACGTGATAGTGGTTTGCCCCATCCCCCCCAATCAAAAATCCTGGCTACGCCTATGTACTTTAGTACTTTTAAAACGACTACTTTTTTACTTTTACTCAAGTGCTTTCTTTTGCTCAGTACTTTGTACTTTACTTCAAGTTGTTTTTTCGTCAGTAACGAAACTTTTACTTGATTACAATTTTTGAGTACTTATTACACCACTGGCCCTGCTACCAGAATATGGCGGCGTGCGAAGACGAAGACCTTTGGTTCTTTTCTTTTCACGGTAATACCAGCGGTGGGCACTTGCGGCGCAACTATTTTACTTGCGATAGCGCTTGCGCCGCAATTACTTTTTAAACAGTTGCGCTGACCCTTGCGCCGCAAGTATTTTAGCAATTTAGAGCGCAATCGCGCAAATGCAATTCTAATACGATTAGGAATAATTGTTTTTCAATCAAATGTGATTAAAGTTAAGAAAAAACATTGACGAGGTACATAAGCATAGCTAGGATTTTTGACTGGAGGGAAGGCCAAACCGCAAATCATACGCAATGATGTCATCAAAATTTTTCGAAAAGAGGTACTTTTTACGGGACAAAAATACCATAGAATAGAGGATCAGAAGCCGGGGCTGGGTTGGCACGTAACCTGGACTTTGCTAAAGAGAAAGGACTTGAATCAATAGTTAAAAAGATTTCCAAAATTGTCTTAATTAGGATACGTGTTGAGCAAACTAGTGTAACCCCAACGTATCACAGACGGGAGTCTGGGGGCCGCCGCTGAGTAATTTTTTGTGATTTTTTTAAAAAAATTGCTACTTTAATGCCATTTGAATCACATTTCGTACGTTTTTAGAGCCATTTGAAATAACTAAATTTTTAAGATTTAAAAGCTAATTTAAAAAACCAAATTGGTGAATCTTTCCTTTATAGTTTCAGATCAAGTCCAAAACTTGTTTAAAGTATTGAATTTGGGGGTTAAATTATGTGAGTGACTCGACCCCGCAGGGAGAAGCAAGGTATATTGCCTCCTGCAATACTTTTAGCAGCAAATAATCAGTAATCACTCGTTACTTTATTTGCTTTGGAGATTTTTGTTTTTTCATGAAAATAACCAGTTTTAGGAGTTCATGTACGACCAAGGGGCTCTGGCCCTCTCCATTCAAATTCAATAATTTGTTCAATAAGCATTTTCCTTGGTTATTTTATTCTATTTTTTGTCAAAAATATTTTGTTACTTAAAAACTGGCGAGATGGAGATAGGTTGTTTTTTGAAAACGGTGCAATAGATGGTTACTAAGTGGTCATGTTATTTCCTTAATTTTACAAAATGATTAGATGAGGGCCTGAGGTTGGTTGCAACTGTTAGGACAAAGCCTTGAATTTCTCCCGAGTTATAGATTTGAATTGGATGGCAAAAATTTGAGGGGTCGCGGGTCAGAGTAGTTGCGCGTGCGCTAGCGGCGCAACTTTTATGACTTGCGCTGCCCACCTCTGGGTAATACATTGTTTTTTTGGTCATCATCTATAATTCTGCATAAGCGGCTCTGTATTCGAGACGAAGGCCTTTTATATTCATCACTTCAAATTGAGCACTACTGTACAGTACATTCCGCCCGACACATGATGAGTTGGGCGACGCTGAGACCTTAGCTTTTTTTGGTCTTCAGTTCAAATTCAGCCGAAAATGCTGGCATTTCAGGTGGTGTTAAATGGTTATTGAAAGTCCGAAGACCTCCTCCCGGTTTGCAAAGTTCTGTCCTCGCCCACGTCACTTAACCTTTTTACATGAGGTTTTGCAATGTTGTTGATAAAAATTTTCAACACCATTTTGTCACAAATATTGACCATTACATAACAAAAGCTTGTATCACGAATAGCATTACCGTATAAAAGTTTTCATAACAACCGTGACATCTTTTATGAAGAAATGGAGTTGATCTTTTTCATGAACACCATTGCAAAGCCTCATGTAAAAAGGTTGATTGAGGCCATCAGCTCCCATTGCCAATAAAAAGTTGGTGTTCCCCAGACTTTCATTTATAGAAGCCACTGTTTTTTTTTTAGTTTTAGTTAGTAGTTTGTTCTTTCAGCATGCACAAAAAGAGGCACACAATGACGTCTGTAAAAGCTGTACAACGCGAAACCACAGTCTATGCGTACTGTGGATGAAGCGAAGGAGCAGTCCTCATCAGCCAATCAGTGGTCGAGTGGATAGAGCGTCTGCTACTGAAGCGGTAGACTCGGGTTCGATTCCCGGTCGAGTCAAACCAAAGACTGTAAAAATTGGTATTTACAGCTTTTCTGCTTGACGTTCAGCAATTAAAGGGACAGTGTGAAGCCTCCGCCGTGTGTGGTAGACAGGTGGCAGCTTGACTGGAAGACCAAAAGGTCCCTTCGCTGTCTCCTGGCCAGGGCAACTTGGTGAATAAAATGTGATTACAATTACAATTACATCAAGTCAGCTTCACCCACACTCCCACTTCATACTTCAACTCTAAAGCAAATGGCGATAAGAAAAGCGCAAGCAAAAACAAGCCAAAAACAACAACAACAAAAAAAACAAAAAACAAGGCACCGTGTAATAACGTAGTAGTCAACAGCTGCAAAAACTAACAAACACCATATACAAGTTCAAGAAAGACAATGAAAACATTGTTACACTAACAAAGGTAGGAACCAGTAAAGCAGAGGTGGAGTCCTCGAGGAAGTCCTTGGCCTCGAGGACACATTTTGAAGTCCTTGGCCTTGGCCTCGAAGCCTTGGGTCCTAGAAAATTGCCCTGTCCTCGGCTCGAGGACAGCACTATTTTTTGTACCCTTGAAACTTTGTTGGAAAACGTCAGAAACCTCGCGGAAAATTTGCAAATAGCTTTTTTGTTTTCCGCAATTGGAGCATAGGCTTAGCCAAGCGGCCCCCCCCAACTGAAATTTCACCAATGACAAAAATGTGACAAAAAAGCCTACTGTTTCTTCAGTTTCAGTTTCTTTTTAGGATTTTTTGCTTACACCAGTTGCGAACAACAATATTGAAGACCAGGGGCCCCTGGGACCCCCTCAAATAAATTTTTGCCAGTCAATTTAAACGTAAACCTGGAAGAAATGGATTGTTTTCGTCCTAAAAGTTGCTATCTCAGGATCACACCTAGTCTTTTTATGAACGTAATGCATTAACCAAGGCCGGATTTACCACAATATGGCGCAGTATCAGCTAAAGGCCCTTTTGACTTTTTATGGTCTTCACCTACATTTGGCCGAAAGATGTAGCGAAAATCTCCAAAGTGCCAGGGGCCCAGCGCGATGTAAATCCGGCCCGGCAATAACATGGTTAGTAGCAGGGTGTCGAACCGTTTCAAATAACGGTTCGGGTTCAGGTTTAGCAGAGGTGGAGTCGAGGACACAAGGCTCGAGGCCAAGGCCAAGGCCAAGGACACAAAAAAAATCCGAGGCCAAGGCCAAGGCCAAGGACAGCCTTTCCGAGGACAGACACTCTCGAGGCCAAGGACAGGAATGCTCGAGGCCAAGGCCAAGGACCAAGGACACAAAGCGCAAGTGCTCTCCAAAAAAAAAAAAAAAAAAGGTCTTCACAAAAATTTTTCAGGCGATCTCAAAAAAAAAAAAGGTCTTCACAAAAATTTTTCAAGCGGTCTCCACGAAAAAACGTTTTCCAAAAAATTTTTCAACCGCTCCACAAAATTTTAACTTTCCAAAAAATAGTGCTGTCCTCGAGCCGAGGACAGGCCAATTTTCGAGGACTTGAGGCCTTGAGGCCAAGGACTTGACCTTCGAGGCCAAGGCCAAGGCCAAGGACTTCAAAATCTGTCCTCGAGGCCAAGGACGTCCTCGAGGACTCCACCTCTGAGGTTTAGCTCCTGCTCAAAATATTTTAGCGGTTCAGGATTGGTTCTGGTTCACTTGAGCACCATTTTCGAGGTTCAGGTTTGGTTCAGGTTCACTCAAGTAAAATATTACTGGTTCAGGTTCGGTTCGGGTTCATTGACTTAAAATTTAACCGTCGTTACTCGTTTCGTCCAGAAGAAAAAAAGGAGAAATTGCTGATCCTGTTGATGATCACCTCTGCTCTTATAGTGCGTGTACCAGCGCCAGCGGCATCCGGATATGGAAAAATATATTCTTACTTTTGTTAGGGGTTCAGGTTCGGTTTGGGTTCACTTGAGCACAATTTTGAGGGTTCAGGTTTGGTTCAGGTTCACTGAAGTAAAATTTTGCTGGTTCAGGTTCGGTTCGGGTTCACCAAAATGAAACAGTTCGTTCGGGTTTACGGTTCAGGTTCAGGTTCGGTTCGACACCCTGGTTAGTAGGCCTAAGCGTAACCATCTATTGTACTATTTTTCAATAACAATTTATTAATTCACCTCCACCTCGCCAGTTTTTACGCACAAAATGCTTTAAAAAAAAATTAGCCATGGAAAATGCTGATTGAACAAATCTTTGAACTTCAATTGAGGGAGCCTGGGCCCCCTGGCCTAACATGCACTTCTATAAGTGGTTATTTTCATGACAAAACGAAAATCTCTAGGGAAAATCTTCGAGTGGGTTTTCATTTACTGCTAAAATGTTGTACGAGACAATGCACCTTATTTCCCCCTACCTGGACCAAATCACGTACAATTTAACTTTAACACCAAAATGCAAGATGTTAAACGTGTTTTGGACTTAAATTGCAGCTAGAAGAAGTATTAAATAATTTAATTTTTTTAATTGGCTTTCAAATGTCAAAAATCTAGTGCTTTCAAATGGCTCTAAACTGTGCGAAATGTGATTCAATGGCATTAAAATAGCTTTTTATCCAAAAAATTACAAAAAATCGCCCAACAGCTGGGGGCGGGCTCCCAGATCCCCAAAGCCTCCGGCGGCTGGGGGCCCCCGCCCCCAGACCCCCGTCTGTGATACGTTTGAGTTACACTGGCTTTCTCAAAACGTCTCCAAAGTTACGTATTTGCACTTTTCAACTACATTAGTTTAAGTCCTCTCTCTTTGCAAAATCCTGGTTAGGCGCCAACAGGCAAATTTTTGATGACGTCATTTCATGTGATTTTTGGTTTAGGCCTCCAATCAAAAATTCTGGCTACGCCTATGAATTGGAGATTGCCTGAAAAACTTTTTTGAAGACCTTTTTTTTTTGAAGAACACTTGCGGCTGTGTCCTTGGTCCTTGGCCTTGGCCTCGAGCATTTTTGTCCTTGGCCTCGAAAGGGTCTGTCTTCGGAAAGGCTGTCCTTGGCCTTGGCCTCGGATTTTTTTTCGTCCTTGGCCTCGAGTCTTGTGTCCTCGACTCCGCCTCTGCAGTAAAGCCGTATAAATCAGTCCAAAAAAATCTACGGAGTTTGAACTTTCCAAAGTGGAAAGTGGTCCGTCCCTCTGCAGAGTGCAGATGTGGAACAATGGTGCGGTACAACGTAATGTAGAACCATTGCTCTACTGTAGCCTACAGTTAAGCCTACTGCGCCAGAAAGAATTAGGCAACAGATGATTAAGCATCATTTATATTAAGCTCCCAGCCTACCACTTTACCAGTAAGCCTAATAATTCAAGGCTATTTCAAACTTTATTTAAAGTTCAGTGCCAAGTAGGTAGGCTACTACCGGTAGCTAGTACAGTAGTAGACTAGGCTACTGTATTACTTGACTATCGCACTACAGTACTAGTCGTGAATTCTGCGTGAATTCTACGAAAATATAAGAATTCTGCGTTTTACCAATAATCTGATAATCTCCAGTGGATTGTTAGTCAGCAAGCTCATGTTGTCTAGGCTAGCCTAGGCTACTGTTTTAGTGTTTAGCCAGTGTTACTGATAAGTTACCTGGTTACTAGCTCCAGCCCAGGGGCCAGCAATCTTTTCACTTTTGCAAGATACATCCCTGATCTAGACCCATCACCCAGTGAGGTTCCAGCAGGCCGTCCCAATCTATCATGGAAAATGAACAAGGTGGATAGATATATTGAACCTCAAGTAGGATTTCAGGTTTAATTATAATAATAACAAATATATATATATAATGTCACAAAAGAAGAGTGCCTAAGAACGTGCACAGATAAAAGCCGAAATACAATATAAAAATCAACCATAGAGAATATTGTTCCATTACTTTGTTTCTATCTTAATGTTTTAAGATATACGGTAAGTACTTTTAGTACAAACAGCATAATAAATAAAAAAGGTACCTAGGCTAATTTAAGCACTTAGTACGTTACAGTTACTGTACACTCCGGCACCCACTCGCTTCACTCTAGTTAGTCTACCGTACCTTCTTGCAAGGGTGTTGGCAGAATTTTTTTCAAAAGGGGGCCAATAAATAGAGTCAGTACTAAAAATGGAAGAATTTTTGAACTTCGGGAGGTTTAGGAGAGAATGTGTGAAAATCCATGGGGGACATTCCCCCCTTGTCGATGCCCATGGGTTCTTTTACTCATTGAGCTAGTGTTGCATTGCTACAGGATTGCAGGAAACTAGAAGAGGGATGACTGGGAGGCATGATACTTTGTTTTAACTTTCAGTCAATTTTTGTAAGGTAGTGACTATTTCACCGAAAATTTTCAACTTAGAGAGAATAAAACGAGAATGAGAAATATTCATCCGCGCTTTTTTCATTTGCTTTTTTAGAGGTTAAGATTAGGGTTTAGGTTAGGGTTTGGGTTAGGGTTCGATTTGGGAATAGTTTTAGACTAAGCATTTGAGTTTGTGTTATATTTGAGTCAGAATTAATAAAAAACTAGATAAAAATTTCCGGTGAAATAAAGCCTTCCTTTTTGTAATTGTAATTACATTTTATTCACCAAGTTGCCTTGGCCAGGAGACAGCAAAATGACCTTTAGGTCTTCAAGTCAAGCTGCCACCTGCCCATCTGTCTACCACACACGATGGAGGCTTCACACTGTCTCTTTAATTGCTGAACATTAAGCAGGGAAGCTGTGAATACCAATTTTTATAGTCTTTGGTTTGACTCGACTGGGAATCGAACCCGTGTCTACTGCTTCAGTAGCAGACGCTCTATCCCCACGACCACTGATCGGTTAATTCTAGGGTAATTCCAATCACCAACAACTATCTTTGTATATTGGATCTTTCTTACACATGTACAGATTGTCAATCAATTCATTCAGATTTTGACTGTGAGATAAACTTGAATTGGGACTTTGATAAATCACACCAACAATAAAATGACTTTGTTTGATCTGGTATCAAAAATTTCAACAACCATGGTGTCAGTCAAATTTTGAGGTAGATAGGTAGGCTATTGTTAAAAATGCGAGCATGCAATGATTGATAAACGTAAATATGCACACCTCTCCCACCACTATCAATCTCACAAAACAGTTGAAAATTGTTTATGTTTAATTATTTGGTAGATAATTAATCACAACAGCTTTGTGGATGAAATTCAACCATTGCTACAACTTTTGGTTTAGTTTCAATGACTTTACGTTGCAACTTATGCATTTTGTTAGTGCTAGTGTCTATATTAGTATAAAGCAACACACAGTCTTTGACTGCACTAATCCATCATTCCATCACCTTTCTTTCCCAGAGATGTGTTTAAACCTGTTGCTTGTGTGTGATGTGTGATGCTGTTGATTTGTTTTTGCATTACCTCCCTCCATGCCTCTTTGCGTTTCTAAAAAAATAGGGTTGTCAGCACAAGGGTTTTTGCATTTGCTGTGAAATAGGGGCAGCAACACAGTTTTGGGCAGGATTGTGATTGGTTTCTTCTGGAGCAGGATCAGAATTTAGTATAGTGAAGGTTGATTTTTTATGCCATCCATGGACATTATCTTGATTCTGATAATAATGTAAACACTTATGATCCAGATTTATTGGTTTAGCAGTATTAGCATGTAATGGTGGATTTTGGCTATATGATCGACATTCGATTGGGAAGTCGTTTCTTAAAAATTGTGGTAGTGAATATTGTGTTTCTGTGATATCCATTTTGGAACTTTGTGGTTCCATTCTTTCTAATAGTGAGCTAAAGTACAGTCCTTGTCATAGAGCTCATGACTCTTAAAGAGAGTTTCGACACAACGCTTGGTGGAGTAGTTAGCATTCAAGAAAACCACTTCCACCAGTCTCCACTTCTGCAAATACTTGTTGCATTTTTAGGATTTCTAAAACTACAGTTTTCACCTTTATTACATTTTCCAATTTGGTGAAGTAATGGCGTATTGGTATAGCTCTATAGGTATCTTTTCTGTTCTGGTTATTATGGATTGTATAGACCTTAGACCTACCAGTATATACCAGTTTCAGCATCATTTCCATGTCTTCCAAGATTCAAAGACCCAGCTTCTTCAGCATCATTGGTTTCAAGTGGGCTATCATGTTGATTTTATGTAACAGCAGTTGAAATACAGACAGAACTTGTTTGGGTAGGCCTACCAATGGTGTTAATACATATTGTTCCCACGCAAAACCATTTTAAGCCATTGCATTGATTGCCTTTGATTAATGCATCACACATTCATTCAGTCATTCCTTCGATGCATGAAATGTGGGACCAGTTTGAGTATACCGGTAAGTCACAAGACATTGCTTTACCCCAGAAACAACCTCTTTTTTTGCATTTGTTGCATGGTGACTTATTATTATTAGCATCTTGATTTCTATCAGTATGTATTTCACAAAACCCGTATTTATTCAAATTGGTTTTCTTCTGAGAAGTTTTCATTTTGCACACAGCCATATCTTGATTCAAATAGTAAGTAGGCTAAACTAGTACAGTAGACCAACATATTGAAATAGAGTAAAGAGATTTAAAAGATAGCATGTGAGATGAAATTCCATGGCAGGCCGTATGTTGCCATCTCCTGCTGTAGTCCTGTCATAAGCAGTAAGACTAATTGTATTGACTGTTGGGTTGTCTTCTGCTTTTGTTGTTTCAGTTTTATAGTGCACATCAAAGACTTTAATCTACCAGTATGTGAACTGCGTTTTTCGGCCTATGTAACACAGTACTATTAGGCCTTCCTTGTGCAATAATAGTAAATATTGATCAAAAATATACAGTTGCCCAAGTTACAATATCTCATTCTCAGATCTGTAGCTCTAACAGTCTGAGCTTCAATGCTTTTAATCTTTAGTACGTCTTCAAAATTATTGGTAGGCCTACTAATCTCTAGTCTAAACTGCAACCTTCAAAATGGCACGAATAAATAGCTTCAGCAAAGGTAGGTCAATCAGTACTTTGCATTGTATTTGTCTTCAGCCAATTCTGAATTTTTGATTTTAATAGCGTATCCAAATATTTTTAGTTTTGCAATGATTTTATCTGTCTTGCTTATGATACAGGTATGCCTAGTTTTCAACCTTTTCGAACTGTGGCCCAATTTGTGTTTTTTGAAAGTTTGCATGGCCCATTGCTCTGTGGACCACCACTATTGAACCTTAGCTCTATGGCCCTCCGCCTCAAGAAAAAAGGTCTCTTCTTTTAAGTCAGCTTTGTTTGCCCATTGGTTGCTCTGACCTCCAAAAAAAAGGTCTTCACGTCTTCTGGGAGAGCAAGAACAATTTTTGCCCTTGTCTCAAAAATTAAAAATTAAAAAAAAAGTCTTCACCTCTGGGAGAGCAAATTTTGCTTTTATCTCAAAAAAAAAGGTCAATGCATTGGAGTTCTTGATTTTTGTTAATTCTTCAATAGATATAGCTGAAATAAAAGACTTTTTTTTAACCAAGGAGCCAATTTTTGGAATAGCTCTGTTGCCCACTGCCAAATCTCCTATGGCCCACTGGTTGAGAAACCCTGTCCTAGTAACTGATGAATTTAAGTGCTGACATTGTAAATTAATTGTTAGATAAACATATAAAAGAATTTGGTATATGCCTAGTTTGCAAGTAAAACAGATATCATATCAGTTTTTATTGGTGCTTTACTATTGGTACCTACTTTGCAATACTTTTTTGATTATTTTAGTTCAGAGTTGGCGTAAGGTTTTATTAGGCCTACTCATATCAGATAAGCAAGAAGTAGGCTGCGCTGTGATGTTAATATGTCTGAGATACTGGTAGGCTTCTACCGGTAATTCTGTGCTTTACTAAAGCCTATTCTATTGTACTCATCACTACATTGCTACATGCAAGTGGATGCTGCTAATCCCGAATCAAATCAGTCAAATTTTTTTGGAAACTTGCTGTGTTATGCTGAAGCATGTAATGAGTAACGAGTTGGCGAGGCTCATCTCACATCATTGCGCTTGGGCAACACAGCTTCTTTCGAAGAAATGTTGCAGCAGTGGCAAACCATTGGCAACACTGTGTTCGATTTGACCATTCCAAGATTTGGATCTCAGACCTCCAGAAATGAGAGCGTTACTGCTTGACCTACTGGCCTGTATAATCCAGAATCAGTCTGTCCAATTTTGTGTTCAATTACACATTGGTACTAGTATTTTCAGGTCGCCGAAAGGGAGAAGTGATTCATTCTGGCCACTTCATGATATCATCTGTGGCAGATGACCAAGAAGAAGCAGAAGATATAAGTCATGACAGAGATTCACCAAGACATCATGAGCATTCTATCATGATTAAACATGGCGGTGGTTTCTCTCATGCACCTATGGAAACAAGAGTATAAAATTGTGTTTTTTTGTAATGTTAATAAAAAGAATAATTTAGAACTAGCTTTTTTATCTTTTTTTAAAATTTTTGTTCACTTTGAAGAGTATTTAATGCTGTTATTGTATTACTTTTGTCATAAAATATTGCAAGTTAGATTAAAGATCCCTTCGCTATGCTATGAATTTATTTTGTGCTTTGTAAAATAATCATAAATTTCAATATGCATTCATTTTTTGGTATATAGTATTACAAACAAAGTATTTGACTATCGGTATTCTATATGAATATAGATCTTGGAGAAATTACCAAAGTTAGTTGGTAATGTCAGCAAAATTCTTCAAGATAGCCATTAAATTTAAATAATATTGGAAAAGTTTATAAATTGATTTAAGTCATAATTTTTGATTTTTCAAGATGACAGGCTCTTAATCGTGTCAATTAGTAAGGAATAAATTCTTGAAAAGAAGTAAACAAAAAGGAATTTCATGAATGCATGTAGCTCATGGGGTGCTTCATTTAGTTTTTCAGTTCTTTCCATGATTTTGATTGATTTAATTAAATCAAATCACTTACTGTAAGTTTTTTTTCTTCGTTAGTCAAGAATATTTGTTTGATTCTGGTATGTAGTTTATGAATGGATTACAATCAATTAAGTTCTGACAATTAGTACAGCTGTTTTAAAAATATTGAAGTTGAGATTTGAAATAGAATTGTTCCATGTTTCTTAAGATTTTAATGATTTTTTTTTGTTTTCAATATTGTGTTGATGATTATTGTTGCAATTATTTTCACTAATTTGCAAATATTTATTTATTTTAAACAAGAAGATGCAACATTACAGTTTGCACTATGTAGCAGGATCTGGCTTAAATGTGTGCGAATTCTGATTGATCTTGATTTTTAAGTTATTTTTCATGTAATATGGTGCCATTAAACCAATTCTTTTTCCGACTGTATTTTGTTGGTCCATTATAGTAGTTTTTAACTTCGGTTTTCTCTATTGTTTTAGGATATGTATCATTTTGGGTCGCCTTCATCAAATCAAGTTACTATTGATGCCTCTTTGGCACGACTATTTGAATGCATGTCATTGGCATATCAGGGGTAAGTTAGATTGTTTACAGTATGAAAACTTAATATATCGATTTAGTTTTGTAAAAAGAGAAGTGATTTTAATATTTTGTTTACTTTGTTTTTTGTTTATGGTAAGTTAGAACTAGAACGTGACATTACAAGCGATATCTGGGGACTTTGTGGCATTATCCAACTTTTACTGAACTTTATTAAGCTTTAAAATAGTGATCTGATTGCTTTAAATGTATTTGTAAAAATTGTAGTCGTTTATAGTCAGATCAATAATTTAAATACGCTACTTTCAAATTTTGTTTTACTAACTAAAATCGCTTTGTGGTTATTCGAGTTCAAAATTTAAATCTCTCAAAGTTATCAAAAATAGTCGAGTGACGTCAATTATAAAGCTCGCATAACAGTTTGCAATACAACATCAAATCTCAACACTTTTTACGAGTTTGTAAACAGTTTTTCACTCCATTTAAAATAACATAAAGCGGTCTTAAAAATTCCATCGTTCAATCGCATTTTGTTACATCTATGAAACTTACAGCAATGTATGATTTTGAAAACGTTCTTTCGCATTGCAATTTGATATACAAGGTGTTCCAAAATGGTTGACCCCATTCTAAATACCCATATCTCGGAAACTACTTGATGGATTATAATGAAACTAAATACGTTTTATGTTGAAGGTCATAAGTTTTATTGGTTAAATTTACAAAGAAAAGTACAAATATTTGTTGGTTCTATGACAGATTTTCATAAATGTTCAATATGAGCTCCGCCTGTGACTCTGCACACGTAGAGTCGGTTCCATTCCACCACGATCACCCGACCTTTCTCCGTGTAATTTTTTCCTCTGGGGTTGTGTGAAAGGAGTTATATTCGCGTCTCCTCTTCCAGCTAACATTGAAGAAATGAAACAGAGAATTACAGCTGCACTGGAAACTGTTACCGAAGATATGCTACAGGGAGTTTGGCACGAGCTCGAATACCGACTCTACGTGTGCAGAGTCACAGGCGACACTCGTATTGAACATTTATGAAAATCTGTCATAGAACCAACAAATATTTGTACTTTTTGTAAATTTAACCAATAAAAGTTATGACCTTCAACGTAAAATGTATGTAGTTTTATCATGATCCATCAAGTAGTTTTCGAGATATGGGTATTTAGAATGGGGTCAGCTATTTTGGAACACCCTGTATTATAGTATTGGTATGCCGGTTGTTTTTGAAATTAAAGCTCCCTCCTCAACAGCATAAACTGAAATAAACAAGTGCTAAAATTATGCAAATTTAAAACACGCATTTATTTAAGTTTTTTGTTAACTCGTTTATGTCCTTGCCATATAGACTTCATTCTCGAATGGTACGGTATAATTTGACAAATTGCAAAAAAGGAGGGGAATCAAAATTTATTTTCCCTAGTTAATGCTTCACTCACAAGTTGTCACAGGTTGATGAGAATAATTTGGTAAACTTTTGCAGGTTTCTATACTGCCTTTAAATAACGCGATCTTTCAAGATAATTATTGTCCAACGTGGCGTTACCAAGTTTGGCATGTTTTATCTGTTTCTAATATTAGCCGACCGATACTTTGAAAGATTGATATGTGTAGCTGGAGTACTTCAGATTTAAGATTTTTAAATTTTAAAGGGGTCTGTTCGGCATGGTCTCCCCAATATGGCCAACCAAATTTTGTTATCTATCTTTGATTTATATTAACCTTTCCAATAGATTTAATTCGTTTAGATGTTGTTGTTATTGGTGGGAGGTGTCAACATAATTGGAGGACCCCTGTAGTATGAGATGCTCAATATTTTTTCATGTTAAATTTTTACCTATCTTGAAAATTATATTTGTCTAGCTTGAGTTGTTAAAGTTTTTGAAGGACCCATGGAAGAGGACTTTCCAATTGTGGCACCTAGTCATATTTTATTTACCTAGTCTGATTTTCTTTTTTTAAATTTACCTAGTTTGAAAGTTTCATGTGTCTAGCTAGGATGGTTGGAAAGTTTGAATTTTAAAAGACCTAATTGAGGGACCCCCAATTTTGGTGCCTCAAATTTTGTCAAATTTCATTTTTCCTTAAAATTTGCTTATCCTGAAATTTTTAATGTGTTAAGCTTAAACAATTAAAATGTTTGAGTTTTGGCATCCTCGTTTGAGGGGGACCCTCCATTGTGGTACCCCCGAATTTTGTCAAATATTATCTTTTGTTTGTACTTGCCTATCCTGAAACTTTCATGCATCTAGCTTGAATGGTTAAAAAGTTTGAATTTTGGTGGCCCCATTTGAGAGTGACACCCTCATTTTGGTATCCGTAAATTTTGTCTTATTTTATCTTAAACTTTTATGTATCTATTCTGAAAATTTCATCTGTCAAGCGTGAGTGGTTAAAAAGTTTGAATTTTGGTAGCATTGTGTTTGGGAGATACCCTTATTTTGGTACCGCCAAATTTTGTCAAATTTTATCTTATCTTCATAATTGTCAACCCTGAAAATTTCATGTGTCTAACGTGTATGGTTCAAAAGTTTTGAATTTTGGCGGCATTGTTTGAAGGGATCTCCTATTTTGGTACCCCCAAATTTTGTGAATTTTTTTTGTTTATGTTTAGTTGTCTTAAAAATTTCGTGTGTCCAGCTTAAAAGGTTAAAAAGTTCGAATTTTGGGGAGAATCCAATTCATTTGGGGAGAATCCCATTTTGGAACCTCCAATTTTTGTTATGTTTAGTTTATGTTTAATATCTACCTATACCGAAAATTTGATCCATCTAGCTCTAACGATTTAAAAGTTTAAAATTTTGGTGGCACGTTTCAGGGAAATCCCCAACTTTTTTGCCAGATTTTATCTTTTCATGTTTGCCTACTCTGAAAGTTTCATGTGTCTAATGTGAGTGGTTAAAAGGTTACAACTTTGGCGGCCCCATTTTGGGGGATCCCCCATTTTGGTACCCCAAGTTTTGTCAAATTTTATCTCACCTATGTGTTTACTAACCTTAAAAATTTCTTGGGCCTAGCTTAACCGGTTAAAAGTTTCAATTTTGGAGGGCCCGTTCGGGGGAGAAACCCCCATTGTGGCACCCCCAATTTTTGTTAGGTTTAGTTTATTTTTAACATATACTTTTATTTTTAACAAGTATTCCGAAAATTTGACCTATCTAGCTTTAACGGATTAAAAGTTCCAAAATTTTGGAGGGCCCGATTGAGGGGGATCCCCCAACCTGGCACCCCCAATTTCATTCCCGCTCTAGTCCTTCCTAATATCTTCAATTGCTCAAACTTTGAATACAGTGCGTTAAGCAATTTGAAAGTAGATAGCCGGAGAAGAAAAAGAAAAAAAAAGTTAGAAAAAATACAAAAAAGAAGAAAAATAGTATTCAGGTTGGGGCAAACGAACGTAACCAAAGGAAAGGCAGTTGGTAGTGTGCTCAAAAATCACAAATTATATTCCATCAAAATCGGTATTTATCGAGATGTATCGGTTCAAACTCGTCCACTTTCTGCCCGTTTTTGGCTTGTACCATTTTGGTCACGACTGGGCTCACCCAAACTCAGTTTACATGAACCATTTATAATCACCCACATTGTGTGCAAATTTCAGCTGCGCACGCCAAGTGGTTTTTGAGTTATAGGCGAATTAATTAATTTTCAAGCCAAAAATCGCATTTTTTTATGTTTTTTTTGTGTGTCAATTCACGATCACGTGATCTAGTGTCCCCAAAATTGGCACACATGACGCATTCATTAATTCCCATGTTGAGTCCAAATTTCAACTTTTAGGTTTCACTGTTTGCTAGTTATGAGCAAATCAATCCTCATCTGCTAAAATTCGCGAACAAAAACAAAGGTACTGCGCGCTTACGCGAAGTCCCAATTGATCAGTAGCCAGTATAACTAATCAGCTTAAATTAATCGGTATAATACATTTTCTTTGATAATTTTTAATCTTTTTTGAAAAAGTTATATAGGGTTTGGTTTTATTTTAATGTTATGCATTTTTTGTGTAGAACTTTGCTATTTTGTCATGTTTTGATATGTAAACTAATGTCAACTGATTTTAGCGGAAAAGTTGTTTCTCCAAAGTGGAAAAACTTCAAAGGAATGAAACTAAGTGTGAAAGATAAAATTCGACTTAATAATGCTATATGGAGAACTTGGCATATTCAATGTAAGAAAATATTTTTAAAATTTTCAGGATAGAGCATTCGAACGTTTTGTAGCTACAACAAAGTTCTGTGTAGTATAGTTAGATAGCTATGTATTTTGTGCATATAACCATTTGGTTGACTTTTGTCAGTGAATCAGTGTTTATTGAGTACAAGCTGTCTTTGTATTGGACTTATCCATTTTTTATTGATTACTGTAGGAAAATAACCGATTTTTTGAACACTAGGTGACTCATCAACACCTAAGAGGAAACACTATTCAATAGTATGCTTTGTATGAAAGGGCAATTCTTTAAAGAAATGATGAAACATGGTGCTTTTTTTTGAAGCTCATTAACTGTGATTTTATTTTTATTCTACAGTTTTGACAGTCGAATAATTAACCGTACAGCTGTATATCTTCCTCAGAAATAACTTTTACTGTTAATTTTGTAGTTTCAGCAACATTTATCTTTTGTACCTTATTGTATTTTAGACATTATGCAGAAAAAGAAAGGACAGTCTCTCATACAATTTGCTACTCCTTTTGAAATAGATTATAATACCCATTCCAGACCTGAGGTAAATTGTTGGCTGCAAAGTGTGAAATGACTTGTGTAATTGCTTATTTTAGAAAAGGGTAAAGTAGCCTAATACGCAGTGGATTTGTATATATACGATAAAACTAGGGCATTACTAGTACCGCTATTTCTATTTAGATATCAGCGATTAAAGTTAGCTTTGCTGCTATTTGCTTCATCTAACAAGGTTACTAGTCTGTTAATATTCGACACTTGGCAAATTATAATCCTTGGTCTAGTTTGAAACTGGCTATTTGTGCTGAACATATAGATACACTCTAATATCAATTGCAACTATCAGAGTGCTTGAATGCAGTAGATTTTACTGGCGTATTGTCGTGTATTTAAAGCCATCGGCAGCATGACGAAAAACATTCTTCCCATGTAGCAACTATATGCTTGAGATGTAACTTTACAAGAAAAGGGTTTATGCATTGCGATTAAATTATGATTTGCGTAAATTGCCCAGGGGTCTTTGCGGCATTCCACCTATCCACCACATACGCTGGCTGCTTCGCATTCTCCCATTTCATTTCTGAATGTCAAGCAGGGAAGCTGCTAATACCACGTTTTATTGCCTTAGTTTGACCCAACTACAAATTGAACCCGTGTTTACCATTTTCATGCTGGAAGCAGAGGTTTTATTCCCTTGCCTACCAATCTGTTTAAAACTGAATCTTGGTTCAGAAATAAGCAAAGGTTGTTTGTCAGCTTTAAAAGTGTGTTTGAAATTGGATAGAACATTATTGTTTGATCTGATGTACTGGCTATCCTATTCAAAGTTTCTTTGCAGGCAGTCGTATTGGAAGGAAAGTACTGGAAGAGAAGAATTGAGACGGTCGTTGCAGAGTATAAAAAATGGAGAGCTTTCTATTTGACAAAAGTATGCATACCATTGTTGCAGGTTTCTTTGGCAAATTGATTTTAACAACACCCAATAAAGAAACCAACTAATATATACTGTACAATCTATAAACTATAAACACTAACCAAGTAATAATCTGTACAAACAAACGAAAAACCAACTAATATATACTCTATTTTCATTGCAATGCAACATTTTTTCCTTGCACAGTTGTTTTAGTTGTCCATTATCTGGAATTAGTTTCCGCATGGGCCGACTGGTTTCCGCAGTGACAAAAAAGCAGATTCACTTAAATACCACTAATGCAATGAGAGCAAGCATTCGACTGGGTAACTAAATCATGTCGTGAGTGATTCAATAATTCTTAAAATCACGTGTTTTTGCTCGTTGCAAACTTTCTTTTGAGAGTAGAGTGGCTTAAAGAATCAAAGGTCAGTTTTCAACTTGCATTATCTACAGATCTACGTTGCTTATTGCTCATCGCTCATATCCAAATCCGGCTGTGACATCATACACAGTACATAATTTTAAACCTTTACAAAACAACACTATTAAACTGTGATATGGTGAAACGTTAATTTTTGCACTCGAAAATGGCTAAATTTTTCTTTTGTTTATTTAGTGGGTACCAGAAAACAATACTCCTTCAACCAAAGAATGGACAACAGACTTGGAACCGTTGGCTGTGCAAGACGATCTCTTTATGAGCGAATTTACCGACACCCTTTTTACAAGTCTATCCCAGCAACCTTTCCAGTTTCCAAATCCAAGAGAAATCGGTAATTTCCAAACAATTTGTATTGTTTTTTCAACTGCAGTGTAGATGCGTTTAGTTGAAATTAAAACAGGACATGTAAAAACGCTGTTAAGGGCAAATTTTGGACCTCACTTGCTCACTAACAAGTTACTACCCTTTTTTGCTATCAGAAGTTGATGGCGATTTGCCATCACTACTGATAGCAGTGCTCTGAAGAAGCTAGTTGTTTCTAACTAGCGAAACGTCAGAAATAAAGTTAGTCTTTTGAGTAGCACCTGCGTGATTTCTCAAAGCTAGCCTAGAACACCAGAGGAACCTCAGGAAAAACTTTTAAGTTACTACCCTTTTTAGATTTTTAATCTCATTTGAAATTTCAATACAAGTTTCTTCAAACATTCTTGATAATTCGTTGCTCCTATGCATTACCAAAGTTCGTAAGCGTACACTTGAATTTCAGCACGTTTTAAAAGTTTATTTCATATTTTTGGCTCAAAACACAACAAGACCTTTTGTTGTAAACCATTCTCAATAATTTCAAGCACATTTCTCATTTGATTTGCCAGCTGATGCATCATTGCTCGTACGTTGCAATAAATAATTTATTTTCCTTTGCAATTTTCGGTTATTTGCTGCTATAAATAAAATTTAAAAACCATTCTTTCCTGCAAATACTATGTTACGTTTGCTATTTTCCAACTTATCGACAATGTTTGTGGCGGCTTTTTAAAATAATCAGAATTAACGTTTTCATTATTTGTCATAAGTCTGTAGAATTTTATGCGATTAAAAGATATTTTAAAGATTTTTTTTGGTTCTTCTACTTCGTTGTCTTTTGCTGCACTTTGAATAAAACAAATGTACGATTTTGTCTGTCCTCATAGCTTCATTCATAGGTTATCTATTAGATATTAAAAAAAATAATTTTTGAATTGGTTTGAAAGCGATATTTTGCGCAACTAAAGCTACGAGCGACTAAAATGAACTAGATGACCAATGCGGGTAAACCACTGTGTACTGACCTCTGTAAAATTTTCAGTTTTTAGTTTCCTTAACTATTTTTCCATGTTTAGCCCAGCATGCTACGAATTCTGATATGATGCAGCCTGGATTATTACAGCTGCAACCGATAATGGACGATTTCATAGATTTCGATCCGTTTCAAGGTTTGTGCACTTCACTGTTTCAGAGCTTCTGTTTAAGAAAAAAATAGCTTTAAATCTACATTAAAGTCAGTCTCAACCTAGTTAAAAAATTACCAAGACTAAATTAATTCCTTTTCGGAAGGCAGCAATTTTTTCAAAGATATGTTTATTGTTTATGTTGTAAACTTAAATATTTCGTCTATATGCCAACTACTTTGTTACTTAATGCCAAGAAAGTACCGCTGGAGTTGTTAGATTAGCTGTTTAGTGAAATTCAATAGGATTTGGGTATTGGTTGGATTTTAAAGGGAAATTACTTCTTGTTCACACCACCATCTAAACGCTTTTTTCAGATTTGCTCTTCTCTCCCAAGAAACCAACTCTCCCAGGCAATGCAAACCAGACTTTCAATAACTCATCGTTGGATGTGTTCACTGAAAACGTTTTTGATCCTGTGGACCGAACCCTCGAACAATCCACACCTAAACCAGCCTCAAATCCACCGGTAAGCGCGCGAAAAATATTTCAACTTACCTAAAATTTTGCGTAAACTCAGTTCCGTTTCTATTTGACCAACGCTCTCTTGGACCCATTTAGATTTTGAAGGTGCTCGATCCTTAAGAAAAATAAACTTAAGTTGATCATTGTTCAAATTCTTACAATGACGAAGTTGAATTGAGTAAACTGACTAAGCTCATCTTAGAACTGGTACAATGGCAAGGTTGAATAGAGTAAACTGACTAAACTCGTTTTAGAACTCTTACAATGACGAAGTTGAATTGTGGAAAAACTGACTAAATTCGTCTTTTTACAAAAAAAAGCAGTTTGTCTAGATTGAACATCGTGTTTTAATTGCGTTACTTACTTATATCGAAAAGAAAACGCATAATTTATATGTAGGCAAATGGAAATAGTGGGCAACTTTACCTACCGTCTAAAAGCGCAGAAAATTCTTTCAATAGCAATTTGATATCATCATCTGTCCAATCTGTCAATCATTCTAGAGGTAAGAAAATATTTGGGGATTTTGCAAAAATAGATATTTTAGACCTAAAAACAAACAGGTTGGAGACGCTTAATGATTTTAAGAACCGATGCAACCTAAATGCAGAAATACATTTAATAATTGATGTTATAGCATCATCAGAGCTCATTCAAATCAAACAATTTTTCCGAACGGTAAAGACCTGTTTATTTGTTCTTGCCTACAAGTCTGAAAAACGGGCTCTTCTGGAAACCCGTTTTTGTTCCTCGTTTATAATTTTCCCAGGCAATAGGTTCCCAGTTTGACAAGGACTTTGCTTTTGCCCATTTGTATTCATTTCGCCTCTTCGTAAGTACGAACTTTATCAACTGACCGGCAACATTAAGGTTAGGATTAGTTGGCGGTCAGTTGTGGACCCCCTAAGTATGATGCTGGTTTCGTTTCTAGACAAGTCTCAATATGTTTCGAAAATAATAAAACAATGATTGCTAGCACGATGAAAGCGTAACTGAATTTACTAGAATACAAACTAAAATCAACATGTGACCTTGAAACTGATAACTAATTTTATTTTACGGTAGGTGCTAAATAGGGCAAGTTTTTTCAATATAGTCAATTTTTCAGAAGTAAGTACTAAGTAGGAATGATATGACTTTTTGCAAGAATTATGGGTAAAATGAGTTAATGTCATATTCCTAATTTGATTGGTCAATAAAAGTCAATTTTTTACCGTTGGATCAATATTGTTTTTATAGGGCAATAAAATCAGTTTTTTTGGATTATTGCTCATTTTTCATTTTATCACCTATAAATAGCAAAAGCCTGGCGCGTAGCCAAAAATCTGTAATTGAGGGATGTTTGGGGGCGGAACTCTCTGCGTTCGGAGATTTTGCAAATTTATCTTAATTTTAAGCCTATTTTGATAAAATTAATGCTTTTAAAACGTGGCATAGAAATTAGCATTGACTGCAAAAACGTGATTAAACTGGCTACGTATATGTAGGCTATGTGGGCTGTGCTAACTTAATTATAAAATTTCAGTCTTTTTATTACAAATCAGTAATATTAAATAAAAAAAGATAATTTAGGACAAGGGCATAATGGAACGAGATTTGTGAGAAGTGATTAATGATTAACTAAATCAAAGAGACTGCTGAATAGACCCTCCCCATTAATAATTTGTTCGAAGAAGTCTACGTTAAGCATTTTGCATCAAAAGATCAAATTTTATTGCTTATTTTGAGCCATTTTCAAAGTTTTACTGATCCATGAGCTTTATTTTTGACAAATATTAGTTTTCCTCTAATTAAATGTTTTGAAAGTGGCTTTAAGCCAAAGTCCATATCACTTCAAAGGACTGTTTCAGAGTTGGGAAAAATGTAGTATTTTTTTTGTTTTGGTCGACAAGCCAATGATAGAACTTATAGACTGATAGAACTGGTAGAACTAGCAGAAATTCTATCGATTATTCTCTGATGCCGCAAATTATTTGGTAGCTGCCGGTGTAACACATTCTGGCTGTTTCACGTGACATGCTTTACACATATTGCGCAATTGTGGTATGGCTGTCAGATCTCACTTCGAAGATACTAATCATCTAATTTTCAAAGTTCAGATTAGTAGAAATTAAAAACAAAACCAGTAAAGTCAAATTCGCTACTCTTAAGTTACCCTCCAAAGCCTGTCATACCAGATGGGGATTATGGAAACTGGTTAAATGCTTCTTTATATGCAAAATGAATTGAAACCTGAAGTGAAAGCGATTGTGAAACTTTTGAAGGTTCTGATGTTTTGGTAACTTAAGCAAAAATTAGTTCAAACGCCTGGTTTAGCAGGCCAGCTAATCAAAATCAAAGTACAACATTACTATCATGATTGCATACTTTGCCTCGTCCGCCAGGTAGTTAGCTTGCAGTGTTACTGTTTATCGCAATACTTTAAGCCTTATTTCGCTATATATAACACATAAACTTGTTTTGCAAATTTCGTTTAGATAGTATTGTGCTTTCGTTTATTAAGTGTTTGTGTTGATATGAAATATTAAAAAAGTCTCAAGAAATAACTTTAACTCATTCTAAATTTTGTCAGGTCAATAAAAACTTGCCCTAGGGCTAAATTAATTGAAAAAACATGTTTTTGCTTTTGCGCAGTAATGCAAAAGATCATTGCTTCAACTCCAGTATCTGTTTCAACGATTCAGTCTGTGCAAACTACCCAAGCTGATGGCAGATTATACCAGGTTGTCATTCCAGCTGGAGGAACGCAGCAGCAATCTGACCATGTGAGAGAGATTATATCCATTCAACCAGTATTGCTCTACATATATTTGATCTACCAAACTTGACTAACTGTCAACTCAGAATCAAGCCTAGTTTGAATTTGCATTAGGTTCTAAATTGATGTTACTTATACGCTTGTTTTTTTGGTTTTCTGTCAAATTTGAAATAAGTGCAACATTTTCAGATTACCATTGCATGTTTAGTGAATAGACGAGTGAATTAGAAAATAAATTGTATGCAAAAGCTCTTTACATGTACTGTAATTGCTTTTTTTACGCAACAAATTGATCGTGATTTATGTTAAATGGTTTTTGAATCTTACTGATAGTGAAAACCGGTTAGCAGTCAAGAAGTTTTAATGCATTCCAGAATAAGTCTGACGGCGATGTGCGGTTAAGTGGTTAGACTCACCGTGCTGTGGGCCACATCAAAAGAAGACAGATGAAAACAAAATTTTCACTCGGTACTAAATTTTTGAATATTTTGTTGCAGGTTCATACCACTAATTTTGTTTCTTTTTATCCTACTAACTCACCTGGCCAATTGGAAAAGCAAGCTAATTATCAAACTTCAAAGAATGTTGTTAATGCCCCAGCCAATAAGATAATCTATGGTCAAACTCAAGTAAGTTGAAAAAAATGAAGCTAATGTGAGGAGATGGTGTTGTGGAGAATTAAAATCCACGGCCGATTTCAAATAAGCACACAATTTGAGAGGTTAGTCAGAAAAAAAAACAAGTTGAAACTATTTTCCGTTGCTCGAAATAGGCTACATCAAAACAATTTTGTACTGTTTATAACGTTCTGAATGTGAAATTACCAGTAACTTTTTTAGCACCGATTGTTCTGAACTAACATTGTGTAAGATTTGTTTAGTGACTAAGACACTATAAGAACTATTTGGAAGTATCGGCTGTCTATGCTTAGGGCATTGATTGTTACAGATCCTTATCAAACTGGATGCTGGCATAGGTGGGCAAGTTAATGCGAAACGTTAGCTTCGTTAACCACTAGTCCGTTAACAAACTTTATACCTCCGTTAACGTTAATCCGTTATTTTTAGCTTTAATTAACGGAAGTTAATCAAGTCGTTAATTCGTTGATATTTTGCGTGTAATTTACATTTCTTTTTGTTCACTCACTTCTAGAACACGTATTGATGCTGTTGAACTGATTGTGTGAAAAATTTATTGCCATGGCGGTCTTTTGTGTTTTGGAAGTTACATTTTACAGTCTTGTATAATTTCAGGAAATTGCGAACAGCGATAATTAATAGACCTATGAGGCTGCAGCTTATTATTTGCCCCAAAAAAGAGCTTCGCTTTTTCTTCTATAAAACTCGTGCTAATACGCAACAAGTGTTATCAGTGCAACCTGGTTTATACCGGTACGATGAATGAATGGTGCAAATTATTAACGATAAAAACCTTGACGGAAGTTAACAGAAATTAACAGAAGTTAATTTAGTCCGTTAACATAAACAGATTTTTACGGATTAACGAGTTAATGAAAAAGTTAGCTTCGTTAGTAACGATTAACGGACTTGTGCCCACCTATGCATTTTGGTGATTGGCTCTCACTACTACTGGTAAAAATGTTTTGATGAAGCTAGTTGCTTCTAATCAACGAAACTTCAGCAATAAAACTTTGTTTTTGAATAGTTCCTTAGTGATTTTTTTAAGTAACGTACAACAAAATTGTAAACGGGCCGACTAGTTCAGGCCCGAACCCGAAAATATATGCTCAAACCCGAAAATTAATTTGAATCCCAAATCATGCCTGAAAAAAAACAAAAGTTAAGTTTGGTCTGAAAAATTTAGCAATGTTGCCAAGCTATTTCTGATTATATTTTTGTGCACCGAAGACAAAAAGCACTTCTCAGGCCCGAATTAAGCCCGAAATTTTAGTCAACTTTAGGCCCGAACCTGACCCGAAAAGCCTGGCCCGACTTACAACTGTGCCTAGAATGCCCAGAAGAGCTTGGAATTTTGTACAATTGTATAACAGTATTTGGGTATATTTTTTATTGTGCCTATTATTTCTAGACTTCTTCATCTTCCTCTGTATTTCCTCCGACGTTTCCGCTGGATTCAAATCGCTTGGTGCAGCAACGCAGCCAGCCTAGTCACCCTGTTCGTATTGCGCCAGCAATATCCCAAGTTTCACAGGGTAAATTAAAGCTAAATTGATTACATACGTTTCACATTTTTTAAATTTGAGAGAGGCTAAGACAAGGTCATAGTCAAGAGATTCCCAAACCGAGAGTGCTCAAACCACTTGGTGAGCATAAATCAAATTCAGGTAAGAGGGTTCAGGTTTAACAGCATTTTAAATATTGTGTCACAAAATAAATAATAATTTAATGGCAATAAATGGGTTTGAGTCGTCCCGACACGTTTTGTCCTTGCTCAAGGGACTCGTTAGACGACAAAGGTCACGTTGGTTTTATTAGCCAAACAAAATTGTAATTGGAATAGGGGGGCCTATTCCTTAAATCATTCATCATTCGTTTTGTGAAATAATGTCCGAAGTACTCTTGTCCTTAACTGAATTTGTTTGTTTATAATTTTTTCAATTCCTTTATAGCGTAATAAGATAGTGATGCCCGACTTGCAGCCGCGCTAGCAACAAGTCCAGTGAATAGAGCGTGTGCTATTGAAAGGTAGAGGCGGATTCGATTCCCGGTCGGATCAAATCAAAGACTATAAAATATGATATTCGCCCCTTCCCTGCTTGACGTTTAGCATTGTAAGGGACAGTGCTAGCCTCCACCGTTTGTCCTTCGCTGTCTCCTGATCAAGGAAACTTGTTGAATAAAGATGGAATTACAATGAGATTGTTTTACTCAAAATGAAACCAAATCTCCAGTACAACCCAGAAATACACATTTTGGCAGCAATAAAATGCAAATGCCATAGAATACATAGGAGATGGTAGAACAACAATGGTCCTTGTTTTCAAAAGCCTACATTGATGCAGTACGTAATATTCTTTGTTGTTTAGGTGCCACATTACGGCCTCAATCTGTACAACAACCCAGTCAAAATTGTGCACGTGATTTGCTTCCGACCGGAAGTGACGTCACTAGTTCTGCTTTCGTTAACTCTGTATTTCCAATTCCTCCGTCAACAGTCGGTACCGGTAAGTGTTTTGTATCGAGTTGGGAATGCGAGAGATAACATTGCCCATTTGTCAGCCAATCCCTCAAACCATTGATAATACAAGTGCTTTCAAGTAATTTTCATGACGAAGTAGAGGTCACGAACAAGAAAATTTGAGAAAGGTAGATGAAAATGCTAAGTACACCTGGTCTACGTCATGCTTTGTGATGAATCCAGATCATAAGAATCGGGAGACTTAGAGGTCCAAAATTATGACTTTTCATAATCTTTTGTAAGTAAATCTACGTTTTTAGAACCTCCGCTTTTTCCATCAAAGCCAGCGCCAAAACAGCCTCATCGTAAACGCGGTTACGAAGCAGAGACGTCTTCAACTAAAGACATCACCATGGACCACGTTAGGACAGATTTTTTGTTACTGCCCTTTCTCTTGTTTTCGATTAGGCCCTAAAAATTGTATCTTTCGTGTTTTCATTTTTTTCCTTTCAGATTTTTTCATTTCTGAGCTTTTATGGTTTGTTTAAAGCTATCTAGTTTTGTGGTAAATTAAGAGTCTGAGTCTACCGGGCAAAAGTTTTTTGACTAATACACATAATCTTGACATATAAGCAACAAAGCTAAAACCTGAGTAAAACACTTTGTAACCCTTGTCTCAAAATATAACCGAACTCGAGTAGATTTTTATGCCGTAGCCTGCTGCAGTTATCATTTAGCCAACTGGCTAGCTTGTTAATTGAATATTGCATTGAAATTAACCTTCCGGCACAGAACAGAATAAACTGATGTAAAGAATTTCTACAGAATAAACTCGCTGATTTTGTATGCCAATGCTTTTGTGCTTTCAGAATTTCCAACGACCTCTTCCCAGCAAAGTTCTTGCCACCGGTTTATCCAATCTTGCTGCGAAGAGAAGAAGTGTGGATGAGTTGAGGAGTGCCACCGTTCAGGAGCCGCAATCCTCAAGATCCTCATCCACAGGAGCAACCAACCTTTCAGACATTGACATGGAAACCGTAGTTTTGGGTGAGTGTTCTCGTGGAAAATTTTTTGTGTTTTTAGAGCATTTTTAAAAAGCATCATTTTCGTCTTAGTTTTCAGTTGCGAAGTTTCCTAAATTTTTTGGTCATTCATAAATTTCATAAATTTTCATAAAGTTTTTGGTCATGGCCAGGCAAATGGTAAAAAAAACTAGTTCGGTTCGAAACTTAACTTTAAGAAACTGGCTAATCAGAAGAGAAAAGGAAACAAATATAAACAAATCTTATTATGTTATATCAGAGCGTTTTGCTTTTGTATCGTATTTTTTCCTTTTTTTTCCAGAGCAAACTTCGCCATCACACGACAATGATCTATCACAAATGGTAAGGTTCTTCATCATTTAATATTATTTTAGAGTCATATTTTGGTTTTGTTAAATATCAGAAAAATGTACTCCGGTGTTTTCAGCATTTATTTCAATATTTTGAGGAAAGCGACAGTGTCGAACAATTTCTAAAGTTTGGTTTTTTATTGAGCGAACTTCGTCTAAGTAATAGTCGAATCTGTCTGTTAAAACAAACTGATTTTTGTTGCTTCCTTTTTTTCGTGAGTAGTTATTCCTTAACTTGTTTTCAGGAGAACTTTTCGAAACAAGGTGCGATTTCAACTGAACAAAAACGTCGTTTGAACATTAATTCTGCGTTTAATCGTCTTCAACAACTACTTCCGGGAGGCAATTCACAAGCTAACTTGAAGGTAACAATGCAGTTTAAAATCATGCACCTCGTCATATTTTAATTCAAACTCACTGTTTAAATTTAGGTTACTTTCAAGTTATATTGGACTGAAGTTGCTTTAGAAAATTTCCGGAACAACTTATTGACTCCGAATCAGTTACTCACACATGCTAAATATGCCTCCCTTTGTGCAATGTATTTCTTCGAACTTTTCAGACCATACTTCGAGTTATCGCTAGTTTTAGTTCGCTTTGTTGAAACTTACTCATCAAAAACTAGCTTTTTGTTTATTGCATATGCAAAAGTTACTAAGTGCCTTCAGTTTCTATTTTATGTGAGATTTTTCAACTGTGTATTGCATTGTTGTGCTCGTTCGCTTGTTGATATGACTTTGCCCCGACTCGACCCCAAGTAGTTAGTGAGCTGTTTCGTGCGTGCTTCCAAGTCTGACATTTCAATTGAAGTTATTCTGCAGTGATATCAGAATCATTTCAACAAGTACCAATTTTGTTTGTGTTTTTCTCATTGAACCGAAACGTCTTTTTATAGATCGAGTAACTTTTTTCTCTTACAGTTAAGCAAAGCAAATTTGATGAGTAAAACGGTGCAGCATATTAAATCACTTCAATCGGAACGGAACAAAATCGTGAAAGAAGTTGAAAGCTTGAAAGGCGAAGTAGCACAGCTACAATCGTCTATCACGTAAGTTGTTGCTGTTAATACCCAGTTACTTCGTGTGGATGAGAGTATATAACAGCTGAGATGCCCCACCACAGAACCCCACCTAGCAGGTGGCCACCGCTGATTGGTAGCCAGCTCCACGCAGGTGGAGGAAGATCCAGCTCCACGCAGATGGCCACCGCTGATTGGTAGTCAGCTCCACGCAGATGTTCACCGCTGATTGGTAGCCAGCTCCACGCAGGTGGCCACCGCTGATTGGTAGCCAGCTCCACGCAGGTGGCCACCGCTGATTGGTAGCCAGCTCCACGCAGGTGGCCACCGCTGATTGGTGCCGAATAAAGTTGATCGCCTTTTTGCTACCTCCTGGGTGGTGGCATCACTATTCCGTCCCAAGTGAAGCACGGGTTTATAGCGTTATTCACGTAAGTCACTTTTTGTCACGTGTGATAACTTGGTTATGTTAGTAATTACATTGGCTTGGTTTCAAAGGTTTTGTTGAATACAACCATTGACATTTGACAGTCGACTAAAGTCATCTTCTTTTCACACGTTTTTACATTCGTGCGCGGCGAAGCTCTTTCTGTAAATTGACCAAATATGGTGGTGTCCGTCTTTGTGCCTGACCAAAGTCCATGACCAAGGAAGGTATTACGAGTGTTCAAAATCCATTGTGGATCTCAGTGCATTCTACCTAATTATAGCGTAGATCTATTCTACGGTTTAAAATAAGTTGCTTTCCCTGTCATCAGACGTACCTGAAGCTTCTCGTAACTTCGCTATCTTTCCTTTTTCCTATTATTTTTAGCTGGACACTACATCCTCTTCGTGCTGAATCAAAGGCAATACATGCAAGATACTTTTTGTGCACCAGGCAGTTGTTTGAGCGGTGACGCGTTCGTCTCTGGTGCGGTAGATGTAAAATTTAAACTTCGGGCGGTCAAATCGGACGGTGTTACTTGGGCGCAATGACGCGGAGATGGCCCCCAAACTCGTTACGTGCTTCGGCGTAATACAGCGAGTATAATGAAAGATTTGATTGTGGCACTTTTGTGTGAAAATGTTAAAATTAAAGTAGGAATTTGTGTCATTTCAGGTCTGCACAACTACAACTTCCCGCGACCGGTATCCAACTATCCAGTTTGCACGACAGCAATAATCGGGAAAACTTCCGGAAGTGGTGTCGTCATCGTACGAGACAAGATTGGAAGTTTTATCTTTTTGCTACAGTTATTGATCCCTGGTTCGATTCTTACCAACGCACCGTGTCAGCCGCCGATTATAACAATTTTCACCAGACCTTGTCTTTATGGCTTCAAGAGCATTGCTCTTTACGGGTATTGCGAACAGGTGAGGTGTTCCTATATTACTAACAATCAGAGTTGGGCAAAACGCAATTTATAAGCGTAACCTCCGTAATTGCGAAAGTTGGGTTGCAAGCTTAAGTCTTTAAAATTTGCCGCGCATTAATTGCGCTGCACTTTTGTTTCTTTTTTCGGTTGAAAGCATAACTTTATTCTTCGAAGTTAGATAGTTTCATTTCCATGTCAAATGCCGGTTTTCTTGAGCGAATTACTTAATATTTTTTTGTCGAAAATTACAAAAATACAGTATTGCAATTGCGTTTTGTAATTTCAATTGCGGAAGTTTGGTTGCGCTTTATCTTCCGCTGCGCTTTTGGTAAACTGTTAACCATGTCCGCCTCTGCTACTATCATGGTTTTCACGAGTGAATTTAGTACTGTTTTCCAAGTCATTGACGTCACAATTGGCATAATTGGGACTTCCGCGACGCTTGGCGTCGGAAGTCCCGATGTTTTTTCCGTGCAAAATTACAAATTCGGCAACCAGAGGTCAAAAATGCTATAACTTTGAAACGGCTAAAGATAGAAACTTGAAATTTAGAACTTAGATGGGGCGTATATGAATCATTCTTAGGGGAAATTTTGGGGGTCACAATGTACGGGTCACATGGTACATAAATCGGTCTCATGATACGTGTTTCCGATCCAAAAACTGCAATGCCAATTGGAGGTTTCAACAGCTCTAGCTCAAAAACTAGTAGAATATAAGTTTTGAATTTAGAAGTGCCTTGCCATGCAGTTTCAGCTTCCAAAAATAACTTATGACGACTTCGACACTTTTTTTTCTTTATTTGTTTAAGCAAATTTTATTACAATGACAAAAACTTCGAAACCACCAAAGCTAGAAACTTGAAATTTGGAGATATAATAAGTCTGTATATAAAGTTGTGTACCTGCAATTTTGGAGGAGCTACGTCACGTGGTTTGGAGCAGATGCACCCTAAACTTATGATAGCAATGCTTATTAAGTGATTTTAGTCATTTACACTCTCGTGTTGCCGTGGTCTAATGGTTAAAGGCACCACAGCTTGAAACCTAAGTGAGTGATGATTAGACGTGGGTTCAATTACCTAGTTAGCCATCGCTTTTAGCAAACAACGATTATATTGAATCTAACATATTTTATGTTTTCGATTTGGGCGAAATCGCTTTTAATATTTTTTGTTTTGACACTAGATATGATCAGAGGGTACAGGATTCATTCTCTGTGAAGACTCCCCAAAAATCTTTTTTTTAACTCCTTAAGCTAGTGCGCTTGTTTTTTTGCTATCAGTAGAAATTTGAAAGGCAAATATTTTGACATATTTTGGTGGTACCAACCCCCCAAATCCCCAAATAGACTCCTCAAAAATCTTTTTTTTGATGCCTTAATCTAGGGTGCTACTGTTTTGATATCAGGAGATGATAAAGAGAGAAACACCTGTACGTAGTTTGGGGTACCACCTGCCAAAAACCCTCCCAAATGGACCCTAAAAAATCACTTCTTTGAACGGTTAAGCTCTGGCGCTAGTTTTTTTGGTATCAGTAAATATTTATCAGTAAATTTAATATTTTGTCATAGTTTAGGGGTACCAACCATCCAGAAACCCCAAATAGACCAGTAGACCACCAAATATCAAGGTTGTAAACGGTTAGGCTCTGGCGCTATTTTTTTTTTTAATCAGTAAATATTTAATTGAAAAATACTTTGTCATACTTCGATGGTACCAACCACCCGGAACTTCCAAATGGACCCCCCAAAATCTCTTTTTTTAACGGCTTATGCAAGGGTTCTAGTTTATTTTGATATCAGTAGATATTTATCCGACAAATACTTGGACATAATTTGGTGGTTCCATCACCCCGGAAACCCCGAAATGGACCCCCAAAAATCGCTTTTTTAAACAGCTTAAGCTAAGGCTCCGGTTTTTATTGATATCAGTAGATGTTTAATGGACAAAAATTTTGGCATGCAGTAGTTTACCATCCCTTCAGATGCTTCCCAAGTGGATCCCCCAAAATCAATTATTTTGAACGGCTTGAACTAGGAAGCTTGTTTTTATGAATATCAGTAGATATTTAAGAGACATATTTTTTTACATAGTCTGGAAGTACCAACCCCTCGGAACCCCCCAAATGGGCTTCCCAAGAGTCACTATTTGGAAGCTAAATTTAATAATTGATTTTAGTCAATTGGGTTCATATGCTGTGCTGGCATAGTGGTTAAAGGCGCCAGTGTTTGACATTGTCGTGATTGAGTAGAGCTGGGTTCAAATACTTAGTTGGACATCCATTTTACCAAACTACGAATGATATAAAAGCAACATTAATTTTTCATCACACACAATCACTTTGTTTGCATTGTATATGACTGATATGGGTAATATGGGTATATGATGTATATATGATATATGGGAATATGTATAAACGGAAATATGGGTAACCTTCAAAGTATGAAGCGAAGAATGCTAGTGAAAAGAAACTGGCGGGGGTTCTAGTTTTTTTGATATCACGAAATATTTAACAGACAAATACTTGGACATAGTTTGAAAGTACCAACCCCCCGTAAATCTCCAAGTAAGCCTCACAAAAATCAATGTTTTGAACGACTTAATCTAAGGCTTTAGTTTTTTTTTTTTTTTTTTTCTAAAAGCGCTATATGAATGACAACGCTTGGATCTTCTTCGTGATTCAAGCATTATTGTAAAATGAAGTTAAAGCTTTTATTATGCTGTCTCTTCGACACGCTTGGAAATCTGACCAACATTGAACTAAAAAAAGAGTTCACTTTCGGCCAGCGAGACGGAATCTTCGGGCAAAAGAAAGTTACGTAGAGCGTTTTCAATTCAATCTGCATATCTACTAGCCCAACCATACAATTTTGGCTTTTCTACGACAATTTCATCCCTTACCTTAATCGTTCTAGGGCACATACTATGACCTTTGGAAAAACTCAAACGTTCTTGTTTCATAAAATTGGCATACTATGGTCTGCGTTACGAATAAACTTTCCGAATCTTTGTTTCTAAGATTTTGAATTTTCTCCGAATAGTCGTAAATATTTCGCGAACGAAAAAACCTTCGGCCAAAAATTTTTTTGTTCGGCCGAAGATTTTTTTGTTGGTTGCTAAGATTTTTAATCGTACTGACATATTTCTTCTTCGGAAAAAAGAAAAAGAACTGAAAATGGCTTAAAATGTGGATAAATTCACGAATACTCTATAAATCTTTGTAAAATTTTCCGAAGATTTTTTTGCTGGCTATTACACTTGTTTCACCGGTTATTGGTGGGTAATAGAGGAAAAAGAGCGTGCTACATTTCTTGTTTCAACATAAGTTTGTTGAATGAATTTTTGAATGAGGAGAGAAATTTTGGAATAACGAAAACCCTATAGTTTACTAGACTATCAGAGGGCGAAACTAATCAAGAGTTTGCAGAATTACCGCTTTGCTTGGATCACCGCCCGTCTTTGATAGCTCTTTATTCTAAGAGTTACGTTCTTTTTTTACTAGTGAATTTTTTCAAATCGAACCAATCCAGTTTAATTTTTTCTACTGAAAATGAATTTCATCTGTACAGTCGATGAAATCCGCAATCCACTTCCATTTTTGATCCACCATGCCTTTCGTCTTGCAAGCGGAAAGCTAAGATGGTAGATAGTCATAATTCTGACTATCTAAAGGTGGATTTACACACTATCCACTTTTCGTTGGCGTTTGTACGTTTTTTCTTCTTCACGAAAAACCATGTTTTTTTCGTCCGCGTTTTTATAATTAAAACCATATCCGCACTAACCAGACTGTCACATACTGGACAAAAGTTTTCCGAAAACATTTTTTGTAAAGGTGTACAGCTCTATTTTGAAATCTCGCATTTTGTACGAAATTTTTTCAATATGTAGCAGTCTACTTAGTGCGAAAATGGACTTACAAAATTGCGGAAGAAATAGCGCATACTTTTTCAAGGACAAGCAAAACCCTAACAAAAACGGACGGAAATCGAATACTGTGTAAATTCGCCTTAAGCCCACAAATGCACTTCTTGACTTAAATCTGCGACTCATTTTTGATTCAATTTGCGTAAATAACTTGACAAAAATTTTGAAACAGCCAAGTTTACGTTTTGCCATCTTAACCAAAATGTAACACGTGCACCAAACGGAAGGTGCGACAATTATTTGTTGTTTATAGTCAATAATAGTGATTTATTTATATAATGATTGTTACATATTTAATGACAATTTTTATTCGTGCTTGAACGCAAAAGTTAAGCAAATTGCGTTTAGGAACATGAAAATGATGATTTTTTGTTCGGAATTTATTGAAAAACTTTTTACGAAGATTTTTGAAGCTACAACTTTGCTTTGGAAACTAAATAATGAATATCCGAATCCGAAGATTTATTAGCTGTTACATTTTTTTCAAGGAAATGTCAATCACAAAGAAATAAAGCTATAATTTTACGAAGAAAAAGTATTTCAAACTTTCAAAAAATGTTCGTTAGAATCTATTTCGAATAAAAATTTGAAACCTGAATGACTTCCAAAACACGAATGTTGGTGTTTTTCCTTAGATCGTAGTATGTGGCTCTTGGCTACGGTTTCTTTCGTAATTGGAACGACCGACGCTCGCGTCGTGTGTTTCTTTGTTTTTACTCGGCCATTTTCCAACTAACGAGTGCGAAATTTCAGACTTTTGCTTATAGCTCGAGAATGGTTAGGTCTAGCTACATGAAATTTTGACAGCAGTTTGAGATTAATGAGTTGTATGTTTGTACCAAATTTCGAGGCAATAGGTCACGTGACTTTGGTTTTAGAACCCGAAAACCGCCCCGTAAGTTTGGCGTAGAAAGCGGTCTCCGTCAAAAACGGCTTAAGTACGGCAAAAAATATTTCATATGGTTGCATGTCTTAAGATACCCTTTCATCTCAACCAACCCACTTTTGGCCTCGATGAGGTTCGTTTCTTTTTCTTTTTTTTCCTTTTATTTCCTTTTTTTTCTTCCTAATTTTTGTACGCTCTTCTTCTAAACCACAAAACATCGAAATCTAATTTTTGTGTAAAGTTGTTGAGCTGCAAACGCAATTTTTTCTCCCGAAAATTTTTGGGGCAACTCCACCGGGAACCCCCCAAAATGGGGCCCCCAAAAATCCATTTTTTAAACGGCTCAAGCTAGAGTGCTACTTTTTTTTGCTATCAGTAGATATTTAACTGACAAATATTTTGACATAGCTTGGGGGTGCCACCCCCCGGAGACCCCCCCAAATGGAGCCCCCAAAAATCAATGTTTTAAACGGCTCAACTTAAAGTGCCATTGTTTTATGATATCAGCAGATATTTAACAGACAAATATTTTGACATAGTTTGGAAGTGCCACCCCCACCCCGGGGACCCACCCTAATGGATCATCCCAAAATCAATTTTTTGAATGGCTCAACTTAGGCTGCCAGTTTGTTTTGATATCAGAAGATATTTAACAGACAAATATTTTGACATAGTTTAGGGGTGCCACCCCCATCGCGGGGACCCCCAAAATAGACCCCCAAGAAATCAATTTTTTGAATGGCTCAAGCTAGGGTGCCAGTCTGTTATGATATCAGCAGATATTTAACAGACAAATATTTTGACATACTTTGGGAATGCCACCTCTCCAGGGACCCCCCTAATGGATCCCCCAAAATTAATTTTTTTGAACGGCTCAACTTAGGGTGCCAGTCTGTTATGATATCAGGAGATATTTAACTGACAAATATTTTGACATAGTTTGGGGGTGCCACCCCCCCAAACGGACCCCCAAAAATCAATTTTTTGAATGGCTCAACTTAAGGTGCCAGTTTGTTTTGATATCAGCAGATATTTAACAGACAAATATTTTGACATACTTTGGGAATGCCACCTCCCCAGGGACCCCCCAAATGGATCCCCAAAAATTAATTTTTTGAACGGCTCAACTTAAGGTGCCAGTCTGTTATGATATCAGGAGATATTTAACTGACAAATATTTTGACATAGTTTGGGGGTGTCCCCCCCCAATGGACCCCAAAAATCAATTTTTTGAACGGCTGAACTTAGGGTGCCAGTCTGTTATGATATCAGTAGATATTTAACTGACAATTATTTTGACTCTACTTTTCTGGAGGTTCCATAATCAGATATTTTTAAATAATTGCTGATTTTACGGTAGACAAAAAGTACTTTTGAGCGTCACAGCATTAGCTATGCGTCGGTCGTTTACTAGGTTTGCTGGCAAACTCCCATCTAGTTTTAAAAGTGTTTTATAATCAAACGGTGAAATTGCTTGAAAAAGCATGATTGAATGATCAGTTTGTTGAACGGTCTAAGCTAAGGCTCCGGTTTTTATTGATATCAGTAGATGTTTAAGAGACAAAAATTTTGACATGGTTTGGGGGTACCACCTCTCGGAACCTTCCCTAATGGACCCCCAAACATCAATTTATTTGAACGGCTTTAACTAGAACGCTAATTTTTTTTGATATCAGTAGATATTTAAGAGACAAATTTTTTTTACATAGTCTGAGGGTACCAACCCCCCCCCCCCCCCCAAATGGACCTATCCAAAATTTACTGTTTGAAAGTTAAATTTAACAAAAACTCCAAAACCTCCAAAAGAAGAAAGTTTAAATTTAGAGATATAATTAGTCTATATATGAAGTTGTGCACCTGCATTTTTTGAGGCGCTGCGTCACGTGGTTTGAGGCAGACGCACCAAAACTTGTGATATTTTAACAAGTGATTTTAATAATTGATTTTTGTCCCGTGTGCACTTGTGCTTCTGTGATCTAGTGGCTAATGGCGCCAGCACATGTAAGCGTTGTGATTGAATCAACCTGGGTTCAATTATCTATTCGGCCATTGATTTTCTAATTCCAAAATCATATTGATTCCAGCTTTTTTTTATTAAGACAAAATCTTTTTAAAATTTTTTTATTTTGACATTGGATATAGTCAGAGGGTATCGGGTTTCATTCTTTGTAAAGACCCCCTAAAATCAATTTATTTTAACAGCTTAAGCTAGGGTGCAAATTTTTTGATATCAGTAGATATTTAACAGACAAATGCTTGTACATAGTTTTGGGGTAACCACCTCTTAAAAAACCCCGAAATAAACGCGCAAAAATCAGTGTGTTGAACGGATTAAGCTAAGGTTCCAGTTTTTATTGATTTTAGAAGATATCTAAGAGATAAAAATTTTGACATGGTTTGGGTTTAGAAACCTAATTTTAGATTTTAGAAACCTCCAGATCCTTCCCAAATAGACCCTCAAAAATCAATTTTGGATCGGCTTGAACTAGGGCGCTAGTTTTTTTTTGACATCAGTAGATAATTAAGGGACAATTTTTTTACATAGTTTGTGGGTACAAACCCCCCTAAACCACCCCCAAAAATCACCGTTTGAAAATTAAATTTAACAATTGCTTTTAGTCAACTGGGTTCATGTGCTGTGCTGGCATAATGGTTAAAGACGCCAGAGTTTGAAATGGTCGTGATTGAACAGAGCTGGGTTCAAATATTTAGATGAACATCCGTTTTACCAAACCACAAATGATTTAAAATCAACAATATTTTTTATCAAACAAAATCACTTTGGTTGCATTGCATGCAAGTGAGTTTTACAGAGATATGGGTAGCCTTGAAAGTATGAAGCGCAGAATGTTGGTGAAAAGGAACTGGCGGAAGTCCCGTATTATTTTACCCCGGGAAAATGAACATCTAGTATTGTAATTTGTCTTTATCTTTAATGGGGTATTCTTTATTAGGTTTGATAAAAGTTTGATAAATTAGGTTAGAATTAATAAACATAAATAGATTTTAAGTGAAACATTTTTTTGCACGTTTAAGGCGTCGTTCATTCGTTGCAAAAGCTGAGCACTACAACCACGATCATCACCAATCCAACTCAGATGAGGCAGCAAATTGAGGAAGAAGTAAAAGAACAACAAATCAGGTGAAATCTATGTCCTGTGTTTTTTGTTTCGTTTTTTTACACAAAAAATGATTTCTGATCTCACAATTTAATGGTCTAGTTCTAAGGTTAGGCCTGGTCTACACTGTTCGTATAATCGTGAGCGTAGGAGCGTATTTTTTGTTTTTTTTTAACTAAAATTAGATACGCCGACGCATCGCCTTGCCAGCATACCCGCTGCTAGTTGGTAAAAAAAATACGGATATGCTCACGATTGTACGCACAGTGTAACCGGGCCTTACTTAGTACATTGTGGCTTTGCTTGTAGAGCGGTTTCGGAAAGTTTCGAAATTAGGATCAATACTGTCTTTCTCGCTCGATTTTTTGAATATTTTGTGTTGTAATGTTAGTGAGTTGCTTTGTGAGTAACTTAACTAAATTACTTTATTGGTAACCTTACTAAGTTACTTTGTTAGTAGTGCACCTAGTTACTGTTACTAATAAAGTAAATAGTTTGTTTTATCCCACTCAGCTTAAACACATTTTACAATTTTTATCAACATTTTATAAAGATTTGACTTGTGCTTTTATGAGGTGCTAGTCTCTGCAGAACGAAAGACTGTTATTATTTGCAGAATTTAAAATTAGAGAAGTTGTTAGGCCAAAAGAAACTAGGTACTGGAAAGCAGTTAGGCTAGGCTTAGTTACAGATTGATCTGAAATTGACGAATGTAATTTAGTTTAGAATAATGCTTGCAGGAAAATTGATAAAGCCTAAGTACTAGCCTACAAAGAAGCAAGAAAACTGAATTGAAGTCAAAAGATGAACATTTTTAGCTACTATAGAACGAAGTAGAAGAAGTAAAGGCAGCCTATTTTAAGTCAGTAATTTTGAATTAGTCCGTGTTTGTAGTTCGATTGGTAAATATAGACATTATATAGTTCGCTTAATAATTGCCTTAGTTTTCAACCTAAGTTGAAATTTTCGACATATACATATTTGTAGCACACGAAACTACACATTTGCTTCCACCATTTCTCGTTAATATTAACGAACTTCGTAATTTTCATTATCTTGGGCTTAGTAGTCAACTTTTACGTCGCAATTTTTATTTACTGTTTGTTTACGAGTTTTCAGAAGTATTTTAAACTCAAAAATATATTAATTGCTAAAATACTATTCAGACATTATGCTCCATCGTGACACAGCTCGACTTGCTTTGTTATGAAGAATTGAGGATGCTACTTTTAGAAACCACAACCACATTGCTGAGGTGAAGACTACTATCACCTTTTTTGCAGTTTAATCCAAACTGTTAGTGTTGCTGGTACACTATTATATGCCTCTGTTGTTGTTCTTAATTTTACTGTTTTTTTTTTGTGGTAGTTTTCATTAAAATATGAAAAGATGTTAGTTTTGTGCCAAATTTATTCACTGTTTTTACATCAATTATTGCCCGTTTCTTATAACTTTTGAAACTTATACCAAAGACTTCAGGTTTAACTTTTCTTTGCTTCTTCAAAATGAATCTTGTTCTTCACTTTACTGCCTTTATGATGTGGTTGTGATGGTCTGCACGTGACGTTCAATCGTAAACATACGAGTGTTTGTGCATTTATTTTAAATTTTACGCCGGCAAGCTTGAACGCTCGGCGTACCGTATTTCTGTTTAAAATAAAGGATATGCTCGCGCTCTTACAATTATGCGACAGATATAAATCTGTTCTTCACAGCTTGAATGTGTGTATGATCAATTTTGATGTCGACGTAGATTCAAATGCACAATATTATTTTAAGTATTAGCCCTTAATATTGCTGAAAATACGCTGTAAGTTTATCGCCAGTTAATCCTATGTCCAGAAAATTAAAATTCGTCGTAAACCTGACGACCTCTTTGTATGCATTCTTGAATTGCCAACCCGTACGAAAATTTTACTTTGAAGGAAATATTTAATTCCTCGTGTCAGCAAAGTTTCAAGGAAAGAATTAAGTTTTCTATTTCATTATTTCGGTGCTAATTAAGCCTGAAAAACTTTTGCTATTGTACTACAGTATTCTCTACAATTGTTTTTGTTTTTTTTCCTCTTCGAAAATTGTTTCATTGTGTACATGAACGCAGCGTGAATAATGATGGGAGAAACGTTTTTTTGAGAAATCGATCGCGACAAGCTTTAGCTACAGTGCACTGCCATCACGGAGAATTTTTAAATTTTTCTCAACTTCTTTGATTTTACTTATTACTGTTTCACTGCTTTTTTATTTTTGTAGTGGAGCATCACAAAGCAAAGTGATTTCAAGTTGAAGCCTCGATTTTACCTCAGCAAGTGCACTGCTTTATTAATATATTACAAGCTTATTTTCTTTATTTTTTCGTCTTCTCAAGTCCTTCCATATTGCATATATATTTCACAAAGACAAGAATTCCGGTATGCTATAAGTTAAAATATTTTTATATTTCCCTTTTTCGAATTAATCTGTGAGTAATTGTTTTTTGTAATGTGCTGGTTACTGATTGTTCTTTCATCAGACACTTTGCAAGCGTTTATAGAAATATCACAACGGCCACAGATTTGATCTTCATGAAAGAGTTTTGCGGAAGTGGTAGCGAGCCTTGCGACTCTGTGTCACGTAAAGCGCTTTGACTGTTAAACCAAGCTTTTTTGCTCGCCGAAATAGATAACACATCTTTTCAAAGTTGCTTTTGAATCAATCAGTTAACTTTACAAGTTTACATTCTCTAGAGAGCTCTATCTCTGCAAGGGCTAGGCCCAGGAGGATGAAGTTAACGCCGATCTAATCTGATTGACCTAACTTTAGATACCCCCCCATTGATTTTGCCTTCAGTCCTCGTTTAAGATTGTGCAATGTGCATGCAAAAGACTTTTAAAGTGATTTGGTATTGAAATGACATTTCATGACCGGCCAGTTGGTTGAGCGGTAATGCGTTCATCTCGGCAGCGGGCTCGGGCCGGTCAAATCAGACACAGTGTTGCCAACGGCTCACCACCGCTGCAACATTTCTTTGAAAGGAGCTGTGTTGTCCGGGCGCACTGGCGCGGAGATAGGCCCCGACCACTCGTTACACGCTTCGGCGTAATACAGCGAGTATAAGAAAAGATTTGATTTAAATGACATTTCGTTTTTTACCTAATTTGTCACAAATGAAAATACACAGTTTTGTTTGGATTTGAATAACTGTGGCTGGCACAAAGACCGCAATTTATCGATTTATTTTAGTTTTTATTGTATTGTTATTATTGGATCGCAAATAAATACAAATTCACGGTGCTTGGTGCTCTCAGTGTTCTTGAAAAGTGTTCAGTAGCAGTGTTGTAGTCGGAGCAGTTTAAAATATTTAGCACAACACCGATAAAAAGTTTAAAAACTCTACAATGTGTTTATTTGCTTCACCCTTTACAGAATCTTCAGGGGTTCGCTGAAACATAAAAATGATAAATTTAAAAACATTAATCTGCAATTTTAATAAAACGTTCGACTGCTGGCACTGGTGTTCGATGCATCGAAACCTTTTTAGTTCATTGGGCCAGTGTCAGCAATAAAACGTTTTATTGAATTGCAGTTAAGTGTTTCAAAAATTTATTACTTTCGTGTTTCAGCTAACCCTTGAACATCCCATTAAGGATGAAACATACTGTCGAGTTTTTACTGCATTGTGCTAAATATTTCGAATGAAATGGATAATTATGTTGAACTTCGGATAGGATTTAGTCTTTGTTGCCTTCAAACACAGCGACTTTGCCTTCCATTCCTTGCTTCGCTTCGACGTTCTCTCGCCAGTCTTTCACTTCTGTCTGTCAAACGCCAACAAGATTGTTAATTTTTTTCGTCGTTCAAATTGAAGAAAATCATTGACCAATAACCATGCTGCGCGATGTAGCAATGTCTCGGTTACACATTCATGCCCGTTGAATTAGGAAGTGGGTCTGATTTAAGCTCGTAATCATTCAGTATGTTCGTCACTCCCACTTTCTTGAAACAGACCAAAACTCGTTTTTGTAGTTTTAATTTGGCAAGCTCTATAACGATCATTTTAACAGCTGTAATGCCTCAGCACAAAGTAAAACAGTAGATCCACAGAAACTTTCGCGGTGTCAAGTAAGTGGTAGTTTCGTGGATCGCATGCGTTAAGGATGCGTAGTCGGTTACTCAGAATTTGATCAATTTCGGTACTCAGGATTTTTGATTAGTAGTTTGCTCAGGACATCAATTTTTTTTTACCTCTTCTTTTTTTGGTCCGTCTTTTTTCACTGATTTGAGATTCGATCTGAGATCCAGCGAGACTTTGTGCTTTGATCCCAGAAGCGCTCTCAACATCTGTTCTGCCGACATTCGGACTCGACGAAGAGGCGGACGCTTAAACCTCCCACGTAGATCAAATATCTTTTGGTTCAGATCTTTAATCTAGAAAATAAAGTTCAATTAAAGGGCAAAACAGCAGTTGAAGACAAAAAGTATTTGAAAATGTTAAGCACGAAGTTACCATAACGATTATGATATTATGTTCGATCTTTTGTAAACATGTCAACCAATCAGTGATGTAGTAGATAGGAGCTGGGCGTCTACTACTGAAATTTTAGACTCGGGTTCGACTAGAGTCAAACTATAAACTAGAAAAATTGGTATGGTTTTCACAGTTTTCCTACTTGGTTAGTGTGAGCCTCCACCATAAATCATAGACAGGTTTGCAGCTTGACTCGAAAAACCTAAAAGGTTCTTTCGCTTTCTCCTAGCGAAGGCAGCTTTGATGAGTAAAGTTGTAATTATCATACGAAGAAGTTTACTGTTTTTCCTGATTATAGATTATTCAAACATTCATTTTGGCTTACTTCGTCGTCGTTTTTCTTTACTTTAGCTTCTATATCGTATCGCTGTTCATCTACTTTGTCAATCTTTGCAGCAAGATCGCGACAGAGATCCTAAATTTAAGTTATTGATTTAACTACTCGATAACATTATTGTGTTTTAAATCCCATTTATGGCTAAGGTTTGATATCAATAGAACATAATTTTGTGAACAAAATGTTTCGTCTTTCAAGCATTCTATCCTTCAAAAAGCAGGAAGACTCATACTGTCCACTGCCTATTCGACGTTTAAATTTATCGCTATATGAAAGCATGCTGTAAAATTGATTTTGTACTGCAGTGTACACTTTACAGCTTTTGTAGTTTATTTTAAAGCATCATATCGTTGACGCCACTTGCCTACAAAATAACAATAGAAAGTTTTGAAAATAACGTCATTTGTCTTGCCAATCAACTCAGCACAGTCCAGTAGCGTAACCAGGGCAGGCGGGAGGGGGGGCTACAGCTCCCTCATTGGCCTGCCGACCAAAATGCAAATTAAGAAAAATACCACGTATTTAGCACTTCTTAGACTGTCTTTTGCACTAGAATAGACTCAGCAATGATATGAAGCATATTTTGAAAGTTTATGTAGGAGAGGGGGGAGATTAATTTGTCAAAAATAAAACTCTTAAATCAGAAAAAAAAAACTTTGAAAAATGGCCGAACATTGGCATTCAAATTTAATCGCTCACTGAAAAATGCTTAAAAGGGCATTCAACCCGAGTTTTGAAAAGCTGAAAAAAAATCTTAAAAAAATATGTTTACCAACATGACCCCATTGCGATTCTTGCAACTCAACATGTTAAGAAAGTCTAGGAGAAAAAATTTCGTGTTTTCCTCTTAGAATCCAAATTTCGGCCATCTTGTTTCAAGGAGATTGCACAATAAACCAATTTGAAAACTTCCATTTTGAGTCTAGCTAAGTACCGGGCTTCTTGGAACTAGGTGACTGCTGAAAGTATTGGAAATAAATTAGTGGAACAGCTGCTGTTTGAATTCCGAGAGGTTAGATGTTTTCTAGTGTGGTTTGTCCGCCAAGTGCTAGCAAAAGTATTGCTAATCAAGATAAATTTTTACTGCTTAAGGCATAGTAGCCTAAAGCCTTTTGTAACTATTGCTTACTCTAGATAGCCTATCCGAAAAAATGATTGCATGTTGAAGGCTAAAGCATGGTAGCTGACTAGATGTTGGACTAAGATTCCAGTTTTTAGTGACCCAGTAAGTTTTATACAATTACAGCACAATTGGTTTAGGCCTTAAGGTCAGAAGGCCCGTTAGTTTTTCACGTAATTATGCAATTGCAAACTTCAATGCAAAGCATATTAGTTAGCATTTTTTGTATCGGTTTGCTACGGTTATCAGCAGATACTTACAAAGCCACTACCTCGACAGCTGCTGATGTAGTCACAAGTCAGTCATTTGGAACGAATTTGACCCACGTCAGTTCAGTTTAGTTATGTTCGGAAAGCGTTTCTCCTTAGTCTAAGGGGAAAAAAGAATTGCGACTATCTTACGGTTTCTTGGCCAAGAAAATCAAAATTGGTGCGAAAAAATTCTAAAAAATTGCCAAAGTTGTTTCACCATGGTTTTACGGTAAATTTTTTAAAATAAAAACGTCCTGTATGCCCTTTTAACATGAGTTTCATAAAAAAAAAGAAATATATATAAATATAAGCTGAGAAATAGAGGGGGACGGGCTATTTAGTATTAGACTAGTTAATTGCCAATCACTTTTCTCGAATTTCCTTCCATTAGCCCTCCTAATTATATCTTTCTCTATAAAATATAGACGAAATGGATTACCCTTTGAGAGTTTTATTGAACTACCTTTACAGGATTTTATGATTTACCAACTTGTAAATAAAAGAACTGAAATTCCACCAATAGCTACCTCCCACATAACCCATTTGCGCAACTAAGCCTAGAATAATTATGTTTTTGCTCTGCTAATTTCTATGCCACGTTTAAATAGCATTAATTGTTATCAAAATAGGCCAGAATTAAGTTATTTTTGCTAAAAAATACAAAATTTTCGAGCGCTGGGGGCTCCGCCCCAAGGCCCCCGTAACAGCCCCCATTGCAGATTTTTGGCTGCCCGCCTGACACAGTCAATAATTTTTTAAAGTGACAACTTTTTACCATAAGTTCTTGTTGGGACATTGATTCCAAGCTGCCAAGTTGTTCTATCCTCTTGTTGAGGGCCGCCTTCTTTTCCTCTGCTTTTCTCGCAGCCTCTCTTTTCAATTCTTCTCTGGCTTTGTTCAGTATCAATGATTTCAAAAGGTTTTTTCGTTGATGAGGCATCTTTCTTGCTCCGGACTAAATGTAATAGAAAAATGGTGCTAGTCTGCTACAAGTTAACTCTGTTTGCTATAGCTTTATAATGACTCGCATATCGGTTTTGAGTCTTTTAATCAATTTTTCGAGTTACGTACACCAGAGTTCTCTTTATTGGAGTTTGGTAAACTCTTTCTCTATGTTTCTTTATTATTTTGCTGTTTGTTGTTTCATTATAAGTTATGTACGGTAGTGCTCATGCGTGACGGAGTAACCATGTGATCAATTTTACCAATAATGAATACTGAAAATTATTGATTTAATTTTTACGTTAGATGTGCGCATGCTCGACGAACGGTGTTTTCCAGCCCCTTGTGTAGAACTGGGGTGATAACGTGTAACAAGACAAAATATTTACACTCATAAAAAATGAAGCTTGGTAAGGCTGGGCGCCAGTCAACCCATCTCAAAACACCCCACAATTCATACGCTATGTTTAATAAGCATTCAAGTGATACATTTGACAAAATCAAGACCTCTAACTATAAACGTCACTCACGTTATCTGCTTCTGATGACGTCACGTCGCTATGATTGATAAAAGTTGATTTGGCGGGTGCATGTTCTTGCTTTTTTGGCGATTCTTCCTGCCATGGACATTTTGATGTTAGAATCAATATCATGAACATTAGCCTACTTGATTAAATGCAAAAAGATTGAAAGATAGGACAATAGTCTGGAGTCTTTCGAATCAGCTTTTTGCTTGGACAAAATTTACATTGCTCTTGGTTTGATCACGAGTGCTGTAAATTTTTCTATTGCAAATACTCTACATTTTTGGGAAAAGAAGTATGGGTACTTGGATAGGAGTCTGGAGGTTATGGTATATCAATTGAATTCTGCTGTCTCTCTGCTATGCGTTTTGCAGTAATTGCGTGTATTATTATGCCCTATGTGTACTGTGTAGCCTATAGATTGTTGTTTTTCGTGTACCTTTGCTTGCTCTTTTGGTTTTTCCTCGTCATGTTCGCTTTCTTCTTCATCTTCTGTCTCTTCTTCACTTTCTTCCTCGTCTTCGCTGGTCTCGCATTCCGAGGATGAGTACTGTAATAAATGCCGATCCGTCAATAGAGTCGATTATACACCATTGTATCACCAGGGCATATAGTGAAGTCTGATCGTTTAACTGTTTCTATCATTAAAGGTCAAAGGTGGTAGCGTTAAGAAATAGACTGACCTACGGAATAATGCTGTCACTTCCGGTCACTCTACGTGACAAAATCAATTTTGATGACCCAGCTTTTTTCTTTGTTCCAAGTGGGTTTAGGACTTGGTTCAACATATTTGTGAGATGGGGACTGTATTTAATTTCCCTAATCCACATTTGGACAGTTTGGACAAGGAAAGGGTTTTTCTTAAGTATTGATTTGGTCACGCGATTAACGAAATGTGACTCGAACTAGCTAAACTGTATTATTCAGTGTAACTAAACCCGTAATATGAAGGATCTTCTTTTATTCTTCTTTTTTGGTAAGATCAGTTTCTCAGCACATCAAATGCACAAAAAAATATATTTTGCAAAAATCATGGTTCACGTCATGCATGTTTTTATTTGGTCTTCATCAGGCCAGTTTAAAATGGCTTTTCTCTTGAAAATTAGGTAGGCTTCAACTCATCGCTCGATGAGAAACAAAAAGGCAAAACATTGTTTTGCTACTGGCATGATCACTGTAAATGGAAAAACGTTTTACAAAGAAGTTTACTAGCGCATGATTTAGTCTTAATTCTTGAGCATTTGCCAAGGAAAAAGTTTTAGAAGTAATGCAATGGGTGCTTAGCAAGAAAACTATTAACACAGAAAGATTGAGTATTACGACAGCAATTCACACCAAATATAATGCTGCAATAAGTTATTATTATTGAAAATTCACGGACGACTTTGGCCCGGTCTACATTGGGTGTAAAATTGTGAGCATACAAGCGTACGAGTATCTTTAAAGTTTATTTCAACCGTTGACAGGTGATAAGGCCGGTCGCTGGCAGTAAGGAATTTCTGATATGCTAGAAATACGCTGGTACTCGTACGCTCACGATTTTGCGCACAGTGTAGTGAGACCAGGTCTGTGGCCATGTAGTTCTGAACCTAACACTTGAGTCTCGTAACTCGTCAAATCTGGTTTTCAAATTCTTTTGAGTTATTTTTTGAAATTTTATTGACCCTTTATAGCAAACTACTATACTCAAAACTTGACCGCCTTACCGAAGCAGTAAAATTCGTATTTCACTGACTTTCTCGCGAAAATTTTGAACTTGTTATTGCTATTAGGATAAATCTTCTATACCATTCAATATAAATTCAAATCTTGCGTAATTTTTGTGACATTAATCACGGTAGGTCTTCAAAGCCCTGCTGCCGTTGAGGAATCATTACCTTGGAAAAGCTTGAAGAAAATAGGGTGCCGGACTTGCATGGCATCAAGTTTAAATTGTAACAGTGGATCATAAAAATTAATGCTTTGAAATGTATAAGGAACTTGTCGAAGAATTGCTTTCTTGTACTTACCTCTTCTTCACTCATTTTTTGGTTGCAAATCGCCTAAAGTGGCTGTCGCGAGGTTTGTAGAACGAAGACAAAGTTGATTTCGGTCTGCACCAGCGACGGATGAGAAAGCGTTTTTGAATCAGTGAAAATCAGGGAGAAACAAACCAACGTAAACAACACAAACCGAAGATTGAAGCGATTATAGCAGCAGCTCTGATGTGAATGTCTTCATCAAATTAGAACTAGAGACTGATGGCCAGGGCCTCAGAGAGAAATTTTTCCAGGGGGTACGAAGATCGATGCCGGGCCCCCAAAATTATGTGAAGAGCTAACAATTAAATTAAAAAAAGGTCTTCACTCAAATTTCGTCCCATTTTTCGCCCAAACTTAAGTGAAGAGCAGAAAAAAAAAAGGTCTTCACTCAAATTTGGTCCCGTTTTTTTGCCCAAAGTTAGGGACCCATAATGGTCAAGGATGTAAAAAATTTTTGGTCCGAAACTGAACGCGACGACCTTAACTCTTCCGGGCTCGGGTACGACGTACCCCCTGAACCCCCCTCTCGCAGGCCCTGCTGATGGCACTAATGCATGGTTATTTAACTTAAGCGTCTATCCATTTTCAATAGATTTGATAATTTAATTGTTTAGCTCTTGAATAACTTTTTTGGTTTGCATTTTTAGGGCCGATTTTACATTTATGGCCCACAACTTCTTTTAAACCTTTTGTAAAATTTCCACCACTGATTCGTTTTAATGCAATATTCCATTTGAATAAGACTTACTGTCACCCGATCACCTCCTGAAGAGCCTAACAGCTAAACAGCCTGTTGAGGGCATTATTTTGTAGGTGTTTTACTGCTTTTAATTCTATATCATCATTAAACTGATAAATACATTATTTATTGTTCTGATTCAAACTGCCATCAGTGGTCAATACCGTATCTGAGCTGTTGCTTATTAGAAATGCAGGGTTAGTTCTTTCTAACTAATCTCACGACAAATTTATATGTCATCAAAATTCTGAGTCTGGTATCTTGCGAAGTTAATTTCTGCTTACATCCAAATTCTGATACTGGCGTCTTGCGAATTTACTAGCCAAAGAATGATAGAAGTACAGTCGAACAGTGCAGTTTCGTAATCCTATCATGTTCAATTTCTTGTCGACTCAATTCAGTTTCAACATTACTCTTCCAAATAGCAGCTAAACTTTAGCGACACTGCTAACTTGATCAAATCGTAGCTGTTGGGAACTAAAGCTAAAGATATGGCGTATCTGGACACTGTTATTTGTCATTCAAGTGATAAAGTACTTTCAAGCAACTTCAATTCATGTTCAACGTTATTCATACGTCAACTCTAGGGTGAAAGCAACTAAGGGTAACAAATACTGTGAAGAGCATGATAATTTTATGCAAAATCAATTGTTTTAAATGTGCTTTAATCCAAGCCCAGGCGTGGCGTTTTAGTTTCAGCGTTGTTTTCTTCATAAGTTGGCAAGCAAACTCTTGCGTTGAAACTTTATTTCGCTACTGTTGCTGAATTTACTGAATAACGTGATACAATTTGCTGGATTTGCTGAATTACGTGATACAATTTTGAGCTTTAAAAGTAGAAGACTTCGAACAATATAACTAATTTAAATTTTTTGTCGACTTTTTATAGTGCGTGAATGGCAAAATTTTTATGAACAATTTTAAGAGCTGGACAGTTGCGGACTGTTGGTCCTCATCATCAACTCTTACCTGAGTACTTTAGCCCACAAAAGTGGTGGAAATACTTGTAACCGAATAATCCTACCGCTTGGGTTTTATAGCCCATTGACGATGAACAATGCTCGCTCACTTGAATACACCGTTGTCACCACGCTGTGGAGCTGTGGCTTTAGTGAGACTTCCGTAGGGCAAGACCCCAACGAATTTTATCGTGGGTAAGAAATCCCAAAGATAAAATTCGTAATAGTCTATATTATAAAGTCTAAATGGTTGGAATATATGGTCAAAAGTTATGTCTAGCAGTAGTGTTGAATAGGTCATTACGGCTAATCATGCTGAACGTTGATGATGAGCCGTAGCAATCAGAAACAGTATAGTTTCTAGTTGGTGAACTTTAGACATGACTTGGTAATATGCAGCTCGTTTTGCTCTGCAGGAACAGGTTTGGATGCAGATTGACCGTCTAATTGCTCGTAGCTAGTTAGTTTTGACTTCCAAGCAAGCCGGTTGACACCGAAGCGTACTATTCATTTACTCTTCATGGGCAACCTTCATTAATAGTGCATTTCATAATGATCAATTAATCAGCCTGCTTGTATTAACATAGCCACCACTTCGACAACATAGTAACATTTTTGCAATATATTAAATGTAAATCAAGCCGAACGCATACAAGCTATAAACGCAAAAAAAAAAACAAGGTATTAAACGATGAACGAATATACCGTATCTAATAGCCAAGTTATTCTGCATCTTGGACTTGTTATCAAATTTTTGCAGTCAGTCGAAACAAGTAGTAAAACAAATTTACCTCAGAGGTTTTTTTCTTGGCACTGGGACTTGTTATTTCTGCAAAATAGTTGCATCAATTCACTTTAAGTTTTAAAAATTCAGGACTAAATAATTTTGTAAGTTGAGGTTTTGATAGCTTTTATGATTTTTTTTTTAAAGTTGACTTAAGAGTTGAGATTTATTGTTTCCTGTTGAATTAGTTTTTTATTCGGTTCAATCTGCGCCACATAAGCCAAGATAATAGCCGTAAAGTGCTTTTTTTAAGGCTCGAATAATCCTGATTGAAGGGCATAAAAACCTGACCTGGGTGCGAGTTAAATCGAGATCTTACTATTCGAGTCTTCTAAAAGAGAGCGTTTTAGCCTGTCGAACACGCGGCCGAGAAATAATAGAAAATGAATAGAAAAATTAGGGGTACCAACATACAGTTCATTTGTACTACCGCTTCACACATTCTACATCATTACAACCTATGACCGATTTCTTTCGTTTGGCAGCAGTTGCTGAGCTAGCAAAAGCATTCCGTTCCTTTCACGTATTGTCCGTGCCACTTATTTGAAAATCAAAGGATTCTGGTGAAACTTGTTCGGTCGATTTCGGATTTATATCGGATCTTTCTTGTAGGTTTTCGGAAGGGTGATTTTCACAGATCGTGTTTTCTGAACTTGCCACAGACGATCGGTTAATTTCAGTACCGAATTTTTCCTTGTATTTTTCGCGCAGGTAATTCCCGGACATCGGCAAATACGAGCTAAAAACAAACTCATAAACAGAATCAGTTTTGAAGTACAATCTGAAAAAATGGCTACTTTTGGTTCACTATCAACTTCAAAATTTCGAACTGTAAAGGTCGTGTGCACAAAAGTGGATTAACTTATAATCCGAGAATTATCAGTTGTCTATCTTCTACACCAGGGGTGCCGAAAGTTTTGGAGGAGCGGCCGCATTACACTTTTCTTGAGCTTTAGCGGGCTGAACAATTACTCATACATTGTTTGGAATAGTTTTACACCGAACACTGCACATGTAGAGTAGAAGCTTTGTATTTTCTTACCAAATTAGATAATTTTCAAACCCGTGCTATCCTTTACTAGCAATATACTTCGTTTTATGGTAAACACAAATTGAAGTTTGTTTAATTATACTGAGGAACTCTTTGTTAGCAAGCAAACCCAGTCCTGTTTATTGCACAACATCATATCCAGGTTTTTGCTTAGGGTGGAGCTCAAGCCAAAAGTATCTCTTCTTCTATGTCAAAATAGGCACAGTATCCAGCTCCCGAATACCGAAGTGCTTAATAAACTGATGCGCGTCTTAAACGCATTATGATAAAAGTCTTGGAGGCGAAACCCCCATCCACCTGGCGACTTTCGTAATTTCACGAAAATATTTGCCATTTTAACGCCATTTAAAAGAAATTCTGCACATTTTAGGGCCACTTAAAAGAATTGAATGGCTAAGTCATTTCCCCTCTTAGGTCAGGTCCAAAATACGTTTAAAAGCCAGCAAATTTGGGCAAAACTTTTTAAATAATTGCTAGTTTTTAATCTACTCCAAACGATGCTGTTAGCCAAATGAAATTTACAAACATTGATTGAAATTAATGGTGACAAGTTTATGGTGACAAGAAAAAAAAACTTTTTGGTGAAAAAATTGCACGCATCGAAAAAACACTAAAAATTTCGAGGCCATTTGCGGACCGCTAAAACTTGTTTGGGCCTCACTTTGGGCAGCCTTATTTTACATCGTTAAATTTATTAGAATAAATAAATTAACTAAATTCGCGAGTTAGGAGAAATAATTAATTTTCGAATTACTTTATGATTACAGTATAACAATATGCGCGGCCATTGGTCTAAACTTTTCCTCCAAACTTTTGTTAATCCGTGGAATAAGGGTAATTCCTGTAGGTGCATACTACTCTTGGGTAACTTTGATTCTCAGATTATCAAGTTTCTATCTTCACAAATGAACTTGTTAGATTAAAATAAACTCCATTTGCAAGTTCAGAGACGCTATTCTTGAATTGCGTTACGATTCTAGCAATTTTCCCGGCCATTTGTTTAAATTTTTTCCTAAGGTTTCGTTGTTCCTCGAATCAAAGTCAATTAAGTTGGTGCATGCGACCCTAAGAGTGCTGTGTTTTGTAATTATAGTATGATCTATACGTAGCATCATTCGGCAAGTAGCTATAGAACATCGACACATTAATTAGTATTCACAAGGTAAAAATGGTATTAATTCAGAATGTTAAGATGGCATCTGCCTTACCAAAAATTGATTTTAGCAATGCAATGGGTTATTGTCTTAAAATTTTCCTGCGACGTTTACGTCATTTTAAAAATAGAAATCAAAGCTAATGTTCATTCTTGCATTAGCTTCTTCAAACACATCTTTTACATCGGTATATCAAAACCATTATTAAATTTAGAAGATTTGCATAGGCTAGGAAAATTGATTGGTTGATAACGGTACCACCAAAGTCCAATGCATAACTATTTTTGTAAAATCATAGAGCTTAGTCAAAATTTCTTAACCGAACTTCCACCAAGCAAAATAGTTTTGCGCGGAAAAATAAATTAATATTCTGTAGCAAATTTGAATTTTGAGAGTAAGCAAACTTCTAGTGCATAGAGATTATTCAGTTTAGGTATTTCGGTTTATTTAAGTTTTAAACGTTCACACTACGGAAGATTCTTTATTTATTTATTTTTTGAAACAAGACGAGTCAAACGGGACAACTTCAGTTTAGACCAATAGCAATAATATACTCTTACTAACTTTGCAACAATAGAAAATCAAACTCTTAACTTTGTTTGTCGCAATCCAATTCTCAGTCATTACGTCACCAGCAATTACTGTACAATAAGCAAGATTGTTACCTTCAATCAACCTGGCCATGGCCTGGAATTGTACAAGTTCGCAACGTTTGTGTAGACTATAAGAGTTGGGATGAAGGTTAAAATTAGGGTTAAAAGTATTACGGTTAAAATTTTAGAAAATTTCAACAGAGCTATTTAGAACTTCAATTTTCGTTGAGCAACTAATTATGCCGCTTATTTTACCGTCCTTATGCATAAACGACACCACGCCAAACTTGACGGCGGCGCTAAATGGTTACGTACTCAGACTACTCACCCAGAGTTCATAGATTTGGAAGCTTGATTCCAATTTTGCATTGCTACAGATGACAATCCCCCGTTACTAAGGGTCCCATGAAGTGCCTAAATTGTTATTCTAAGATGTTTAACCAGTAAAGGAATAGCATAAGGTTAAATACTCATTATTAGCAAATTTTTTTGACCAGAAGTGAACTTTGGGTCTTAAAGTACGTTTACACTGAACGCAAAGCAATCAAAATTTGACTCATCGACAACTTGCGAAAGAAAGGGTTTAACTGCTCGCAAACTTCACGAGCGGTTGTTTAACTTCACTTGACTTTTTCAAGATCTGTTCTGCAAAATTGACTCTGTGCATGGTCACAATACCAGACATGCATCAAAGAATATCTGTTTTCGAGAAAGAGTGAAAAAATGTATTACTCAGAATCTGTGGGCTTTTGTACAGGGTCAAAATTCAAGACAAACATTAACGACGTTTATAAAAACAAAGAATTTAGTACCGCTACCTTCAAAATACACTACAAAAAATATCTAATTAGCAAATACTAAATCGACTTTTGCTACTAAGATATTTCATTTTTTAATTTATTTAACGCTTGATACGTGTTGTTTACTTTTTCAACTAGTGTTGTTGTTTGGTTTTCTCGCATGTTGAAGATTATTGGTTTGCATTTCACAATGCACAGCATATCATTTCATTAATTCATGGAGCCAATTTTATTGTATTTTCCAAGTGTAAACAATCCAGGAAGCACCTCGACTCGTAAACTTTCCAGTTTTTTGATGTTTCCTAGCCAATACTCCATATTAAATGGTAAATGTAATTACATTTTATTCACTAAGTTGCCTTGGCCAGGAGACAGCGAAGAGACCTTTTGGTCTTCGAGTCAAGCGTCCACCTGCCCATTTGTCTACCGCACACGGTGGAGGCTTCACACTGTCCCTTTAATTGCTGAACGTCTAGAAGGGAAGCTGTGAATACCATTTTTTATTGTCTTTGGTTTGACCCGACTGGGAATCAAACCCGAGTCTACCGTTTCAGTAGCAGACGCTCTATCCGCTCGACCTCTGATCGGTCGTATTAGGATTAACTTTTGTAATTAATGATTGCGTTTGCGTTTTCTCTTTTTCTCGGTGTATTTGGCGAACAATAAACTTGATTTGATTAGATAAAATTGTTTTTGAATAGCTGGCTTATTTTGAGCAAGTGACGTAAATTTGCCAACCTTCGATTTGCGTTGCTTCGCGTCCATTGTAAACCGACCTTCAAAACCAAACTACCGCTAGTAGCTCACCACCAAATTTCTAGTCTGATTCAAGTTGCCACCATCTCACCATTCAAAATGGGAACGTCATACTGTCCTTCAATGCTAAAGCTATACGTCAAGCAGGGAAGCTCTGTAAACCAATCAAGTTTAAGTTTTTGGTCGCCCATTTGTGCTCATTGAACTGCATTAGATGTTTTGTTCACTACTAGGCCAACTGGACTGTTTTAACAGTAGATGCATGCAATGATAATGTCATTGTTAATGAAATGCTCATAGAAAAAATCATAATTGGCCATAAGTACGAATTGATTTTCAATAGAAATTTTTCTTCAGCGTGTAGTCTGATTATCAGCGTAATTCTATGGGTTGATATGTTTCAACCTTAGGTTCTAAGAAAAGTCTTTGTGAGTTAAGACTTGGGGGTGTCGTAGATTCTCATCAATTTTTGTTTTACAAACGAAACAAAGCACGTCTCCATCTTGTTCTTAATTTTTTGTGTTTTCAAAAACATGTTACAGAAATTCACAAAAAAGCGTTAAAAAACCTCAACTTAAGAGTAAGATTGTGAGCATGCAAGCAATTAAGCATATCCTTTGCTTATATGTAAAAACTCAGTAGGTCCCGTTAGCCTGCTTGTCAGCGTGCGAAGTAAACAGCAGTTAGTGTGAACAAACTAAGAATACTCTGGTATGCTCACAATTTTACGCCAATTGTGGAATTGAGCTTAAGGTGAAACTTACCGTAACCGAAAGACAACCGAGCTGCCGGTGTTGTTTTTAAGATGAACCCTGGCCTCATGACGTGGGCTAAAGTCTCACCTTGTCACGTTGTTGCGTCCTTGAATAAGGCGCTGTACGATTCTTATCTCTGCGCTTAGTGGCTACGAACAAGCAGTAAAATTTTACGTGGGAGAATTAACTTCAACGCGAGTGCTGATTCACCCAAAGGATGGCGCGACCGTCACTTTTTCGTGGAGGAGGATGAAGATAATAAATTAAATCACATCAATCTCTATATGTTTAATTTAAAGCAATTCGGTAAAAAAAGTGAATAACAGCACGAAGGTAGTTTAGCACGGTTTATCTTCAAGAACTAACCTCGCGTTCCATTCTTTCTTCTCGTTGTTGTTTAGCGCTGGTTTGTGGTGTATTAATATCTTCAGAGTAGCTGTGAAAATTTTCGTAGTTGACCTAAATAAAATTGATATTGGAAGTTACTACCGTATGTGTCAAAAACACCATAACGTATGATTTCACACCAACATTTAATGATTGCTTGTGCTTGATTCTGGTTATGTTTGACTATTCTTTTTCTGGTGAACATTGCATCAGGGCTAGGGGTTTTTCCGCTTGAAGATATAAGCAGAGTGATAAAAGAAAGAGGGCAAAATCTAATGTGCTCCCCGTCTACGGCGGTAAGCGGATTTACCTCATTTCTTTCTTTCGTAACGCAATACAATAAAAAATAGACTGAAAAAGAAAAAAATTAAAATCAAGAACCAGAGCCATGTCAGAAAACTGGCTTGATGGAAAGGGTAATACGAGTAAATTACCTCGTAGTATTCTTCAGCTAGAAATAATACTTCTTGGAATCTGTGGCCCCAAATAACCTCATCTTCCGTATAAGAACTCCGGGCTTGACACGTCATTCCTAAAACATGCATTACTTGCTGAGTAGTCGGATCAAGATTTCTCACTAGACACGCAAATTGTAGTTTACATCTTTATTTACCAAGTTACTTAGGCCAGGAGACAGCAAAGAGGTCTTTCGGTCTTCGAGTGAAGCTGCCACCTGTCTACTACACGGTGGAGGTTTCACACTGTCCCTTTTAATGCTGTACGTCAAGCAGAAAAGCTGAGAATACCAATTTTTATTGTCTTTCATTTGACCGGACCGGTAAATCGAACCCGAGTCTACCGTTTCAGTAGGCCTACCAAACGCTCTATCCTCTGATCGGTCACGCAACCAAGGGGAATGCAGTTTTTGTTTTCCACATGCTACACTCAAAGAATCCGCTGAGCGATCTGCGTTCGAATGATTGCTGTGTTTCTGCATCAAGCTAGCAGCAACCAATATACAATTTCAATTCTGTCCAGCTTTTGAAATACTGCAGATAATAAAGACGAAGCGTTTCTTTCGACATTTGGACAGACTATATTAAAGTATCCGACGAAACTACTCTAATGGAACTTTACTTAGAAACGATTGAATTAAAAATATTCACTCGATCTACTAAACCAACATACTAAAGTATAGGTTTTTGGGAAATTTCTAGTCAGCCTATTTGATAATATAATAGCTCAACTTTCGACATCTCACCTGTAGCTTCAACCATTCCTTCCAAAATTACAACAATTTCAAACTCATCATTTTCAAGATCAGACGCTGACATGTTCCAAAATGGAGAAGTTTCATCAATTATATGAGCAATTATTAACGGTGTGGTCTAATAAAACAAATGGCGTGTACAATTTGTGTTAAATAATCTTGTTTGTATCTAGTCTAAGCTTCAAGCATGTCGCTACGCCCCTTACATAAGTTTGTTGAATTTTCAAGGCTAGTTTCTATAGTCAAGATATTGCTGTATGTTTTCAGAATTCATTACCAGTTTCGAGCAGGTGATAAGAGAAAGCAACTTCAATTAGGTCGAAAATTTTGTTGGAAGTTACTGAAAGATCATACTCACAATGATGAAAATAAAATAAAGAAAACAACTTTGAAACAAATCAACCTCACTGAACACTAGATTTTCTGCGCACACTGTCAATATGACATATTTCACTAGCATAAACATTGCATTTCTGTATATGATTTATGCAGTTCAACACGGTGCGCTATCTGACATTTAAACACTTTCATTTTAGCTGCAAATCCATAAACTGACCAAAAATAGTCTATCTGAACCATTAGCATATCCGACGTCCAAGTCGGTTTGAAATAGCGGAACAAATTCTCCTTCCAAAAAATTTCGGTCTTTGATTAATTTCGCTCGAATCTGTGCCTCAACAATGTGAGAATTTCGCAAATCTCCAACTCTAAAAACCAACAACATTTTAGAAAGACGGCTTGTTTGTTTTGAAAGCGGGTCATTTTTAGTGTATATTCAAAAAAGTTAGCCGTTTAGGGAGGGAGAAGAATAGTTACTCGGGCACCTCAAATAATTAAACTTTTGTTGTGCATTTGCACTCTTATTAAATAGATGAATTGGATTCATCAGAAAAGTTTTGCAAAAGTGAGATGTTTAAATTCTAAACAAAATGGCTGTTTTTAGTGCCTCAACAATGTTTTACTCACCCACACAACAAAGACAGCGAGTAATAGTGAGTATCCAGAAGAGCATAACTGGTACCAGAATTAAATTATTTTTACTTTACTGTTTTTCAGTACAAGTATCTGAATATCGTAGCCTACGAAAATATGTCAATCAGAAAAACTGCTGGATAAATTTTAGACCATAGGTTTTCAGCTACAAGAGAAAATCTGGTTTTCGTAGAATACTTCTTAAAATTTTCTGAATTAAGGGTAATTTTTTTTGCATTATGCACTCCATACTATGCTACATACTGTATTTAACTCGAATACGCCGAGTTCCCTTTCTACTGGGTTGATTTTTGGTTGACAACTGGTTATTGAAACGGGTAGTAAGACTGTTTTACCCCAATTCACATTCAGCAATCTTGGTTTTGCCAACTGCTTACCGAAACATGAGGCACATTTGTCCGTCTCTTAATGCCATGCACGCTTTTTCACTAAACACCAGCGTTTCTGCCCTTTTGTTGGGCTGTGAAATTTTTACGAACATGCATCCGACCTGTGATAATAAAAGAAAAAGTTGAAACATGCCAGCATTAGAAATAGTCCTTGAAAGCTTATAGAATTGTTAGTTATAATCTCTATTACCACAAGTAACGAATGAATATAGGCCTACTCTATCATCGAAAAATCTAAGGATGCTTGGAAATCTAGAGTCGCATTATTGGGCCTCTCGGTGAAATTCCGCTATTTCGATCCATCCTGCATTCAGGGGGAATCGTAGCATAGCGTTGCCACAGCAGCACGTTCAATCGTTTTCGCAAAGGCCCTGCTTTTGAGCCTCTCAAGAACAGCTACTTGTAGCTTTTCCCTTTTTATCGTCACTTTCGGTCCATACTTCGGGTTGTGGCTAGTTCTAGGGTTTGCGTGATGTAGTTTCCCTCGCCCCAAAACTCGAAAAGAGAAGGATAGCACCACCACTGCCACCCAAAAATTCAGAAAAGACGTAAAAAAAAGGAGCAACACAACATCAAGTGTTACATACAATACGTAAAAAATTATTGCTTGAAACTATAGTTTGGTTGTAATGGCCCGATCGCTTCTTTCTTTTTCAACATTCATGCGCATTGTAAAGCCCTACATGCCTGGTGTTTTCTGTTCCAATTCAGTGTGCGTTTACAGTGTGCAATTTGTAGTGCAAGCACTAACTGTCGCTCTGCTCAACAATACTCAACGGTCGCTCTGCTATAACGGTATAACGGTCTCCTACAACGGTCGCTTTGCTCAACAATATGAAACTTTTTATTATTTGTTAAAAATTTGTGCAAATTTTTCACAAATAATAAGAAGTTTTATACTTACCATAAAAGCATCAATGACTGATCCGAATATACTTTGAAAAATCAACAAAATTATAGCTTCAGGGCATTTATCAGTGATCGTTCTCGTCCCATACCCAATTGTTACCTGAAGAAATGTGTTATTATTTTCAATTTCTAGGTTTGATAAAAATTATTATTTATTTAGCTATCTTGTAACATTTTGTAATGCGGCAGTCTTGGATGAGAGAATATTATTTTTTTAAGGAGGGTAGCTGATCATCAGAAACCATAGAGCTTGGAGGCCTTTTCACGTCGTTTCCTGTTTTCGTCAAGAAAGGTTGATATTTTAGTGTGTTAGATGGCTGCACAGCGTTATAACCCAGGAGAATACGGACGTTCTTGAAAGGTGATTTTCGGTATCTCAGCATGATCAAACATATATGAGAATAGGGTACTACAGAAAAATAGTGTACATAGCAATAGCTCATTCAAAAACTAAAACGTTTGGTCAATGAAGACGGAACCGCTCTGCTCTTCCGGAACTTTTCGGTTGCGTGAGGACTGTCGCAAACTGGATTCAAACACAAACATTCGTATAGTCAGTGAAAACTTTAGTGAAAAACTTTAAAACTTTTAATCATACACGTGTCTCTCACCTGTGTCTCCATTGAAAATAAAAATGACGAAGTGAAGGATTTTATATTAGTTACGCACACATCAGGCGAATCAGGGCTTTTGTTAAAATCACCTCTAAACAAAAAGGATTAGAATATCTTTGAGTTTACTACGATGAAGAGAGTGCTTCATTTCAACTCTGTTAGATTCTCTGCTACAGTTGGTGTAAGGTCGTAGTTAAGCGGACGACAAGCGTATTCGTTTCTTTTAATTAGCAAATAATTCGCTTACTAAGTAGTTACACTGCGATAAGTCGACTCGCCGGGTGTGCTTAAAATAAAAAAGTTGTTCCGCCTTCTATGAACCGTGTCCTCAAAATCGTCATCTGGTATATCTCTTCGGTTTGGGTTCCATTTTCAGTATACCTTAATCGATAATTTATACATCATTGAAACAAACTAACAATACTAAGCTCCGCCAAGTGTAAATTAACTGCGCTTGGAATGAATACTGGGAAATATTTTGCTCGAAATTTAATGTTGATCTGTAAATGAGCTACCAATGCCATTATGATGTATAAAGGGATAGCGTATAGTAATATGCAGCAGTTACAAAACATGTTTTTTCTTTTTGCGAAGCGTGTAAGCAATTTCTAGCTAGTTCGTGTCTTGCATTCCGTAGCATATATTTGGGACTTAGCGCGAGCGCGTAGTACCATTGGTTTTGTTTGTGAGTTTTGGCAGATGAGGATTGATTTGCTTATAACTAACAAACGGTAAAACTTAGTTGAAATTTGGACTCAACATGGCAATTATTGAAGGCGTCATGTGTGCCAATTTCGGGGATCCTAGGTCACGTGATCTTAAGTTGAGACATAAAAAAAACATAAAAAACGGTAATTTTTTGCTTGAAAAGTTTTTAAATCGCTTATAATTTCAAAACCACTTGACGTACAAAGCTGAAACTTGGAAACAATGTGGGTGCTTATGAATGCTTTATGCAAACCAAGTTTGGGGGCGCCCGGTCGCGCGACCAAAATTTTACAACCCAAAAATGGGCAGAAAGTGGACAACTTTGAACCGATGTATCTCGGTAATTACTGATATTGATGAAAAACAGTTTGTGCTTTCTGAGCACACTATCAACTGCCTTTCTTTTGATTATGTTAGTTTACCCCAACCTGAACACTATTTTTCTTCTTTTTCTTTATACTTACTTTCTTTTTTTTTTCTTTTTGATTATTCTTCTCCGGCTATCTTCTTATAAACCGCTAGACGCACTGTATTCAAAGTTTGAGCGATTGAAGATATCAGGGAAGACTAGTGCCCGACTGAAATTAGGGTTGCCAGGTTGGGGGGTTCCTCCTCAAACGAGTCCTCCAAAATTTTAAACTTTTAAACCGTTGGAGCTAGATGAATCAAATTTTCGGAATGGGTGGATACTAAAAATAAACTAAACCAAACAAAAATTGGGGGAGCCAAAATGGAGGTTCCCCCCAAACAGGCCCTCCAAAATTCAAACTTTTTAGTCTTTTAAGATAGATACATGAAATTTTTAAGGTAAGTAAATAAAAGGGAAAGATAAAATTTGACAAAGTTTAGAGGTACCAAAATGGACGGGGCCGAAAAAAGTCAAACTTTTTAACCACTTATGCCAAACACATGAAATTTTCAGAGTAGTTAAATATTACAAAAACATCAAATTTGACAAAATTTAGGGGTAGCAAAGTGGGGGGTTACCCCTTAAATGGGGCCGCCGAAATTTTGAACTTTTAAACCATTAAAGCTAGATAAATCAAATTATCGGAGTGGGTAGATATCAAAAATAAACTAAACTAAGCAAAAATTATGGGTTCCAAAATAGGGGGTTAACCCCAAATGGGGACCTTCAAAATTCAAAACTTTTAAACCTTTAAAGCTGGACACATGAAGTTTTTAAGGTAAGTGAATTTAAAAGAAACATAAAATTTAAAACAATTTAGAGTACCGAAATGGAGGTCCCCCTTAAATGGGGCTGCGAAAAATCAAACTTTCTAACGACACATGTTAGACACAAGAAATTTTTAGGGTTGCCAAGTATGAAGAAAAGATAAAATTTGACAAAATTTCGATATATCAAAATCGAGGGTACCCCTCAAACTGGGTCACCAAAAGTCCAACTTTTTAGGCACTCATGCTAGACACATGAAATTTTCAGGATTTGCATATATGAAAAAAATATAAAAATTGACAAAATTTGGGGGTACCAAAATGAAGGAATCCTCTTCAAACAAGGACGCCAAAGCTAAAAATTTAACCACTTACGCTGGATTGAAGAAATTTTCAGGATAGACAAAAACGATGAAAAGATAAATTTTGACAAAATTGGGGGGTACCAAAATGAAGGGGTTCCCCTCAAACAAGGACACCAAAATTCAAAACTGAATCTTTTACCCTGGACTGATGAAATTTTCAGAATAGGCAAATATGAAAGGATGAAATTTGACAAAATTTGGCAGTACCACAATTGAGGTTCCACTCAAATGAGGACGCCAAAATTCACACTTATTACTTGTGTAAGCTAGACACATCACAGTTTCAGGATACACAACCAAAAATGAAGAAAAATTAAAATTTAACAAAAAAGTTTGTGGCACCAAAACGCGGTCATTCAGAATTCAAACTTTTCACCCATTCAAGCTAGACATATGAAACTTTCAAAATAGGTAAATATAAAAGATAAAATCAGAATAGATAACTAAAACACCACTAATTTGAAGTGCCACAATTGGAGAGTCCTCCTCCAACGGGTCCTTCAAAAGTTTCAACCACTCAAGCTAGACAAATAAAATTTTCAAAATCGGTAGAAATACAATATGAAAAAAGTGAGGTTCTCATACTATAGGGGTGCTCCAATTGTGTTGGCATCTCCCCCCATTAACTACAAAAGCTAAACAAACTAAATCTATTGGATAAGTTAATATGAATCAAAGATTAAAACATAACAAATTAAATTGGCTACATTGAGGAGACATGCCAAATGGACTCCTTAAAATTTTTAAATCTTTATTACAAACTACTCCAGCTAGACATAATCAAAGAGTACCGGTAACCTAATATAAGAAAAAGATAAAACATGCCAAACTTGGCAATGCCATGTTAGACAATTAGCTTTTAAATAGACCTTCAAACTGTACGTTAAATTCTCCCAATGAATTGGTATAACAGAAAAGTAGAAGAGTTAAACTTACAAGATTACTGCAACATTTAACACGTTGAAGTACTTGAGCTTAATGGCTTTGTTAGATTTAAGCAGTATGGCTGAGTATCTTTACTAAACTGTCACTGATGACGTTGAAAAAATCTTCTACTTGCTCTTCAAAGTTTTTGAACAATTGTGTTAATAAGCTTTTGTGCTAAATTGCGTTTTCAGAATAAGAATAGTTGTAAAATGCGTGCTTATTTTTGGCCGTGTATAGTTATGTTTGGCTAATGTAATCAAGTCGCTGGAATTTTAAAGATCGCTTTAGGTTATTTCATAATAAAGAGAAAAACTGTCAGAACTCCTCATAGCTTTTTGATTGACGTTACTTGATTATTTTGATAACTTTTTGAGACCTTTAAACTTTGAGAGCGAATGACCTCCAAGCTGTTGAAATGAATTAAAAAGAGCCTAATGAGCAAAAAAAGTAGATGATTTTTGGTATATAGTTGTTTGACTTTAAACATTACACCTAGTGTTCTGGAAAGCATAGAGTTTAGTAAATTATTATAAGCTTTCAATGTGAAGTCATCGTAAAGTTAGACTCTGTAATATCACTGATTAATTTATAAGAATTTGATTTTTTGTTTCTAAATTTTGTTTGTGTACGTATCTTTTTTCTTTGGTAATTGCTGAGGCAGGCATTGTTTTATTTAGTTCTTAGATTTTGAGAAAAATATGTCGAACTGTTCATACATGTGCTGGTATAAAAGTCTTCTTAAAAAATATTGCATTGGGCCACTTAGGGTGTAGATTTGATATTTCGGATAGTGTGTCAAATTTCTGGTCAAGATAATGTAAGTCGCAAAATTCAAAATCATATTGGCATTTTCAGATTAAAAGTTTTTGTTTCTGTGTTTCAATCGGAGCAAAAGGTTATTGTCGAAATATTTGTTTTAACGAAGGTATTGTGTGTAACCGCAATTTTAACAATTGCGCTGCTAATCGAAAATTCAACTAACTCCTTAAAAGTTGAAACGAGATCTGTTAGATATTTATAGATACCTTTTCTAGACATTTAAATTTTGAAAGCCGTTAAACACAAACTTGACTAAGTTAATGGAACATTATGAAATTCGAAAGCAATGTATTTCAGATATGACTATCAACAACCATAAACACGCTTAACGCAATTGTGAAGTTCTTTATTTCAGTGAAGTTAAATACTTTCGCGAAGTCCCCGGATATCGCTTGCGATGTCATATTCTGGTTTTCTGTAACTTGTATTATTGGTTGCGTCGTAATAATATGCTAACAAACAACCCCCTTCTTGAAGATGAAGATGAGATATGTAAGGTGATTCGATAAACCAGTTGAGGATTCAATTCACGCGATGTGCAGTTTGTTCAAAATAGACATATCTACGCAAAATGTTGTGATAAAGGGTCAAAATAAAATGACACAAATGTAACTTCACATATGACAATTACTTACCTAATATACGATATCAAAAACCATATAAATCCGAAAAGTAACCACATAACTGTGTAAGTTCCAACAAATATTGCTACATTCCAACTCCATTTCAGATCGACCAAGGTAGTGAAAAGATCGGCGAAGTAACGTAATGTTTCAGTGATATTTTCATGTCTGACGTTGCAGCGACCTTTTTTTGATACAAACCTGAAAGATTAAAAAGTTTTTTAAGACTAGCTATTTGCTATTCGAAAGAACGCTATAAGCCAGTTTACTCCAAAAATATTAGAGTGATTCATATGTTGAAATACGTGCAGTTCTTTTTTTCCATGATTATTATCATAATGAAAACGACAATTAGCAGTTATCTTTTCAAATCGTCGAAAAGGAATTTAAGACATTAACATTTTAGTCCTTGAAAAGTCGTACATTTTTTGAAAATTTCCATAGTTGTATTCTTAGCAACTTTACCGCATTGTAAATGAATACTCAGGGTTATTGACTGGCTTGTTGGGAAGTTGTGGTCAAGAAATTACAAGTTTTAACAACGACCCTGATCTCAAGATCTGAGTTCGACCCCGTGATCGCGTTGTTACGTCTTTGCATACATTTTACGATGATTTTCAAAATCTAAAATGGTTTATAAAAACCCAAGTGGTTAGAATACTCGGTTATAAGACGAGTTCTTTCTACCATCGACTCCACTGTTTGGAGGGTTCATGAGGACTAACAATCTTAAACAGAGCTGTTTGGATCTGTAGACTTTTCCGCATTACCTTGCACGTTGTCTTTTCTTGGCTGCTGGTTTCTCAAAACTGTTTGTTTCTTGTGTGTTGATAGGATTTCTAGAGTTGCTAGAGTTTGGATGGTTTATCGCAGGTGAATGGCTGAAAAAAAAGCACATTTAAGTCGTTTTTTCATGTTGATCTCAGTATTACCAGGATTTCCTGGTAGAGCCGAAATGCTCATCGAATAGGTGTTGTATTTTGTTTTTAGAGCAGGTTTCGTCAAACCCCTCAAGCGCATGTTGAATGAAATTGCCCTGTTGTTTGTTGTGGATGAGAGAATTTGCGGCTACGTAGTAAGAAAAAATTCCTACCACAGAACCCCAGCTATATCCTGAGAACCTGAGTTAATAGAAGTGGCCATTTCCACACCGCTTTTTCGTATTGTCGCTTCAAATTTCAGGTCGTTTGTTTATTAGCCAGTTCTTGGTATAGGCGTCCAAAAAAGCTCTTTCATGGAGTGGTTTGCGCTTACAGCAGGTTTGGATGATGTAGCTGACATTTTGAGTCTCTTCGCTTTCACGCATTGCAGGATAGTTGCTAGTCTCCATCGAAACATGTTTGAGCCTGAAAGTGGGCGCTCTATTACCGCGCAGTCAGACACTGCGGATGGATGCTTACCAGTTACCTCTACAACGACCCGTTACCTCGGCCACTTTTTCTATACTCTGTTTCGGACAAGTGCCGATAGCCAATCCGCATTTCACCAGCATAGTCTTCTATTTTTTAGCATTATGCAGCACGTTAAAATTACGTAAATTATTTTACACGGAATCTACTAGAATCAGCTCAATGCTTCAATTAATTAGATTTAAATGGAAGTTGGCTCGCTCAATTTTCACACGATACCAATTTGCTGAAACATGCATCTATGCATAATTACAAATTACTCAACAGAATCAATAATTTGAAAAGCAAAATGCATTAATTTATACATTTCATATATAAAAGTACGCTATAAACCAGTAAGCGATAACCAATTATTCATTCAAAACTGCTGAATATTCATTGAATCAAATGCTGCAAGAACAGTGGTTTACATTTTCCCCAAAACCATTCGGTTGGAAATAGTGGAACTGTTTCAATGCAATGCTTTTGTTCGTTTGATGCATTTATTTTTGCTTCCATGCTTCCAGGGGTGCCGAAACCCAATAATTTGACTGCATCCCCCCCATAATTGGACTATGGTCTGCATCTGAGCGCTGGATAATGTTTGGACCTTTTTTTGGTCTTCACGTGATTTCGGGGACAAATAATCTTCAATTTCCGGTGAAGACCTTTTTTTTGCTCTTCGCTTAAATTCGGGGACAAAAACTGTTCAATTTTCGGGGAAGACCTTTTTTTTTGGTCTTCACTGAATTTGCTAACGTGAAAAAAATAGTGGTCGAACTTCATCCCCCCTCAATGTTGAAAATAGGGCAAAATTGGGGTTAAACTGCAAATTATCCCCCCCCAATGCTCAACATAAATCGGCAATACTGCATGCATCCATGTCTTACGGTGATGGACTGAAGTTTATGGTTATGGCTATTAAATCTATGCCATTACTCTGCGAGCAAAACGTGGAAAAATTTCGCTTAGTATCGTATTAAATTCATCAGACTTACGGTGAGAGATTATCGCCAAAACGCTTTCTAAACGAGTTTCTTTCTGCTAGATCGACACCTCCTGGTATGGAACTCACACTCGGTACATCAGATTCGTTTGGTCTGCCGTTTACTAGCTTCATTTAGACTGTGGCTACATGAAGTGTATGTTTAAGTAAAGCCTTAGATACTTTTTCGACTTCCAAAAAGATCAATGCTTGCAAACAATCACTACAAATAATAAATATTTTTTCTATTAATACAAAAGCAGAAAAAACGTCTATATTATGCAGAAAAATTTTGAATAGCTTTTCCTTGTTGTTTTTTATTGAACGCAATCTTATCATGATAGAAGCACTACGACCAATAAAAGAAGTACTATATTTTTTTAGTAACAAGCGCAAGATCATCTTAAGTTTAGAATCAACACAAATAAATACATTTTGACTTAGACACAGTGCAGCATGGTCTTGCAGAATCGTCAGCGGAGGGGGCATTAAATCTCCCCATCTTGGAGTCCTACTCCTTGCTGCAGAACCCGTAAAGATAAACCGCAACTTTATTGCTCTCTGGGTAGCAAGAAATTCCTTTTTCGTGGTGTTTCGTCGTTGTGCTACATGACGACACTCATACACCCCTTGAGAAACTAAATGCAAGCTCGATCTTTTTTTTATCTAGATAGCAGTTATGTTATAGGTTTATACTGCATAGTTTGTTGGTGTTTTGTGTTTTCGAAACAAAGAGCACGAAAAGTTTGGGTTTTGCGGTGATCCAAAACCAAACGTTTTAAATGAATAGTGTTGGACAGCCGTAGTCTGGGATGAACCTAAGACAGAAGCCATGCCACAGTAGCTGAAAGGCAAAGACTCTCTGGGCTCAAAAACAGGATTTTAGGGGTTATGTAGCATATTTTTTTCACCTTTTTGCTGCCATCCAGGTTACTACGAAACTTCAGAAATCTGCTGTCGGATCACACTCCACGATCCTAATTACACTATAGTATCTAAATTTTGCTAAATATCACAATGATTTACTCATAACATATTGTCGCTGTTGCCTCGTGAAATACCGGCTCTGTGTTCTCTTCTAATCGTTCATAAACAATGATATATTTTGACAATGTTAGGCTGATCGTTGTTGGCATAAAATCAATGCAGATTAAATGTTGCATATTTTACGACCGAAAGATTTTCGCCGCGTACAAAACAGTTGTACAAGTACAAATAATATTTTGTCCAAATAAACCTTTATCAAATGCTTTGCTTTTCCTTACCGATTCACTACCGGATTAAAAGTTGGATCTTCGAGTAAAAAATCAAGTTTGCGTTTATAGAACATTTTTGCGATTTTGAAAACAAAAAGAATTTAACTGCTATCAAAGTTGTTCCACCTTTATTTTTCTATTGTGTCACTAGAAATCGACGATGTCGCTCTATCATTTGGAAAATTAGTACCAGCTTAGCAGTAGATTTTGTTAACCAAGTCTTTTAGTTGATTTGTAACTTTTTTCGAGTTCAGTTTCCTATAGATGACTGCTGGGTTGTGCCTGATGTAACAATCGCTTGAACCTGAAAATCTTGACGTCCTTTTTGATTCAGACGTCAGTTTTGATTCCCGTGGTCACGTAAAGGAGAAACCTTGTATCAAGGATAGCTTATGGCTGTTCTTAACACAAGAGCCCAGCAATTTTTCACTTGTTCTCTTGTGAAGTACCACAGGGGAAAAATCGTTTATTCCCTATAAACCCTCTGCCACTGTGCATGCCATTAAGGATTGTCCAGTTTGGCCCAGAGGTGGAGAGGAATACCTGTGTTTGAAATTGAAACGATGAACCCTAGACAAATCTATTGCTCGATCTTTGAAATAAGAAGGAGTCAGAGGTTGATCCCTTGTGTTCTTTTTTCCGTCCCAAACATGTGGAAACAGATCCATAATGATATATCACCTAAGTTTTTGGAAACCTTTAATTATAAAACAATATGGAACTTAATGCCAGTAAAATCTAAACCGTTTACTGTTACATATCATGTTACAAGTTTGTGTTCTGTGTCCAATCAACAAGATGAAACTGAGTCCCAATTATTTTTTTTGTGTATTAAGTTAAAAAGTGTGTGGAACTTCTTTTTGTTTTTGTTGTTCAAATTAACTGGGTATTCTTTGCCCTCGATGTATGTCTTTCAATTTATGTTTATTTTTTAATTTTAGTTTCCTGACGGTCCAACATTTTCATTAGCAGTTAATCATAAATGGAATTGTTTTGGATATGCTAAAAGCTGCTGATGAGAGCTAAAAGCTCGAAACAGCGCTGTCCATCTCTGTGTATCAATCGCTAGAAACATTACCACCTGTTTTGCGATGTGGTTTGAGTTACCATCTTTCATCAGAGCGTATGATCCAGCGTTCAATTGCGGTGCAGTCGTTTTTATAATGACTCGGTCCGCTAGCCAAGTTTCTAGAAGCACTTCGATTTGGAAACGCGACCACAATGCAAGTTGAACAGCAGGATCATTGAAAAAAATACCACTTTAGCTCTCTTAATCACGCTGCTTAAAATTAAACGATCTATGTCATTGAACAGTATGTTCGGACCAACTCGACGGTTGTGATAATTGCAGAAGATAAAATTTTGTAAATGGTGAATAAATTTTGGTTCCACTTTACCAAGGTTTGAGAAGCTAAAAAAGTCAAACATAAACTTTTTAAGGAAGGGCAGCACAAGGAGTCAAATAATTGTTTAAGGATTCAGAGGGTGTCAGTAGGGTTAAATAGTGCGCCAACAATTATGCTATCTGGAAGGCTTGGATATAACTCGTTATCGAACGACGTCTTTTGAGCTTATCTGATGAATAATTGAATCGATGCCCATTGTGACGTCACTTTGACCAAGGATACGACCAGTTTTTTTATAACCAGCAAGCTATTTTTACAACTAATTTGCGCAATACTAATTAATTATGTAAAAGTAATATTATGAGAAACCAAAGGTAGCTGCTATACACTGCTTATGGAAGTTGGTGATTGTTTGCCATTGTCAATTTTTAATATCTTTACTACGCAAAGTTCCATTACGCAAGACACAAGACAAAGCCTTTGTTCGGACAATAGCAAACAAAAATAGAAACAATGCAGTAAAAAAAGAAAGAAGAAATTTGTTGACACCGATTCACAATTAAAATACAGAATATAAGATTGCCTGGGAGCTAAACTGTAATTGAGGACACGAAGGATTTTATTATTTTAAATGGTTTCGCACAACTGGTGCAGATTTTTTAGTTATTTCCGACGCCTATACTAACTGGCTTCGTCAAGCAATTGTACAAGGTTTGTTTTGAAGCTTTGTACAATGCCCTGATGAAGCCTACTGAAATGGGCTGGCGAAACGTTTTTCTTCGGCTATTGAGTCAAGATGCTTCATGTGGCTCTTTTATTGAGCTTTAATTCCTAAACGTACTGGTAGTTCAGCAACAAACGATCCCACCAAATTTCTTTTAAAAACATTGCATTGCATAGAATATTTCTCAAGAAAATCTATCTTAACTTATTTGTCTTATTATATGCCTTTTTTTTTCAGAGCGTAATTCAGAAACTCAAGGGGCGTGACTCCACAGAAGTTTTGATAAAGAGGCATAATGTTATTGGCAGACGGTCAAGAAAATATAGAAAGCGGTTATTAAAAACAAAGGGTTTAAAAAAAAGTGAGACAAAGAAGGAAAAAAGGATTTTTGGGTTGAGCAGAACCACATATCACCATTAAATTAAGGTTACGACTCAGGACGATTAGTTTTGAGGTGAGGTTAAATTCATAATTAAGTCTTTGAAATTGCTAATGCTTAATTGCATTTAAAAAATCTTATCTTTCAGCTTTTTACATTCGCGAGTTGGTGCCAAGCATTGTACATACAATTAGACTACACAGATTCTTGCCCAAAGATACGTTACTGTGTCTGATCAATTAACGAGCTTGATGGGCATTAAATCCCAGTTAAAAGCTGAAGACACGGGTGATATTTTTTAGTTGCTTATGTTCATTTACTGTAGTTCACGCTTCATGGTGTGTAACGTTTCAAAAAAAATGCTCTTTATTTGCATTTAGATCAAAAATAATGTCTGTGCTTCTCACTTCAGACTGTGAAATAAGGTAGCTACCTTTTTTATCAACAGCAGAGAACACTAACATAAATCTGAAGTGCAAAATAATATTCACTATTCAGGATAGTTGAGTTTCAAACTGTCAAAGTTTACGCTATGTATGGCAACTACTGTAACTGTCCTTCTGCAGCTTAAATAACAAAATCACTGTTTTTAGCTGGAATGGGGTCTTGGTATCATAAAATATTTACATGCAAGAACTACGAAAAAAGTTATAAATCTACTTCAGTTTCGCTTCACACACTCTTATGAAGCGGTTGTACAAATAGCAAGTTCTGACGAACGATTCAACCACTACGATCGAATAAATTGTCGCGCTGTGAACTGTCGTCAATATCATTTATGTAACAGGTTACCATGGAAACGAATAATTAAGCAGCTATCTTATGCATATGCATGATCAAGGGTAGGGTATCTAAGTTTTATCATCAGAAGTATGGTTATTGTATGCGGTAATTCATTTCATACGTGACATGATTTTTTGCACCGCAATAAAAACGAAAAAAAAACGAACTTTTGACAGAAATCAGAAAGCAGTGACTGATTCAAGGTTTTGTTTTATTTGCGGTTTAACTCAACTCAAAAACAATAAACACTTTACCAAAAATGGTAGAATTAAATTTTATTAGTTAATGATGGAGATTCGGAACTTAAAACCAGAGGGCTTAACTACTGTTGTAGTTGCTTATCTGACTGCAGTCTTTAGCTGTGAATTAAATCTCAATATGCATTTCTTTTATTAATCAATGATTAAAAATCATAATTTGGTTGCCTATATCCAGCAGCTAAATGAATTTTTAAAATTTAATTATTTTCAACAACGTTAGGTATATTCTAGATCAGAGCTTCCCAAACTTTTTTGCTCGCAACGCGTTTTAAACTTTTGAAAATTTTCGCGACCCTTCACAGTTAAAATAATAAACACTGTGAGCTGTGTATTTGTGGTAATTATTCAATGGAAAAAATATTAAAAAGGTAGTGGTACGCAATGCGTACAAAACGCAAACACATTTGCAAATACCCTGTTTGCATTTGTCTTTACCACTGCTTCAACATCATCTGCAGTACGCTTAATACCGTTATCGCGCGACTTTTTTAACCATCTGTTTATTAATTAGAATCTAACCACTAGTAGTAGTATGGTAGTTATACCTCTACTCAACTACATATTAATTACGCTCCGACTTTTCTACTGAACTACCGGTACTACAGCCAGGCGCGTAACCAGATTTTTGCAATAGGGGGGGGGGGACTGTTACGGGGGTCGGAGGGCGGAGCCCCCAGTGCTCGAAAATTTTGTGTATATATTTTTTTGGCAAAAATAACCTAATTTTAGGCCTATTTTGATAAAAATTAAGCTACTTAAACGTGACATAAAAATTAGCAGTGCAAAAACATTATTATACTAGTTGCATAAATGGGCTATGTGGGATGTAGTTATTGCTAAAATTTCAATTCTCTTTTTAGAAGCTGGTAAATCATAAAATCTTATACCGGTAGTTCAATAAAACTCTCAAGAAGTAATATATTTTGCGTATGTTTGATAGAGAAAGATATAATTAGGATTACTAATGGAAGAAAGTTTGAGAGAAGTAATCGGTAATTAGCTTACACCGAGTAGCCCCCCATTTCTGAGCTTATATAATTTTTGATGAAACCTATGTTAGCATTTTTCAATTAGCGATCAAATTTTTTGGCTATGTTTCACAGTTTTTTTTCTGATTTATGAGTTTTATTTTTGACAAATTAGTCCCCCCTCCCCTGAATAAACATTTCGAAATATGTTTTAAATCATTTTTGAGTCTATTTCAGTGCAAAAGACAGTCTCTGAAGTGCTAAAACATGGTATTTTCTTCATTCTGCATTTTGTTCGGCAGGCCAATGGGGGAGTTATAGCCACCCCGCCCCTGGCTACACTACTAACTACAGCACTATACAAGCGTTGAATTTGGCCTGCTTAGTTCTATTATGTCATAAACCAAGGTGACAAAACAAGTTATGCATCTAGCTGTGCTACATGATATGAATGGGGAAAAGTTTATCTGCTGTCTTCTTATATCAGTGGTTCTTAAACTGGGTTCGGTGAGTCAATATCAGGGGTTCAGCGGAGATTAGGATATGTATACACACACTATATGTAATATGTACAGCAATCACGATGTTCTCTACTTACGCACAAGGCTGATGTGCAATTGTGCAACAGATGCATAGTTCACTTTAGGCCACTGCTATCCAAAGTGCGGCCCTCCCAACAAGTTTTTGCGGCCCGCTACTGGTCTCGAGGCAGAGTTGTAAGTCGAGCCGGGCTTTTCGGGTCGGGTTCGGGCCTAAAGTTGACAAAAATTTCGGGCTTATTTCGGGCCTGAGACGTACTTTTTGTCTTAGGCGCACAAAAATATAATCAAATTAACTTGGCAACATTGATGAATTTTCCAGACCTAACTTAACTTTGTTTTTTTTCGGGCATGATTAGGGCTTCAAATTAGTTTTCGGGTTCGGGCTTATATTTTCGGGTTCGGGCCGGGTTCGGGCCTGAACTAGTCGGCCCGTTTACAACTCTGTCTCGAGGTGTACTATAAGTTTCTTTCGACACTTGAAAGTTTTTCACAAAAAAATTATTTTTGTCAAATTTTCTGACATTGATTTTTTCAGACATTAATTTCAAATAAATTTTCGTGAATGCTATTTGGTTAATAACGCAACTACGTGTAAGAAAGCAGCAAATTTGCGTTACATTGGCCTCTACATAAGCTGGGATGTAACTATTTTTGTTTCATTATTTATATGTTTAACACCGCACATTTTGCATTTCTAAACGAAGGGTCGCAGAAGTTGTATAGTGTATACTTCATATTTCATCCAAGATGTATTCAGTAGTGCACCTATTGGAAACAGGCGTTGTGGGGGCTGATTAGAAGCTTCTCTTTTAAGCCAGATAATTCAAAAAGTTTCAAAAGTCAAAAATCCCACTTATGCCATAGCTTTTAAACATGTTTTAAACCTGACCAATACGTGAGGAATCAATTGACTTAGCAATGCGATTTTTTGAAGTCGCTCTAAAAAGTGCAGAATTTCTTGCAAATGGTGCTAAACTGCCTATTTTTTTTCTGTAATATGCAAAAATCGGCAGAGGGCTTCGCTACTGGATGTTGTCTATGATGCATTTTAAACGTGCAGCATTGTTGTATTCTTTTATTGTCGAGCAAAAACAAATGCACAAATTGCTAATTCAGCAAACATTACACGACACGATTTAGCACGACGAGAAGAAGCGAAAGACCAAAATAAGAACGTCGCTTAATCAAGCGACACGGTCGCCGAGTCTGCTCCTCCTCTTAGAAATAGTACAAAATTTGGCTGTAGGATTTCGACACTAAAAGGAAGGTTTTGTTCTGATTTAGGTAATTAGAAAAAAAAATTGATAAAAAAAGAAAAGGGGAAAAAAAAAGAATAAGACACACAGAAACAAACAGATAGGCATTCATTTCTACATACACACAAGTAAAAAATGATTTCGCTTATAAACAGGTACGGGATTTCAAAAAGTAGAATTTTAGTATCTTTGATGATGTTTTGTCACTGGAAGTTAAAACTTTTTCTCTTATTATTTGTCAGGGTAAACTATTCCAAATTTTAACACCAGAAATTTTAAGCGATTGATTAGTTTTAACCAGCGATGTTCTTTGCACATAAAAACTTTTGGATGAAACATTTCGGGTCGAGTACGTATGGATATTAAAGGACAAAGTTCTAAAAATCGTTGATTGATTGCAACAAAATACAGGTAATTTATTTAAATTGAC